>CM053624.1:76827311-76862156 GCA_028646595.1 Phalanger gymnotis | reverse complement strand
CCTATCCTCAAGGAGCTTGTGTTCTATTGGGAGAAAACAGCATGTAACTGGAAAATTAATTTCAAAATATATGCAAAGTAATTTCGGGGCGGGGGGAGGGAAACGGATCTAACATAAGGGCAGTTTGTTAGCAATAAAACAAAAGTTCCAAAGAGAGTAAAGAAGGGGGGAGAGTGGGATGGGTATATGTGAAATAGGGATAAGAGAGGAATAGTGCCCAGAGAAGAGAGCTTTGACCTAGGCAGCCAACATTTGGATTGGAGTCAAAGGGCAGTAGATTTTCCCATCTTTCACTGTGAGAATAGTGATGTTGATTTGATTATCAATCCATGAGCAAGAGGTAGAATGGGAACTGTGAATTCAACATTGGTACAAGGTAAATGAAAATTCTTGGTCCTTCCTCATGGTCAAGGCAGCAGTCACCGGGTCAGTAGAACAAAAAATTTCTCATCAAGTGGCCAGTCTAAGGTGGCTAGCTGACATAGTCCACTAGACCTGGACTCAGAAGACCTGAGTTCAAATGTGAATACTAGCTAGATGTGTGACTCTGAGCAAATCACTTAGTCTCCACGTGCCTCACTTCCTCATCTATAAAATGGAAATAATCATACTGCCTTCCTTAGAGGGTTGTGAGGATCAAATGAAATAGTATTTGTAGAGCCCTTTGCAAACTTTAAGGTCCTCTGTTAATGCTGGCTATTGCTGTTATGAGCATCTCCATATTTAGCTAGGCTGGTCCTCAGGTGGCACACAGGATGTTTGTCCTGGGGCCCATGCTCAGAACCTTTCCAGTTTACCAGGATCTGCTGGAGGATATGCTTCTTCCCCAGTCTAGCCTTTCACAGTCCGGCGTCACCTTCCTACCATGGTGAGGTATCAGAGGAAGATTTTTGTGTGATTTGAACAGGTGAAGGGAATATTCCCACATGCCACTTAAACCATTGAGCCATTGAAGTAAGCTTGGACTCTGGTTTTCCTAGCACGTGTTGTCTCTCTAGCAGTGATTAAAGGACTCTAGAAAGTCTTTAATAAAGCCAAGTTGCCCCCTGAAGTGATTCTAATTCCTGTTCTGAGTTTCCTCCTTTGCTATTAATTCTTCGATTCAGTTCTCTGGGTAAGAGATTGGCTATAATTTTGAATAAATCCAAACTGTGGTAAAATGCAAATGTTGTCCACAAATTACAGCATTTCCAAATGTGAGCTAATCTAGATTTGAATGTAAATTTCTTCCCTGCTCCCCAGAAGGTTCTATTCTGAAGGAGTTTGAATTTGGAGAGTTTCAAGAATGACAGCTTTAAAAAAAAAACTTGTACTTTTTTTAAAAATTCTTTGGCAAATCTATAGAACAAGGTCAAGGGGAGAAAACTTTTGAGTTAAAAAATAAACAAAACCCTCTTAAACTATCCTAACTCTTCTCTCAGTCTCTGTGGAAGTTATCGGTAAAAAGCATAGAATAATCCAATCGAGTAGAGTTCCTTCCACAATTTGTACTTAGAGCTAGGTAGCATATTGGTCAGAGCTCTGAACTTGGAGTCAAGAAGACTTGAGTTCGAATCCTGCTTAAGACATTTCCTAGCTGTGTGACTCTGTCTCAGTTTCTACATCAATAAAATGGGAATATTAATATCACCTACCTTATAAGGCTGTTGTGAGAAACAAATGAGAAAACATGCAGAAAATGCTTTGCAAATCTTAAAATGTTATTTTTATTATTATTTTAGAAACACATTTGAGCAAAGGTGGGCCTCCCCCCAGTCTCACAGGGCTTCCCAAGTAACTGGTTTGTTAAATATTTTTCCATTTCAATGAAGAGATCCTTGTCTAGTATGCTTAGGTTCTGTTCTGTGATCCAAGCACTTTTTGACAAATCAGGATGACCTAACAGTTGAAGACAGAGGCATGTGAGAGAAGGCAGGGAGAGTCATGACCGATTTTACCTAAGGAAGACTCTAAGTCGATTTGCTGGATTTCTTCACATTCTTGCACACGTTTTGTTGTCATTTGAGGTGACTGTGGAAACCTCCCATTTTAAGCAAAGGAGAAAAAACCCCAAAGAATACGCAGATTTCCAGTTCTTTGGTTATTATTCCCCTTGAATCATCCAGAGATTTCCAGCAGTGAAAGCCAAATAGTTTTAAGTATTATTCACTCTTCTAAGTGTCCGTCTCAGTCAAAATCATCTTTAACGGAACAAACTAGGAGATAAACAGCTGAAAACAATAGCAGTGTGCGCTTGGCGGATGCTTAAGTCAAAGAAAGTGCCGTCTGATATGACAGGGCAGTGGCTGCTTTTGTGTTTGTTTTCTTTTCTTTTGGGAGAACTTAGTTTCTTATTTTGACCCAGGAGTTACATTTATAGCGCTTCGAAGTTTATAAAGGACTTTCCTCAAAACAATCCTGCACATTAGATGGTACAAGTACATCTGATTTTCAAATAAGGAAACTGATCCTGCCCAAGTTAAAGTGACTTATCCAGGGTTACAGAGCTAATCTTTCTGGCACAGTTAGGACTCAAACTCAGATCCCTTGACTCTGAATCCACTGTTTTATCCACCACACTAAGATGCCACGGCATTATTTGAAGTGGCTGCCAACTTTTAAAATACCACAGGGAAAACAACGTCAGCAGGAGTTACAGATATGTCCAGGTGAGGCCTCCCTGTTCTTTCTTCTTTCTAGTTGGGTTGTCTTTGTCTGTCAACTGACCTTTAAAAATGTGACCAAAATTAGAGGAACAAGGCTTGTTTCAGCTTTTTTATATAATCTAGTATTTCCAAATCTGACCCAGCAGTCCAGTCACCCGTTTTCCCAAAGGATAAACATCCAAGGAAAACTTTTAAATGATCTGTTGGTTTTCTATGAGAACAGAACTAATCTGAGTTAGCAGCTACAGTCAAAGAAAGGATAGGTAGATTAATAGACAGATAGATAGATGGACGGATATAGATATATTCGCAATTATGAACGTGGACAGTTTTGAACAAAAGGCCTTTTTCAGAAATACAATAGTATTTATATTGGTTAAAGAAAGATTAAGCACTTTAGAATTATATTCTCAAGTAATTTAGAAATGAAAATTTTTAAGTGCGCATAGAGTAGTTTGGGGAAGAAGTGTCTGTCCTATATTTGGTGTAAGTATACTAGGTCTAGCTATATTTTTAAGTGTGAGCTCCCTTTCATGTATTTCCTTTTTTTTTTCAATGGATCACAATAATCTAAGAAAAGTCACCTTTTAAAAGATTTCTGGCACAAACAGATGAAGTATAAGGCCCCAGAAAGTAGAGAAACAGGGAGTAGGGCAGCTAGGTGGCGTAGTGAGTAGAGCACTGGCCCTGGAGTCAGGAGGGCCTGAGTTCAAATCCAGCCACTTGACACATGTACTAGCTGTGTGACTTTGGGTAAGTCTCTTAACCCCAATTGCCCTGCCAAAAAAAAAAAAAACCAAAACAGAAAAACAGGGAGTTCTGATTCTCATATGCTATTCAATGTGATGGTGTGTTTCAGAAAGGCAAATTCCCCATGGGAAAATTTTGTGTCTTATTAAAAAATTTATAAAAAACTTATTAAAAGTCTTATTAAAAGACTTATTAAAAGTCTTATTATTAAAAAAAATAGCTCTTTGAGGGCAGGGACTGCCTTTTGCTATTCGTTGTATCCCAAGTGTTTAGCACAACATGGTGAATACTTAATCAATGTTTATCGACTGAGCCACTTTGCAAAAACTTGCTTTCCGCTAATAGCAATTTCTTAGTTCTGATTCACCTATAATAATTGTGCCATCACAAACCATATGTGTGTGTATGTATATATATATATATGCATATATATATATATATATAAAATTATAGGTAATTGACAGAGCCCATGAGTAGCCCCTTCAACTTAAGCTCTTTTTTTTTTTTAATTTTCTCACAGGGAAGGAGCCATTTTGTTTGTAGTTTGCTGTGTACTTGAGATTTATGCAAATTATTTCCAGAATAAATCTTTTTAAAGCCTTGAAAATCACATTAAAAAGTATCTTCATGTTTGCCATTTGTCACAGTTGTTAAAAGAGCCCAGTAGGGGTGGAGGGCTTCCACTTAGGGAGTATCTATTCCACGGCTTCCCAGCCCTCCCCTGATGTCATCGCCTGGAAGTTGTCCTGACAACAGCAGCCTAACCTTTGTTTCCTGTCAGGTCTTGGGCTAATCCTAAAAGTACATTGGAGAGAGGCAGTATAGTATGATGGTTAAATAACCCACCTTGAAATCAGGAAAGTCCTTATATTGACCTACACTGTTCATGTGAACCTGAACCTGAATCCCTTAGTGCTCCTGGCAATCATCTATGACAGAGATTCTTAACTTGGGGTCTGCAGATCCCCAAGGAGTCCTTGGATAGATTTCAAAAAGTCTGTGAACTTGAGGTGGCAGAAAAATGTATCTTTATTTCAATAAAATTCATTTCCTTCATAATACCATGTTGTTTTACTTTATGCATTTAAAAACCTTATTTTGAGAAGAGATTGATAGGCTTCACCAGACTACCAAAGGGGTCCATGACTCCAAAAAAAATAAGGTTAAGGAGCTCTAATCTGAGACTCTAAGTTATAAAGCAGTTGATGATCTGCATTGGTAGAAGGAATTTTTTCACTGAGTTTCTTACGCCAATGAAATCGCAGGTCCGGACCTCTCCCCTAACCCAGCCCCGCTGCCCCCACCCCAAAAAAAAGGATGTTAGAAAAAGTGGGCTATAATGGCCCTTGGATCACTCTTGACCCAACATTACAACCTGATGGTTCCTTTTGTCCTCAGGGAAGTGCTTGCACTTTCCACTGGAAGAGAAGATAGGACTTGAGAATTTCCAAGGCCTTCTGAGTGAAAACATCTGTATTGGATTTTTCCCATCACAATGCATTAGTGAAGTTCCGCTAAAAAGCAGCTTGTAGTTGACAAGACTCTCATCAGAAGGTGTCACTGCCATCAGCGGGAATTACAGTAAGGCTGTTAAGTTGGATGTCCAAGCCAAATGTCAGACTGGGGAATTACTTTTGGCCTACCTAAATTCCCTCTGGAGTTTTCATCATTGTGTTCTTCATCTCTGCCCTAAACTGCTAAGTAGAAGACCCTTTCAGCTGCTGCCGTAGCTCATCCTTAAAACGATTGCATTCCTGCGTGCATGTGACATTCAGAGTAGTTTGGAGATTTCCTTCGGGTTCATGGACTTGCTATGAACCATCTGTGTGTCTATATGCATGTGCACATGGGTATATGTATACGTGCTTTTGTGTGTATGGAAACATTGCCAATATAGAAAGCATGAAAGTCTCTAGGGAAGTTAGTCATAAGGACAAACAGTGTGCAAACCTGGGCATCCTGATGATTTAAAAGTAGTTCTGTTTGTCCTTTCTGTCTTGAGGGTTTTGGAGACGAAAATTAAAGATAAAATCTTTTCTAAAGTTGAATGAAGGGTATGTAATCTTTAGGGTAATTCGGGTATAATTAAAGCAACAGAACTGCATTAGGATCAACTGTTCAATGAGAAGAATTTTCTAACATTGATTAAGCCATATTCTAAGAGAAGCGAATCGTTGCCTGGAAGCTGCCAAAATGAAAATAACTCAGGGACATTTACAATTCATGCTGGAAAAGGTTTTGGAAAGGGACATTTAACTGGTAGCTACATTAGTGCCTAAAACATGAATAGATACATGCACATGTGGGCATATGGGTGCACGTGCACGCGCACACACACACACACTGTCTTCCTTTAAGAATGTACATAACAAGTTAGCCAAAGGTGTACATTCCTCCAGTGTTCTCATGATCAGCAGATGTAAATGTCCACAGTGCACAGATGAGTTATGAGCCCTAATGAGATTTCAATACTGAACAAACAATAAAAATTTATGCATTGCATAGTTCGAGTGGCCTTTGGCTTCATGGTTAGTGTTACGCCCTTTCAACAGCTTCAGTAATATAATATCCAGCTGGTTTTGGAGGTAAGGAAATTTTTTTGGGGGGATGAAATTGTGAGAAATAATTTGATTGATTACTTTGTCAGAGCAGTGCATTTCCATGGTATAATTACCATAGCCATCTGAACCATTGAGCTAAGGCCCGATGATGTGCTGACAAAGGGGCAGAAGACTCTAGGTGAAGGAGATGTTTGGAACACTTGTACCTTGCTCTCCTCTATTTCCTGTCATCCACGGAGTCTAAGCCCTCCCAAACAAATGCCTAACAGGAACATTCCTGTCATAGTCCAGCAAATGAGAGAGCTCAAGAGCTGTACTTTCCCCAAGAACTGTCATCTATGTCACAGTGAAAATCACTAAACAAAAGCCAAACCAACCTTGAAGTAAAATGGGGCAAATGGGGGGAGAAATGAATGAATGAGATCTTTTTAAGGGATACATTTAAGCATAATCACAAACATGGGTACAATAATCCCCTCTTTTGTCAAGAGTTCTTTTTTTTTTAATCTATTCAGACCTTGAACTTAATGGTTGTCTGAATTGTGCTCCATAATGTTAGAAATCTTCACATGTGATTAATAGCAGATTCCTTGCATACGTGTCACAACCCACATCTGTAGCAAATCTGCCAGTATATTTCTTATGCTAGATTTACTTTGGGGCCCTTTAGTGATTCCTGTTTTGTGAATGAGAATAAACCTATTATACACTACTTTAGCTACACCCAGCTTCTACTCTTCACAGAAAAGGGACTGCTTATGTGATAAATAGCTCAAATTTCAGCGTTCTGATGGGCACTGCAGTTTCTACTTCAGGAGTAAAAAATAATGCTCTTGACCATTTCTCAAGTTTATTATGACAGAAATAGACTTGCAGAATGTTGACAAACTCTTTTGGAGTAAACAAAGTAGTCTTTAATTGTAAGCTCTAATGTTTTATTGCTAAATTGGTCAATAAGTCAACGTTCTAATTTGGCTCATTCAACCACATCTTCTCCTAAAATAGCACTTGACACTTTTTAAAGTGAGCCAATGGTATACTTGAGCTATTCACAAAAGCCTTCTTTCTTGTCAGCAAATAGCTAACTAACCCTCCCTACCTCCCAAGAGAATGTAGAACTCAAGTTTGGGAGTAAAAATAGGTACTTCCCAATTCTAACACACTTCTCATACTCTTACTCTAATCAAAATCAAGGAAGTTCTTAAGAGGATAATCACAAAGTATTTCTTTCAATCTTTGTCTCGATTTTAGCTTCATAGATTTCCCCCCATGTGCGTTCTTCTCTTTCTTAGAAACAAAAAATGTAAAATAAGAAGAGAGGAGAGAAGTGGAGAAGAAGGAAAGCAAGGTCTTCAGGACCACATCTGCCTTGCTTATATCCAGAATTACACTCTGGAAATATTAAAAGTCACTCATGTAACAGAATGAACAAATGAATGTATTTTATATGATGGCAAGCCCGATACTTAGCCAGATCTATGTTTCTCCCTTTGGGATCGTGTTTGTGTCTGGTTTTGCTCTTTCCATTGTTCTGTAACAACAATCTTGTGCAAAGAAAGAACTCTAGCCCTAAATACAAGTCCTATTTTTTATTTTATTTCAGCACCCGTGACATAATCAAATCTTCTCTTCCCCCACCAAAATCAATTGGAATGGAATACAAGACAGAAAATGGGATGTTGGTCACTATGTGACATCTAGAGTGAACCTGTGAGATTTACCTAGGAGTAATATTGGTACCCCAAAGTATGCACCCACACTCTCTGAGTTTATGCTCAAATGATGATTGCTGCAGGGTGCGGCAGAAGGTTCTCCTCCAGATCTCTTTGGGGGCCTATCTAATAGGGGTCTTGGCTCTGCTGCGAGATATTTGCGGGGGGTGGAATGTTATATTATTCTTCTAACCGGAGCCATAAAGTTGTAGCCGTTGTTCCCCACAATCTGATTTCATTGTACTTTAAGGACTTTTTAAAACTCCCCTTTCAGATAAGTACCTTCCATTTGGTATTGTTTTGGGTTTTTTGGGTTTTTCAGTAGAACTATATTCTTTTTGTTCCCTTACATCTTCATTCTGGGATAACTTTCGTGTCTACCTTCTCTCTCTGGCACTGTCTACCATTTTGAATCATACTAAACATGCACTGTTTATGTCCTTACCTAATAGTTTGTTCTTCCTTGGTTATTACCAGTCTACAGACTTGGCAAGTATGAAAGACCATATTGTTGTCCAGGGTGTGTGTTTGTGTGTGTGTGTGTATGTATATACATATGTGTGTGTATATGTATGCATATACTATATATATCTATATAAATGTTCCCACATTCCTAGTGTTTATAAAGGAGTATTGTAATTGTTGTGGTTTGCACCTGAAACTAGGTATTATCCAAAGAGAATAGCGTTACTCACTGTATGGGTCAGTAACCCTCATTCCCAATATTCGGCTGAGGAAATCCTATGCTGAATTGTATCTCATGGCTCTTGTCATCTCCTACTTACTTAAGTGGCCTAGGAGTAGTACATGAGTCCTGTTTTGGGAAGGCCCAACAAAGAAAAATGCCATAGCTGTTAGCATGTTGCCTCTCCACTTATCTCTATCATCTGGCAATATGATATAGGTAGAATCAGACCAAATAAAAGGAACATCCCAGTACTATTTTCACTTTTTTTTGTCCAGACAGAAAAGAGTATCTCTGGAATATATGGCACCAAAAAGAAAATGAGAAAGGTACTCTCAGCAGAAGGCCAGAGAGGGCTAGTAAGCAGCAGTCTATATTTAAAAAAAAAAAAAAGTTTGAAAACCACCACCCACTCATCAGGTGATTGGAGACTGTAGTTGTAAAAATGTGCTGGAGGCAGAAGTTCGGAAAAATCCCAGAAAGTGTTGAAAACATCTCTAAACAAGGTATTTTTCTCCTGCACCTTTCTTGCTAAAGGTCCCAATTGCTGCCAAGAAAACTAGTGAGAATGTTAGCTGCCAAATAAAAAATTTATGACAGTGTTTGGCAAAGGACTATATCGCTGCTTGTTTTCTACATTTCCACAAGGCCCTTGAAGGCAGCCTCTTTTTTCTTTTCTTTGCCCCCCCCCTTTCCTTTTGGACACGTATACCTAGCTGAACACTGTTCTGGGTCTGTTCTGTAATAAAAGAGCAAACTCCAATAAAGTCGGATTAAACAGCATAACTTTTTCCCCCTTCAGTAACCTCTAAAAAGATGATAAAAAATATTTTGAAGTATGCTTTCTGTTTAGATGGGGGGAGGGTTTGAGAGAGAGGGATGGATCCACCATTGCTGGCTTGTTGCATTTAGTTACCTTTATAATAAAAGGGATTTTCAATTAGTAATCATATAATGGTAAAGCCGTTAGGAGTTGGAGCTCATCTCGTCTAACCACTTCATTTTACAAAAGAGGAAACTGAGGCTTACAGAGATGAAGTGAATTGCTAAGGGTCACATTGCAATTTAATGGCAGAGTCCAGGTTACAACCCAGACCTCTTGCCTCTCAGCCTAGTACACCCCACTGCCATCCCCAGGTATATAACTGAAATTAAAAGGGGCTTTAGAATATATAGTACAGCCTTTTCAGATAGGACAACTGAATCTCCTAGAACTTAAGTGAGTTGTCCAATATTGCACAGCTAGTGACGGAGCTAATCTACAATCCAGCTTTCTCACCTTTGAGTTCAATGATGTAGATAGTGCAGGAAGATTCCTTAGAATCAGGAAGATCTGAGTTCAAATACTGCTTCAAATATTTACTAGCTAGCTGGATTGCCCTAGACAAGTCACTTAACCTCTCTCAGACTCATCTATGATATGGGGATGATCATAGTACTACTACCTGGGCTATTGTGAGAATCTAATGAAATTATGTATGTGAAGTGCTTTGCAAACCTAAAATATCAAATATCATTACAATTACTATTATTGTTGTTGTGATGTTTTCCACTCTCTATACCTTAGTACTTCCACAAATTTCTTGTATTCAGTTTGATCCAGGTCATTTTCCTAAAACACAGGCCTTATTCTGTCACCCCTCTACTCAATAAACTCCACTTGCTCCCTATTTCCCCCAGAAGCAAATACAAAGTACTCTATTGGGTATATAATGTCCTTCATATCCTAACCCCCTCCTACCTTTCCAGTCTTCTTAAACCTTACTCCCTGAAACAACAGGCTCTTCCATCCAGTGACACTGGCCTCCTGGCTGTTCTATGAAAACAAGACACTCCTCTCTCAGCTCTGGGCTTTTTCACTGCCTGTCCCCCAGGCCTGGAACGCTCTCCCTCATCCACTCCCAACTACTCACCTCCTTGGCTTCCTTTAAATCCCAACTTAAATTCCACCATCTACAAAAAGCCTTTTCTAGCCCCCCCCCTTAATTCCAGTGCATTCCCTTTTCTAGTTATTTCCTATTTCATCTTGTATATGTCTTGCTTTCTATATCTTTGTTAGCATGTTGTCTCCTCCATTAGATTGTAAGCTCCTTAAGTGCAGGGACATGTCTTTTGCCTCCTTTTTGTATCTGAAGCGCTTAGCACAGTGCCTGGCACATAGTAGGTGCTTAATAAATGTTTCTTGATTAAGCATTTGCTATGGGTAAAGCACTGTGCTAGACAAAGAAGAAAGTAATAAACCCCTATCCTCAAGAAACTTACATTCTGCTTCTTATTTTTCTTTAAACCAGAATGGAATTCCACCTGAAAGTTCTGCATTCATATATCATTGGCTAATGAAATATAAAAGATTCCATTCACTAAAAGTCTTTGTGAACCTCTTAAATGTACAAACCAAATAACGGAAGGAAAATCACATACTGAAACTGACTGCTTTACCCATATCAATTAAGTCTTTGGCCCATGTCATTAAATGTATATGTGGGTTCACAGAGTGTCTCTGGATTTAGAAAAAAAAATTTATAGCAAGTTTGAGTGTTGACAATAATAATTACATTGGTTGGATGAATACCTTGAAATATTTTGCCTGTCTGAGGAAGCAAAATTATCTGTTTCTGTTTTTTCAAAACAGCTATCAGATTATGCTTTTAGCCGTTAATTAAAGCTGTTTAGCCCATATTTTATCCTCTGACATATTCAAAGCCTAAACTACATGTGTCTGTAGTGGCATCTGCCAATAATTGTCCGGAACATGGTGACAGTGGGACCTGAGCACAAGTATAACTGCTTCCTGCTTTGGCTGTGGCTTGAGAGCTCATAATATTTGATGTAAAGTACGGAAGACAGACCAGCAGTAAGCGGATTATTTCAGACAGCATTAGGAGTTCACTGAAGGAAGATTAGCTCCATATCAGGCAGATAGCATAAGTAAATTAGAAACCTCCCCGATTAGTACAAGAAACCCAGATTTGTGCTTGTTTGTGATCTGCTGAAAGGCAGCGTCAATGTCATGGGTCCTCGTCTTGATTTAAGCTGAAGTACTGGCATTCCACGTTAGCATCTGATAGTATGGACGTGCATTATGAACAGGCTCCCTTTAGCTGCAGAGTCTTATCCATTCTGAGTTTCCATATATTGACCAATGTTTTCTTTGGCCCTAGGATAATTTCCAGAGTGTATTATAGTATTTTGTGGCAGGACTTTGTCAAATGCCTACGAAGTCCTATGCCTACCCTTTTCAGTTTCTTCTTTTGAAATGGCCATAACATCATGCCAAAGGCATAAAAATGATGCTGATGCAACAAATCACATCGGGTGCTTTTAAAATTAATAAACAAACCTTCCTAGTGTCAGTACGTGAAATCCAAAATGGGTCTTGTTTGCCAACCAATGTGATCCTTTTCTGCTTCACTAATGGTAAGGGCTTTGATAAGATTTCAGGTGCATTCTTGAGCCCATAGGGAAAAAAGATTAGGTCATTATATTAGTCCTCCCAGTCACTGTTGTCATCTTATTCATTTTATGCCGATCCAGAAGATACTTTACAGGTCTTACAATCTTTGCCCCACAGTGGCTTACATTCTAGTTAGACAAGGCAAAGACCATAAGCAAATCCATACCCATCAAGAAGACAAGCTGTGTTTGTCTTTATTCCATCTCATCTGCTTTGAGAATTAAAGTGGACTCTAAGCAGACTCCCATGTAGCCAGAATCCAAACTGCATAGTTCAAATAACTAGAATTTGTTTCACAGGCTAACTGATGTTTGGACTGATGACTCCAATGTTTCGCATGACCCAGAAGCTCATTCTGAGTCATAGCAAAATACAAATAAACTATGTTTGTTTTAGTCTTAGTGTTAACTGTGTCTTATTTTCACTTCAGCAATCACTTAGGCAAATGAAAAGCAGTGTGCTATACTGGAAAGAACAACACAGTATATTGGACTTGGAAACCTGAATTCACATCCATTTCTCATACTTAACCAGTTCTGTGACCATGGACAAGTCACATCACCTTTTTGACTATTGACTTTCCCATCTGTAAAATGGAGATGATTATACTTGGATAAGATAGTTGTGAGGAGGACATCTTGTAAGCCTTCAAGGACAATGTAATTGTTTAGTAGTAGTAGTAGTAGTAGTATCATTATTATCATTATGATTATTAGTATATGCTACTAAATATAGGGCAATATATTAGGAGCTGGAGATATAAAGAGGATTAGATGGATTTAACTATTTTACTATGTAGATAATTAACAGGGCTATCTATCCAGCCCAAGTCTTTCTCTCCTTAGCTCCAAATAGCACTACTAACTGCCTGTTGGACACTTCAGACTTCTAGAGATGTCTCAAATCAGATATATCTAAAACAAAATTTATTCTCTTTCCTCAAACACTCACCCTTCTTCTGCACTTGCCTATTTCAACCAGGAGTACCAGCATTCTTCAGGTCTCTCAAATTGGTAACCCTGGTGTTATCTTCTACTCTTCACTCTCACCCCACATATCTAGTCTGTTGCTTCATCTTGCCATCGCCACCTCTACAACTTCTCTAGCATCTAATCTCTTCTCTCTACTCACACAACCACCATCTTAATTCAGGCTCTTATCATCTCTCACCTGGGAAATTGAAATGGCCTCCAAATCATTCTCCCTGCCTCAAGTCTCTCCCTACTCTGACCCTAACCTCCACACTGCTACCAAAGTGATTTCCCTCCAACACCAATCTGACTTTGTCGCTCTCCTGTGTAATAGATTCCAGTGTCTCACTATTGCCTCTAGTATTAAATGTAAATTCTTCTGTTTAGCTCTGAAAGCCCATGGAATAATTGTTGGTCAATATATTCATCAGAGTTCTCAGTTTTTCAAAGTAGTTTGTCTTTATAATGTTTTTAGCACATAGATTGTACTCTTAGTTCTGCTTGCTTCACTCTGCATCAGTTCATAAGAGCCTTCCCAGGTTTCTCCAAAGTCATCTCTTCCATCATTTCTTACTGCACAACAATAACCCATTACATTCTTATACCATATGGGTGATGGGAGCCCCCTTAGTTTCCAGTTCTTTGCTACTATTTTAAAAAAAGCTACTACAAATACTTTGGAACACAGAGGTCCTTTTCTGAATTTTGAAATTCTGAACTTTGAAAAAAGCTAAGAAGCCTGCAATGAGAGAGTAAGGAGGGATGGCATTACAGGGGGACAACTTTTGCAAGGGCATGGAGGTGGAAGGTTGTGTATGGTAAAGGAATTGGAAATGAGTTAGTTTGACTAGATTGGGAGGTGAATAAAGAGGCCCAAATTCATAGTCCTAAAACACAAGTTGACTATGTCATCTCTCTTCTCAGAAATCTTCAGTGGTTCCCTGTTTCTGTAGGATAAAAAGCAAAATCCTCAGCCTGGCATTTAAAAACCATCCACAGTCTGGCTCTCACTTACCTCTCCAATATGGTCACAGTTGGAATGAAAAAAGGGAATGGATATGGGAGATGTTATGGTAGGACATTTCACAGGACTTGGCAAGTGATTCAGTATGGGTATGAGGGTCGCACACGACTCTGAGGTGGTTTTGAGCCTGAGTGATTGCAAAAATGAATGGTGGTACTCACATGGCATATTTGGAGTCGATTACTGATGAATTCGGTTCTGTTTGTGCTGATTTTGTAGCACCTGTAGGACATGCAGGTGCAGTTCTCCATCACAGTGGTGGAAATGTGAACCTAGAGCTCAGAGGAAACACTGCAGTTGGAGATATATATTCTCTTCTTTGATCTTCTTCAACACCTATGAAGTGAGTCGGGTAAGGCGGTGGTGTCTCTATTTACGTATGAGGAAATTTAAAACCATAACGGTGAATGAGGTGCCTAAGGTCGTACAGGTAGTTAGTGTCATAGGTGAAATTTGAAACTCTCCAACAATCTTTCCACTACAGTACACTGCCTTTCCCATTCTTTAAGCATTCTGAAGAAATGAGAACTTACTATATTTTTTCTCTCTGCAGCCACTCATCTACTTTTAAATTGTGTTTTAATGAAAATTTATGTTGTAACAAATGTAAGCGGAAATATCTCATCTATTCTTTCTTTGGATATCTCTTTTGGAGAATTAGAACAGTAAACCCTCGAAATCCTTGCCTCCTATCATGCTATACAAATAATGCACACTTTAAATTATACTTACATGGATGAGGAATTGTGACAAAAAATTATAGAATTTAAAGCTGGAAGAGATTTCAGAGACCATCTAGCGCAAAAGAGCCAGAACTAAGTTGAAGAAAACAGTGCTTTGTCCTAGAGCATCAAAATTTAGAGGGCATGGACAGCTTTTATACCCTTTCAGCCATAGAGAAATGACTGGGCCTAGCACCTAGGTAGCAACAATAAGTTAAAATAGCTGCCACGTTGGTGAGATCTTCCCCTTCTCATCGGGGTTGTTTTCAGAGCAGTGTTCTTGTGGTCTTTGTCTCACCCCCATGGGTACTCTTCTCTCATGGAGCCTGGTATCCTCCAGTCTCTCTCAACTAAATTTGTCTTTAAAAATTAATTTATAAATTCTTTTGATGTTGCTTGACCCTTGCATATTTTGCTAGCTTTGCCCTAATCTGTTTTGCCAGGGGGGCCAAAGTTGTGAATCTAAATAAAATCCAACCTCTCCCTCTAATAGGAGAGGAAATTCAGGCCTAAAGAGCAGAAGTGACTTGCCTAAGGTCACACAGCTAGGGAATTAGGGGAACCAGGACTCTGGCAGAGATCCTCTGACTCTAAGCCCAATGCTTCTGGCCATCACCCCCAGAAAACCACTGCTGTTTTTGAAGCCTCAAAGAAATGACACCCTCAGATCACTTTGGGTCCCAAATACCACCTTAGTGTGAGATGACCCCGCAACATTTCCATAAAGCCCAGCTTCTCCACACATTGTAGAATGGTAATGATGACTTACTTTAATAAGGTTTTGAAAGCCCTGGATAGATGCTACCCTTTTAACTTAGGGTCTGATGGGTACGTTGCCATCCTCTCTTTTCACCAACCATTCAGGCACCAAGGAGACCTCTAATACCGGAATGTCTCCAACCCTTGGAAAGAAAAGATATTTCTGGCCCCTTAAAAAACGAACTGTACAAGCTGAAAAGAAAATGACTATAGCCAAGCATCTCTTGTCAGCTAATTTGATAGTTGTCTATCAGGTAAACCGTTAAGTGAATACATTGATCTCTTTCTCTTCTTTTTTTGCTGTTCTGCCTTGGCTATTCCCAGGATTCCTCCGAACCAGTTCGGCAAAAATTGATTTTTATTAGTTCCACTGGCCTTGTGGAAAATTATCTCATGAACTGGTTTTTATAGGAAGACTCAAAGCACAGCACAGGTTGAAAAATAAGCCTATAGCAGTCAAAACTGTTGTCTGAAATGTCTTCAGACTGGAAGGCTGAATTTATTGCACAAAACAAGTACTAGCTATGTGGAAGTAGGTGTGCAGTCCCGCTCATTATCACTGGGAAAGGGGAACCAAAAAGCCGAGTAAAAAATTAAATTTTAATAATGCCAGTGATATTTTCTAAATCTTTCCTGACAGAAAGATTCTCATTATTTTTATCCATCTCTGAGTAGGTCCTTTTAGAGCCATCTCAGAAATGGCCTCCGCTCTGATTGTTTTCTTTTCTTTATAGTGTCTGAAAACCAAATATATACACACACAAATATGCTTTGCTATCATTCAAGGACGGGCGTGGCCCTGGTAACGATCTAGCTAGCATTTTTGCAGAAAAATGTGGAAAAATGTGGATGACTGTGGATGCCTTCAGCTTTTACAAAAGAGGTCAACCTCGTTAAGGCAATTGTTTTAAATGCTCTGAACAAAGATCTACAACTACCCATGGGGTGAGGTAGAAGGAACATGGCCATTCCCTAGCCACAACTGTGTTATTAAATTGCCACTAATTTGGCAAGCATCACAAGTGAGTCAATGAATGATTCAGTGATTTTGGTGCTTTTTCTTACGATGATATTTCAGTTTCATTGTCTGATATTTGTGTAGGGAATCTGGAAGCCATATTCATTGCAGGATGGTAGCTCCATGATGACATTGGCTTGTGGTTTTCTTGGCAATCTTTTTTCACACCTTAAATCCCAGAGAGGCAAGATGTCAGGGAGAAGAATGCTATGATTTAGGCTGCCCAAAGGCAAAAGACCCCTGGAAGGTCTGGCTGACAAGCCCTGTGCTCTGGGTATCACTGATAGGCATAACCACTTCTGTTCTCTTTGTAACATCTGACCAGTTCAATCCAGCTGATGTTCCTTGGGCATTCATCCAGGGTGTAGCCATTGCCTTGAGTACTATGGTTTTGTGGGTCAGGATGGTGTTAGAACTTGGAGGACACACACTTTTTACCACAATAACAATGGCATGAGCTTACAGAGACTGTGAGGAAGTTCGGGACCAATGTAATTATTACCATTTTATAGTCGAGTAAACTCGGGTACCTTTGTCTTTTCCTTAGGTTGCTTAGCTAACAAAGGATTGAGACTGTACTCTGTTGTCTTTCTATCTGTCCAATACTGTAGCCACTATATCAAGAGAATTCAATTTATTAAATCCTGTGGAACACCTAGAATTTTTTTTCCTCAAGACCTTTACCCATTGTAGTGTACTTTAAAACCCATACACTTGTGCAAACACAGCATGCCAAAATTACAGAGAATTGAGTTGGAAAACCGCTCTGCAGATGCCCCAGAAATAGATTTAGAGAAGAATATCCTTTTTCTATTATAGTCTTTCAAGTAAGGACCAGTTGATAGCTTTAGGTTAAGCTAAAATAGTTTAATGAAGTCACCAAGAACAATATTTGAAGGATGTACACAACTGTTAGAGACTGAGGAAAACAGGTGAAACATGCTACTTAATTGAAAATTATAAATGTATGTTGTACCTCTTCCTCCACTAAAGGCCTACACTGATGCCATATTGTGGAGTGGAAGTGTTTCTCAAAAAGTTTTGCCAGTGGACTATGAATTCTGGCAGGTCTTACCAAGCTGTCAAGGCTCCAGGTATGTGCTCGATGACAGCCTGTCCTTCTATTGTCCGAGATCCAGCCTAGCTAAGTTCCAAGAGACTCATTAACAGGTCAGCTATAGGGGGGTGAATTTTTTTGGCCACAGTCACTCTCAAAGACTGAATTATAGAGGGTTTGAAATCCCTATTAGTGGAGGGAATGCCCACATCAACTAAATTACACATCTTTGAAGTAAATATATAAAGTTCCTTAAGCTATCACTCGCTCCAGGGGCTTTTCAACCTCTGCTGAGTTGGTTTCAACTACTCAGTTCAGTTCGACAAATTATAAGCATCTACTGGGTACTGGGAGGGAAACAAAGAATAAGACATGCTTTCTGACCCTGATAAAAGCTAATAAACTGGCAACTTTTCCTAATTGCAGGACATTTTTCAGAGTTTCTATGATAGCAGAACAATACTTCCAGACTCACCATTAAAAAAAAAAAACAGTTTGCATCCCAAGGAAGTGGGCAGACGCACAGATATCCATCTTGAGTTGTCTGACTTGAGACTAAAATAAAGCACTGAATCTAGCACTGATATGAGTTGGTTCTAATAATGCACTGAAGACTGTATTCAAACACTGAGCTGTATTTAGCATTGTGATACAATGGAAAGAATATTCTATCTTTATTCAGAGGACCAGGGTTTGGATCTCAGCTCTGCCATTTGTATAACCTATATGACCATGGGCAAGTGACTTAAATTCTTTGGGCTTTAATTTCTTCTTCTGTAAGAGAGGTTATATTAGATGACCCCTAAGGTCCCTTCCAGATACAAAAATGTGAACCTGAGATTATCTCAGAGTTGGAAAGGAGGACGGCAAAGGTTTTCTAACCAAGCATGTACAAAAACAAAAATCCTTTACATTACTGACAAGTGATCATCTGGCCCCTGCTTGAGGACCTTCCATGAATCTCTTAGCAATATTAATATTGTTAATCTTATAAAACCATTGCAGACTAAGTAAATTTCAAAAGTGTTTATTTTAAAGAAGTAACAGTACATGCCAGAAGGGTAGTGCAACTTAATGGATTGAGGGTCAGCCTCGGAATTCAGGAAGATCTCCCTCTGACAGCTCACTGGCTTTGTGACCATGAAGCTGGTCACCTCACCTCCCAGTGCACCAGGCAGCTTTCTAAGACTATACGTGACTGATGAGTTGCACGTTTATATCAACGGAGGAAGTTTGTATAGTAAGAATTTTCCACACTAATTAAATCATAGGTCTAGATGCCACCTCTATCCCCCCAAAAAGGTAATACTTACCCATCCTTCCTAAATCCTTTTCATTATGCATGCCCTGCCAGAAACTTCTTTATGTTGAGTCTAAATCACTCCTGTTGCTTCTTGACAGGAAGAGCTATTAAATTTTGAGATGAATTACCTTTGCCAATTACTGAATCTCCTTCCCCATGTAGGAAGGTGTGTTTGATGGTCCTCAAGGACAGGTAGAATGGATGACATCTGGTGATACCTTATACATTAGTAGGTACTTAGTAAATATGTGATTGATTAGTGGCAACCTAATCAGTGGAATCTTTCCTAATCTGTTTCTTGTTTTCTCCTAAAATGTTATATGTTCATTTTTAAGTGCAGGTTGAAAACAAGCAAATATGATCAGTGTATTGTGGTATGGCTAAAAACAAGAAGACCTTTGTTCTTTTATTTAGCTTTTTCATTATCTAGTTATGTGACCTCCTCTGTGGTTCTTAGTTTCCTTCCCTGAAAAATGAAGGGATTGGACTAGACAGTCTCTAAGGTCACTTCCAGTTCTAAAATTCCACAAATCTATGAATCCCTGGCCCATAAGCAGCTTCCAAGATCTTTGATTGGGTCAGCCCACCTGAATTCAGTGTTGAAGGCATCCTGTGAAAAAGCTTTGTCCAAAGCTACCCTGCTCAAGTCCATCTCTAATGGCAACAGTAGCCATGGCACCTGCCTTGAAACATGATATAAATATTTGCCAATGTACAATATAATGCAGTGACACATTCCTGATCAAAACCGACCAGACTTAGGAGTGGTCTCTGATAGGTCTTCCTTGGCTGCCTTCCCAGATTGAAAAGGTATCATCAATTCCAGCCAATAGGATGCCTCTTCTCCCCTGTTTGATGGAGCTATTACCCCCTTGGAGAGAAAGTTCAGCCCTGCTGGGGAGGCTACTTCAACTCAAAGCCCAGATGCCAATCTGTGGGAGGGAGTATCCCGCCCAACAGAAGGAAGGGCTAGCTCAGCACCCCCAGCCTAGCTCTCCAAATGAGACACCTCAGCTTCCCTGAGCCTGAGCAGGCTTGTGACTCTTACCATTCCTGAGCTGGCATTTTCTTTTCAGCCCTCTCTGAGGGTAGTATTAGTATGTGTATTAAAAGGGCTTTACGTTTTCAAAAAGCTTTATAATCTTTAATTAGTTAATCCTCCTTCCCCTGTGGGTAGGTGAGTCGGCTCATTTTATTGAGGAGGAAACTTAAATGCTGAGTGTCATGGAGTGACTTGCTCCAGGTCACACCACAGAAAATCCAGGATTATGGGCACAGAACAAATTGCCTTATTATTAGAGTGGCTATAATTATAACCTTGCTTGTTCCCTTGTTATTCTGATTTTTCCTTCCAACCCAGTAAGCTCCTAGAGGGCAGGGACTAAGCATGTCTTTGTTCTGTGTAAAGTGGAATTGCAGCCCACATGGTGAGAGGGAGGGTGGGCCAATTAGCTGTCCACAAATTTGGAAACTAGTTGGAGTTTGCCGGATGCCTTTGCCCTTCTTCTCTTGCTCTGTTTCCTCTTTAGGGAACTGAGCATCCTCAACCAGGCTGCTCAGAGTCCCCTACTGTGGTTCCCCTTCCAGGAGGGTGGGCAGACCTCCGCCCCAGCAGCATCAAAATTCCGCCCTGTTTCCCATTCCCTCAGAGCCCTAACCTAACCTGATGAACTAATTTGAGCTAGGTATTAATGACTAATTAATGGCTTAATATGTGCTATGGTAACATTTGCATTTTAACAGGTCTTTCGGTGTCATAACCCAAAGGCATGAGTAATGTGGGAATTTCTGAGATCCTCTGCCAGAGACCTTTCAGCTTCTTTCAAATCACCCACTTAGGCTGCTTCTCATTCCACCTGTGCACAAAGAAGCCCAGCCCTAGGTGGATAAATATAAGAAACAATTTTGGACTTGGGAGTCAGAAGACTTGGACTCATGTCCTAATTCTACTACATAATAATTATGTGACCTTTAGCAAGTCATTGAGCCTCCATATCTTGCCTATCTGACAAGATTATTATCTGCTTAGCATCAAAGGAGATAATGTACTGAATCAAATGAAATAATATATGTAGAGTGCTTTGTAAACCTTAAACTGCTATATTAATGATAGCCTCAATGTTATTATTATTGAAGTCATACGTAAGATGGAAAACTCTCCATTTGCTGCCAAGCATTTATTTTGTGCCCTCTGTGTGCCAAACCCTGTGCTTGGGAGACAAAGACCCAAAAATGCAGTCTCTTTCTCAAAGCTTTAGAGAAGACAATAGACCTTCAGAGGTAAAAGGAAACCTAAAGAGCAACTTCTCCCACTTCCTTATGTTAGAGGGGAGGATTGAGGCCCAAAAGAATCAAGCACTTACCCAAGGTCACCACACAACTAGGAAGTGGCAGTCGCAGATCTGAAAGTCAGATTCCCCAGGCTGCAAGGCCAAGATTTTTTCCCACTGTCACTTGATTTGAAAAAACCCCACTGGGTCTGAAGATGCAAGTCTATACGAAAATACCAGAGATGATCAGAGATAAAATTAAGCCATAATAACCACTATGTCAGGTCCAGGAACCCCTTTCATTGGTACTCATATATATATACCTGGCAAGAGTGAACATTGTATAACCTAAAAGTAAACTATTGTGTTCATTTTCATCTTGGGTGTCAGCTGACTAAATCTAAAGGACTTCATTCTGTCCACAACATCTCATTGATTTTAGTGATTGCTTTGTGAACAGCCCCAGCTAAACCATAAAGTCACGCCAGATCTTGGAAACATGTTTGCAGGTAGTGCACATTGGAATCAGCTCAGCAGTCATGTTGAAGCAATAATTATGTCTTGCTTTGAAAATCCTCCATTGAAATCAATGTGTAAATCTGATTGATGGTGGATACACTAATGCACATTGTTGAGTTTGTTTGGAACCTAGATATTGTTTCTTTTCAGGTAAAGCACCCAGAGAGGACTGTGTACTGACTCTTTTGCCCCAAAGCTTATAACCTGTCCCCAGGATTGCTCATTTTCATGGTAATCGCTATGGTGCTGTCAGACCCTAAATGGCAAGCCATCATTATTCAATGCTGGTCAGTCAGACAGGAAGGCATGTACAAGACATCGCGTTGAACCTGCATAGATGTCATGCACTCTACAGCTAATGAATGCAAGCTTGTAAAAGGGTTTAGACACCGCTGGCATCCGTAATGTAAGCTTGATAATAAGCTTCTGCTGAAATAGCTTCTTGTCTACAAGTAGCATTTCTAATTCACCAAGCAAAGTACGGTGCAGGCTTTGTTCACAGATATTTGGGTGAGTAGAGAAATAAAGGCTATCATCTCAGTAGGGCTTCCAAGCTGGAGGAGTGTATGTATTCAGGGAGGGGACTTGATTTGGAAGCCAGGGGACATGGAGGAGGGGGTGATTTGCTAAAAGTGAATGAATGTCCAAGTACCTGGTTTATCAGTACACAGATGCCTCTGAGGGCAGCTTCGGACACTCTGCTGTCAAAGGTTAGGTGTTAGGACCAGACATGCCGGGGAAGAGGGTCAATACTTTTCAAACGAAGAGTGGCCATCCTTGTTTGCAAAGACAAAAAAGGAAAGGTATTATCTCCTGCCAGACTTGGAAAAAGTAAGGAACTCAAAACTAGAAAGAACCTTGTGATTGGCCGGTTCTTGGGCCGTTAAGATGAGTGGGACTCCCAGAGGCAGAGGGGGTAGGTAACCGCTGTTACAGCTTCTTCTTCTCTGCTGAACTTCCCAAACCAGAGCAGGTCTTCTAGAGTGCCTTCTTCCAGCAACACGAGCTTGTTTTTCAGGCAGGGAAGAGAGTATAGCAATGAAAAGATTAGCTTCTTCCACAGTTCCACACGGAGATCGGTATTTTCCACAGGACTCACTGAGTGCAGCCTCAAAGTAAATGGTTAATTCATCTTGTATCAACAGCAGTGTGATTCATAATGTAAACTTGAAGAATCCTTGATGTTTCAGTCACACATTCCTTTTAATTTGACTCTGCGTTCTTTTAAAGCTACAGTGAGCTAACTTAATAGAATGCAACATGCAAATGCACCAATTTTTGCCTTGAGGCAGTTTAGCCTGGCTGTTTCAATGGGTATCTTCTTTCAAGTGTATGTTCTTTCTTAAATTATTTACTTGGTAAACACACTTTGCATTTTCAAAGTGGGGGTAGGTTGGAGCTCCTCTTTCAGAATATCTCGTTGAATTTGAGGTCCTTCCTCTCTCCCCCAAGTTAGAAACTCAGTTATTTTGGATTTTCCTCCTCAGACTTTCACTTTCTCATAAGCGAGGGAAGCCCCCTTTTTAGCCTCCCCACTCTAGATTCCTTTCTGCTTTGCCTACAGCAATACCCACTGGCAGTGTCTGGCTGTGACCGTACTGTGGGCTTTGTTACAGATGGGCCCTGCCAATGCCAACCATTGTTCCAGACTCCAGGCTGGCCTGACTGTTCTTTCTCTTTCAGGGTCCTTCATTTCTCAGTTTTGCTTTCTTCAGAAGGGCTACTGCCAGCTAAACTCTTAAGATAAAAGGTCATCTTGGAGGACAACTGACCAGAATCAAAACTACATCATTCACCTCTCTGCTTTAACTCCTGGTCTTTTCTTGACATTCCAGAATGTCCACGTGTTTGCCAGTCTGTAGTTTAAAAGTAAATATCCCCTCCCCCTACTTTTAAAAAATGATTATTTTTCTTGGTCTTGAGTAATACACTATATTTCATCTAATCTAGATAGCATCCCAATTAATTTCATTCATCTTTCTATGACTTAATTTATTCTTTTTTAATATGGTCTTCTTTTAGAACTGTAAAATGTTTTTGAAGCAACCTAGAGGTCATCTAGTCATCTACCTTAAAGACCCAACTCAATCAAATGCCACTTCTTCCATCATTCCTTCCCTGATGCCTAAGTTGGTGAAAACCTTCATCCCGGTTTTATTTCTCTCTAATGAACTTATCATGTAATGCTTTGTATGCTTATATTTTATCTCACTAAGAAGACTCTAGGTTGCATAAAGTCAAGGGACTAACCCAAGCCTTTTATCCTATAACCGTCCCCACCACCACTATCACCTTGCAGGGACTCTGACCACAACAAGTGCTTAATAAATGTTTGGATAAATGAAAAAATCCAGTCTAACCTTCTCACTTTACAGATGAGGAAACTAAGGTTTAGAAAAGTGAACTAAAGTGGCTTGCTGCAGCTCAAATGTGTAGTAAGCAATGGAGCTAGGCAGTACTCGAACCCAAGGTACACTGACTCATGTAGTGCAGATTCCGAAAAGGTAAACTTCAAAGTGTATATCATATCAAGATTTCTATAACAAACTATTTTATCCGTCAATGACACTGGAGTTAGTACATTTGGATTCTTTACATCACAGAACTTAATGTGCTGATTGAGGGAAGTCAGGAGGGAAAAAGAGAGGAAAGGAGGAAGAAAGGAAGGAAAGAAAGAAGGAAGGAAGAAAAGGATTAAGGAATGAAGGAAGAGAGGAAAGGAGAGAGGAAAGCAAGAAGGAAGGAAAGGAGGAATGAAGGAAAGGACAGAAGGAAGAGAGGGAGGAAAGAAGAAAAGGGAAAGAAAGGGAAAGGGTACCTGGGCTAGATGATGTATACACAGAAAAGGCTGGTACAAGAGACAACTGCCTACCTAGCCTGGAAGCTCCTTGAGAGGATGAACTAGTTTTCATTTTTGCCTCTGTATTCCTAATGCTTAGCACAGTGGTTTGTACACAGTAGGCAAATGCTTGAACTTAATTGACATCACTTTGAAGGCATTAAGGAATAAATTTCCAAGATGTTTTAGGAGTATAGATTTAGAGCTGGAAGGGAACCTAGTATCTGTCTTCCTCATGTCAGCCATGATGAAATTGAGGCACTGAGAAGTTGTGACATGCACAAATAACCCAGGCAGTAAGTGAGCATCAGATGTGGGATTCCAACCTGCTAACTTCCAAGCCAGTGTACTATGCTGCTTCTTATATCTGAAAGAAAGAATAGTGCCAAAAGGTTAGATAAAATTCTTTAATGTTGCCCCAAAGTTCATCCAAACATCAATACTAATCTATATGCCTATTTCCTCCATTCTACAGAATCATTTTGAGACTCCTTTATACCATATCAAGGTCGTCTTTAGGGACAATATCAGAAGGGTACAGGAATGCCTTCGCAAATTCTATTCTACAGCATACCACATCTTTGCAGTCATACTCATGACTTAAAAATGAAGAGAATATAAGATCTGATTGTGCTTATCATTTTGGGGGGATTGGGTTTTATTTTGTTTCATTTCAACATTTCATTTTGGTAGAGCAGAAAGCTACCACAAAGACTTTCCTCCAGCAAGGGATCTTCCATACCATATGGTTAAGACCATAACAGATTCCTTGATAGACACAACAACAGAGTTAACTTAGTTTAATACTTCTCTCATTATTAACACCAAGTTGAGACATAAAGCGGAGAGACTGATGGTCCTTCAAAAATATTTGCTACTGCCTAAAAATTAACTAGGCTAGAGTCCAGAAAAGGGAATCTCTACATGTGGAGATAATCAAGATATTGCTGTTTGCTATGACATTGTGTTCACTGCATTGAGCCCTGGAACGTTTTAGTGCTTCCTATAAATAAGAACCATAATCACTTAAGAGTTTGACCAACATGGCTACACCAAAAAATAAATAAATAAATAAATGGATATCTACTGTCCAAATTATGAGATACAGTTGAATGGAAAGCCCATAGGGCTGGTCTGTCACTACATCTATCTTGAATATTCGACACTGCAAATGGACAATAACCTGAGCCCAAAACTGAATAAGAGAAACATAGCCTACTAGACTGCATCTGGAAAATAGTGTAGGACTTTGCAAACTTCTCCCTAAAACAAAATTCAATCATTCTTAACACCCAAGACTCTTCCACTGATGCTCTATGATTTATTCAGTTGTGTTCAATTTTTTGTGACCCCCACGGACCAACCATCCATGGGATTTTCTTGGAAAAGATACTGGAGCACTTTGCCATTTCCTTCTCCAGCTTTATTCAGGCAGAGGTTAAGTGACTTGCCCAAGGTCACACAGCTAATAAGAGTCCGAAGTCAAATCTGAACTCTAGTCTTTCTGACTCCAGGCCCAGCTCTTTATCTACTACACCACCTAGCTTCTCCACTGCGCCACCTCGCTGATCTGTGACTGCAAGTCATAAATTAAAACGGTTTCCAAGGAGACAAAATTTTGGGTCACTAAAAGAGCAATGGAGAGATGCATGGTAAATAAGCAGCATCATATTGCCAGTTGTGCATAAAAGTAAAAGGTGTCACCTAAGAAATCTATGACCGGGGGGGCAGTTAGGTGGCACAGTGAGTAGAGCACCGGCCCTGGAGTCAGGAGGACTTGAGTTCAAATCAGACGAAGGAAGTGCCTCAGACACTTGACACACTTACTAGCTGTGTGACCTTGGGCAAGTCACTTAACCCCAATTGTCTTGCCTCCCCCCCCTCAAAAAAAATTTTTGAAAAAAAAAAGAAATCTATGACCAGGGGAAAATAGTAGGCCCATTATGTAACAAGAGATAACAAGTAGACAGCCCACATTCTGCAGTGATACTTGTGTAACATCAAGGGACCTAGAAAAAGCCCTCCGGTATATTGATGAACCCCCTGTAATGGATTTATGGAAGGACATGGAGAAGAGATGCATAGGATGAGAAAGCATGGGTGGGCCGTGACCATTTACCAAATCATAGAAGGAGAGTGATCTGTCAGAGGAGGAAGTAACTATGTTGACAAAAATCACAGACCCATGAAGTATGTATGTGTGTGTATATGTACATATATATTTAAATGTCCTCTACTCTTTCTTTAATAGTGCTCATTGACAGGTATGTGGTTTCATCCTGGGTTCTGTTGTCTAGTTGTGAGACTCTGAAAGATAGAGACAGAATAATTTTCAGATCAGGTGTGCCCTAAATGAATTAAACACATGAAACTTTAGGAGAGCTCCCTGGATGGAATCTTCTTTGGGGCTGGAAATGAGGATACCCAATTAAACAGGCTAGGGAAGAACTGAGGATGTAAGCATTCCTATGCACGCATTTTTTCTAAACATGCCTTAGATTAAACAAGTTTTCCCCACAGTTAATCCTGTGTAAATTAGCATCATGGATGCCTTGAGGCCGTCAACCCACAAATAAAATGGTTGTCAACCAAACTATACAAGAGGCCTATTACCGTATATTACTTAGGGCAGAATTTTAAAGCGTTTTCATGCTTTTAATCTAGTTTACTGCTGAGTTCCAATTTTGCCGATTGCCTTTGCAAGCTGGCCACATGGTAACTTTCTGGAAAAACAGAGATCTCATTTCTCAGAGAGACTAAGGGAAATAGTGTGTTCCCAAGCCTATTCTCAGGAGATACATGCACCAAAGAAGAAAAGAGTCCAGGTGAAAATTTAAACCACCAAACTTGCATGAACCAATATGTATAAAAGCGGATTCCCTTTGCTGTGGCGTTAAGTATTTTTATTGAAAGAATCCCCTATACCTTCCTTTGGCTGAGTAAATATGTCCTGTTAAGTCTGAATTAGCTGTCATCGCAAAGAATTAATGTCTTGGCGTAGCCTTTCTAGTGGAGAAGGAAGAAATAAACGAGACAGATCTTGGCTGAGCTTTAAGTGATAAATGAGGACAAAACAGGCCATTCATCTCCTGCGAGGAGAGTGGACACAAGCACTAAAGCAGTTTTGCGGAAGACGTGTCAGCAAATGTGATCATTTTGTAACCTGTCAGGAGGATAGAGAGCTAGTCCTTTTAGAGTGTCACAAGGGAGTGTGTTTGTCTGATGTGACAGTTTTCTTCCATCCATTTACTTGGGTGGGGGGTGAGGGGGTGGAATTGTCATGGGGGAGGCAGAGGTGGAAAGGGGGAAGTTGAACTTGGATAAAACTGCATTTTAATTTATTGCTACACACAACACATTCATTCACCCAGAATCTATGCAGAGTTTTGAATCTACATAAGCATATATATATATGTGCTTATGTAGATTATATATATATGTACATATATATATATATATATATATATACTGCTTGGAAAAAGTCTGTCTTCCACAAATTGGAGGATTTATTTAGACTCTAAGTGGAAACTCCACATTCAAAATACTGTATCTAGAAAAGGGCAGGTGTGTGTGTATGTGTATGTATGTGTGTGTGTGTGTGTGTGTGTGTGTGTGTGTGTGTAAGAGAGACAGAGATGAGAAAGAGGTTTAAATAGCTACTTTTCTTTCTATTTCTTTGAGGTTCTATGAGAGTACACCAGACTATGTGTGACCCAAGTTCCCTCTCTCTTAAGGAAACATTGTGATACAGGGATCCTTTTCCAAGAACCAAACAGCAAATTATGAAATAAGTTCATCAGAAGCTCTCTCCAGGAATATTGGGGATGTTCGTCTCTATTCATCTAGATTTAGATTGTCTCTGTTGCTGATCTTTGTTCAGTAGCATCTCGATTCATTTCTATTTAGCAGTCATAGGGATAAAGGTTTTCCCAACAAATGTTGAATGATACCAAGCTTTTGGACTTCTAGCATCTTTTTTTTTATTATTTCTCATTTCCATCTTTTTGCTGCTGAGCAAATGTAACATTCCCTTGCAGCATAATGGAATGTGTGTGACACTCCAGTGACAGATGAGGCTTTTACAACATAAGCTTCGCAGTTTGACACTTGCTTCTTTATCCCTATCCTTTTTTTCCCCAGCTCCCTTTTATACTTTTCCCTGGGTATTTTTGCACAGGTAAGTACCTCCCTGACGTGTGATTCCTTGGAATCTTTTACCTTAATAAGAAACGCCGCTAAAAATGAGCCTTGTCTCACATATTAGATTAAAAAGAGAAGATGACGTGGGTCCCTTGATCACTTAAGAGACTATATTACAGTCAGATCCCAGAAAAGTTTTTGCATTACTTAGCTTGCAGCAAGTGTTTCTGAGTGTCATCTTTGTAGCTCCTCACTTGGTGCAGCATGGAAATCATTATGAAGTTATTCATTTGGATTGTAATTTGTGAAGTCCCCAAACTGCAGACTTCAGGAACCACCACCACCCCACCACCCCCAGCCTCTCTCACACACACACACACACACACACACACACGTATCCCTTTTATGGGTACCTAGGGACCAATTTTCCCCTCACTGTTTGATTAGACAAGTTTGTCTTTTATGTGTGGCTTGGCAAATGTTGTTGTAGTTTCTGTGATTAATTTTCCTCCTCTTTTCCTTTACTTTTTTGTAGGATTATCCAAAACCGCATTTTGGTGGTTATCCTGGCAATCATCGTGGTCTTCACCATCCTGACGGCTATTTTTATTTCTGTCAAAGGACACTGATGTATCTGCTCTTCCCTGATATACAGCACCACACGCCTTGTTCTGAGTAATTAAGACAAAGTGGTCACATGAATCATCCCTGTGCACTGACAGGCCCAAGTGCCCCCTTCTCCTCCCCCACTCTTGCCACTGTTCAACTTTGGTGCAAGGAGTGTAAAAGATGTTTTCTATTCTGGATTGCATGTGGGGTAATTTCCCCTCCTGCTGATATCTTCACAGAGATATTTTTTGGGAAGCTTAGAATTTGACTTGAAAAAATTTCACTGAGCGATCAGAATAGTAGTTGTTAGATTCTCTCTCCAGCCTATAAAAACAGAAAGGGCCAGGTTGTTTGGGGAGGGGGCGGGGGGGGGGGGGGGGGGGGGGGGGGGGGGGGGGGGGGGGAGGGGGGAGGTGCTATTAGGGGAATAGGGGGAGAAGGAGGGGAAGAGATATGAGTTATTTAATGCTTCTGTCAGCTTGTGTTGGGTGTCAGACTGTTTGTCAGACCCCTTGTCATATATGCCTTTCTGTGGTGTCCAGATGTGCAAGTTAAGAAGAAACCAGGTGATGAAGAAAGAAAGTGAGTTTCTCCTGAGAACCAACTCAGTTCATGAGCAGGGAGAAAAAAAAAAGGAGCAAACCTCTCTGGCTTAATTGTAAAGGAGGCTGTGAAATGTGGACCATGTAGTAAATCGACCTGCAGTTTTCCCCATTTTTCTATTGAATATATTTTTACTAAAATTGCCTAATATCCACTTTTTACAATTTTCATTACTGGCTGTGAGAAGTGTTTCTTTGCTCTGTAAGAGCTCAGACTTCCTCATATTTACCAGCAAGATGAGGCCTTGCACAACATTTAATTGTGACCTGGGCATTCCAGACCAATTTAATCATCTCTCCATCCTTCCAGTTTTAATATTTGTGCTGCCAAACGCAGCCCCTAGTATAAGTAAAAGGTCTGACAAGGTTCCCTCCATATCCATTTCCGTATGTAAAGAGAACATGAATATTTCAGTAAGAGGGAGAACATGACTCCATTAGTGTGAAATTTCAAATGTGATTATAAATACGATGATGTTCTGTAGTAAGAAAGACTTGAATAAACTTTATCTGAAACATCCACTAACCTCCTTGCAAACAGTGAGTTACAGTGGAATACAAAAAAGGAGGGGGGCGCAGGGGTTAGGGAGAGGCTGTTAGCTGGTGCTTTGACTAACCAATATTCTTAAAACCTCCCTGAGTTGGATATTTGTTCAAACCTGTAATTTGATTTGTGATTTTGAGTCTCATTTTCTGAAATACTGAGTAGAAATGAGTTCATTTGTAATCAGGCTTAAAGTTGTTCAAGCAGAAACTGTGAGGTCGGTTGATTGTTTTTTTCCCAGCCACGAAGCAAAAGGTGTTTTTATTACAGTTTTCTAGGCTGCTCCAAGTTCTAGGGCAGCCTTTGAATATAATTGGAAGCTTCAGAGTCTTCAAAATCAAACCTGTTGTCTCTCATAAAAATGTTTAATAACTTGTATGCCTGGCCAGCAATCACCTGGCTGGAACATTTGCCTTCTTTTTTTCCAAACCAACTCAAAAGAGAACTATTACGGTTCAGAAAGAAAATGCGGGGATGCAAGAATGGTGAAATTCACCAGAGAAATGGTACTTATCTAAGCAGGTTAGGGCATGCATGTGTTCCGATAAATCATTTAGTATTGTGTAAATAAAGCTGCAGCCTTTCCTTTGGAATGATGGTGAGGGAATAAGATGGAGTGAAGTGGGACCTGGAGAAGGAATGGGAGCCTGTGTTAATTTTCCTATCAGCTTTAGGAATCCATCTGGTCATGAATCTTTTATTCAGATAACAAAAATCTGTAAGCACTAAAAACATTGCAGAAATCATTTTCTAAAACCATTCCTTCCTGTTTGGGAGCACTAGTAGCATGACTGTAATAGAACGTCCCCTCTAGTGTTTGTTCAGATGTGTTGATCTTAGTTAAAGTATGTATACATCTAGTTATCTAGTTACCTAATCATGCTCCAGTACCCAGCAGTGGCTTCTGGGGTCCACCAAGTGAGCTTAATCAATTTTATAATTCAGACTTTTCAGCTCTAAAATATCTTACTTAAACCTACAGTTCATGTTGAAGTCATTGCTGGGTGAGAGGGGAAACAAATAGAAAGCTAACTTTTCAAGGACTAGTTGGTTTGTTTTTTTCCACAAGTATCACCCCTTCATCAGCTGTTGCCCTTTGCCCATGTTGCTGTCAGTACGTACTGTTGCCCAAATTTCATTTCTGCACTTTGGGATTGGGGTATCAAAGTTGAACAGACACGCCTCACCAGCTCCACTTTCCTCTACTTCTGTAATGACCCCCTGTGGTAAGGCAAGCCCATTTGTGTCTAGGGAGAGTTGGGAGGAAGTAGGTTTGGAGGATCCCTTGAACTCCTCCAACATGACCCCCGAGTAGATGTTGGAAAAATTGAGAAAGAAAGTACCCCCCAGAGGACATATTCCCTCACCTCCCACCCCTCCCCAGATTCGGGTATTCCCACATTTGCCGGAAGTAGCTTGTCAAATTTGAAGCAGGTCTTGGATCTGTGAATGATTCTAAGTACTTACAAATGTAAGCCTCAAAGAGTCGAATGTTTCTAATGTCGGTTGCCTTTGTTGGAAATGATGCATGGGAGAAGGGGGGGGGCGGTATATTACTGTGTAAAATTCATGCAGACTAAACCGTTTCCCTGACAGAATAAATAAAACGCTGTTACCCTGATCCAAAATCAAAAGCAATTTAATTAAAGACGCTTAAGTTTTAAAGAGTTTTAAATGCTCCACATTGAGGGAAAATATCTGAAAATGCAGCGGGCCTGACGTCAGCTCCCATCCCGGGGCTGGAAGGCCATTTGCTATTCTGTTTAAGGCAGGCTGGATTGTCTTATTTTGGAACTAGCTTGGTGGGGGGTTTGCTTTGCTCCTGCTTCTGAGCCCCGAGCTTCAAAGGCAGAAATTAATGGTGAACAAAATTGTGCAGCTCTGACCATCCCATGCGGGGCAAACCCATTGAGGGTTATCATTAAGTAAAGAAATAAAGAGGAAGAAACCCTGCCCGGTCCAAAAAAACCTCATCAGATAATGACCTCAGTGATTGGGTTTTCATTACCAAACAGCATCCAAAGATTGCCTGCCCCGTGGAAAAAAAAAAAAGGAAAGAAAAAAGAAAGAAAGAAACAGAAACTGTCTTCTCTCTCTCTCTCTCTTTCTCTCTCTCTCTCTCTCTCTCCCTCTCTCTTTCTCTCTTTTTTTTTTTTTTGCACATCTTTTCTTTAAAACTGTCAGATCATTTCAGTATTTCAAATCCGAGGAAAACAGCCTGCCTGCTGCTGTATTTGAAGTTGTAATGGTGTCAAAAAGTCACGACTGACTGACAGCCGTCAGTCCCAGAGGAGCTCATTAAATCATAAAAACTTGACAAGGAAATAATTGCGCATCACCGGCAACTTGGCGCCTGTTTAGACGTTTTTATTTTCTTTCATTATTAGTCCCCACCATTACGTTCATTAACAAATTGCATTAAACAACTGTTAAGGGCTAATGATTTGTTTATCGCGGTTTTTTTATTATTATTATTTAAACATTAGCTGTGTCATGTGGTACCTCGGCAGCCTCTTGCTATCATCTGACTGAATATTTTTTTTTTCCACTCAGAGCTCTGGGTACTGTTGGAATATGGAATAGATTATTCATTACCCTCCTCTTTGCCACTGATTTGGTTTCATGTAGCGTCTTCCACAGAGAAAGATGAAAACTTGTCAAAAATAGGTTATATCTTATTCGAAGGGGCAACAATAGCAGCAGGTACAGGCACACTTTAATATTTAATTAAGGTGGATGTTAACCCCTTTAAATGACTTTAGCTGTAAGTTAGATTCAAGTGCAAGAGAGGAAAATAATTGTTCTTAATTTGCAACCTGTATAGCAGGCATCCTTCATGGAGTTGGGGAGGAAATTTGCAGCCTGATTTTAAATAATGAAATTTCCTGTCATTTCACATGTGCCCATTTCCTGACATAGTTGTGAATTAACCACTTTCATCCGGGTCCAAACCATAATTTCCTTGTCTTTCTGTTTTGGAGGACTAGCTTAGGAGGGGGCCTTGAATGCAGCTCTCTGGCCATAGTTTCCCAGGAGAAAGAAAGAGTTAGGTGTGAAAACCTGGGCCAGTGTTACTGACTGCAGCATGAGCTGCTTTGCAGAGAAATGTGGTGGTTCCACACAGCCTTGTTACTCAATTGTCTGCCGCTCTGCCCGAACATGTATTTAGAGCAACATGGTCTAAAATGAAGTAAGTGCTGAAATCTGAAAGGCAGGCTTTTGTTTGGAAGGCTGTCTGGGGCCAGGCGTGATGGGAGGGTGTCTCTGTGTAGTTGACCATAGCTGATTGCAAATAATGTTTCAATAATGGGTAACAGGAGCAATGCTTTTCTGAGTTTGACCTTTTGGCCATTTTTTGACTATGACTCGCTATCAGTGAATTGATCTGCCTTTCAGCAGGTGCTATACTTTTGGGGGGCCTAAGAATAAAAAGCTGTGTCATGGTAAATCAGAGAACAATTTACGTTCAAAGGCCAGGGCATTCTTCTGGCTGCTGCAAGTTACCAAAAGGGGGAAGGAGGGGAGGGAGAAGGAGGAGAGCCACGTTTAGTGGGATCTGATGCATCGAAAGATTTCATGTACTTCACCAACTTGGCCCACTCATACTCAAGGAATCTGACCCAAAGGACGCAATATGTTGACAGTTCATGAGCAGAGCTGTGCCACCCCCAGGGATGTCAAGCGGCTTCAGAGTAGCAAAAGGAGATGCTGTATGATGTCAGATATTGGACATCAGATTGGAAGGCAGGAGATCTGGATTCTAGTTCCAGCTCTGTTACTACTAGTTAATTGTATAATCTGGAAAGGCATTCCCTTCTCTGGTTCCTTTTCTGTAAAACAGGTTAAACTAGATAATCTCTTAGGTCCTTTCCAGAAGGAAGAATCTATGATTCTATGTGATGCTTCTCCCCAGCGCTTAACTTTTTTGGAACCCTTCCCATGCCAATACTAACTCATGGCCCTTCAGACCACAGGAGCATAAGCTACAACAAGAGGAGAGAAGACAGCAGACAGAACTCAGATTAACTAAGGGATATTTTTTCTTCCCATGCTGGAAAAAGGTACAAATGTATCAGCTACACCCATGATAGAACCAGCTGCAAACATTACCCATTCCCAAGACCTAAATCTCTGCCACTATCTGGACAATAAAGGAGCCCTGGAGGCATAAGATGGTCATGTAAATGCTACTCACCTTGAATTGAATAGTTCATTTTATTAGAAATAACATGCATCAATAATCTATTCCAGGGACGGAGCCAAGATGGCAGCTGGAAAGCAGGGACTAATGTGAACTCCCCGCCAAATCCCTCCAAAAACCTATAAAAAATGGCTCTGAACCAATTCTAGAACTGCAGAACCCACAAAATAGCATAGGGAAGCAGGGCTCTAGCCCAGGACAGCCTGGATGGTCTCTGGGTAAGGTCAATCCCACACAGAGCTGGGGGCGGAGCTGAGCAGAGCAGAGCCCAGCGTGGGAGGTGAGGACAGAGCGTGCCCTAGGGCCCTGAATCAGTGAGCTGCGGCAGTTACCAGACTTCTCAACCCACAAACACCAAGGACAACAGAGTAGGTTAGTGGGAGAAGCTGCTGGGAACTGGCATAGAATTTGCAGTTTGGCCACCACCCCAGGGGGCAGTGGAGGTGGGGCAGCTTTAGAA
>CM053624.1:76804637-76826811 GCA_028646595.1 Phalanger gymnotis | reverse complement strand
AAAAAAGTTTTTGCATGCAACAAGAAAATAAGATACACAAGCAATGGGGCATAGAAATTTATCTTGCCCTACAAGAAAGGAAGGGAAAGGGGGATGGGAGGGTAGTGGGGTGACAGATGGGAGGGCAGACTGGGGAACAGGGCAGCCAGAATATATCCCATCTTGGAGTGGGGGGGAGGGTAGAAATGGGGATAAAATTTGTAATTCAAACTCCTGTGAAAATCAACGCTGAAAACTAAATATATTAAATAAAATTTATAAAAATAAAAAAAGAAATAACATGCATCGATATATCGAGGAGCTATGATGGGTTAATGTGGGAGACTCCTTCATTCTCTGTCTTAATCCAAGTATTAACCCACCTATAACTTGGCCAGTTAGTCTTAGAATGTTGCTTTACCCATGGTCACTCAGTCGATCAACAAGCATTCATTGAGCACCTACCATGTGCCAGGCAAAGATGGATTCAAATACAAAAAATAAACCAGTCCCTACTCTCCTAGAGAAACTAGTAGCAAGGCAGAATTTGGACCCAGGCCTTATGACTCCTAGGATGGCCCTCTATCCACTTCACCACATTGACCCTCATAAGAAATAACACTGAAATTATATTCCCCATCCTTTGTATACAAAGATACACAGAGTCACCATCTATAGGATGCATACTTTAATCTATGGATTGTATGGTTGACTCTGTGTAGAGCAGTCTATGCTCTCTCACTCAGTGATCCTTCATGAGGGCATTTACACACCTGGAGGCCGGCACGAGGGAGAGTAGAGGATGTGTTACATTCTGTGGCCTCACATAATCAGCCTCTAACCTCCTGAACTAATGTGCCACATCGAGTGGTACTGACAGGGCTGGAGAGTATAGTCTTGTTTTCAATGAGGCTGAAGTATATAGTCTTGTTTTTATTATTTTGTTATCTGTATAGCATGTTAGGTACTGTAAAAAAAAAAAAAGAAGTGACTGACCCTCCAGCAGCTAAGGTAATGTTCATTTGTGGTTATAAAGATTTCAGATGAGACTTCCCCTTTTTAAAAATGGGTCAGCCTGTTGAGTAGCGGCAGGCAGCTGTGTTCAGCAAAGTTCTCAGATAAGACTCTGCAGCTATCTTGGGGGCTCCCTTGTAGAGTAGCCAGGGGCATAGCTGAGCCCCTAAGGGGTTCCAGTGATGGTTCCTCAGGTTTAGCAATGAGGCTCTAGAGACAGGTGTGGGGAAGTATCACCAAAGAGCTTGCTCAGTTGGAGCAAAGTCTGCAGGTGAGATGCCCAAGAGAGACAATGTTGGCAGCATAAGTTATCTTCAGCTTATGCCACCCCTATTCTCTTACCAGTGCAGAGGTCTCTGTTAACCCAGCAGTCAGGGACAAGTTGGGTGTCACATCTTGTGTAACCCCAAGAAGACACACGCACATACACACACACACACACAACCATCTTGGTGTTAATCATGGCAGGGACAACAGAAAAATATTTCATCATCCTGAGCCCACTGTGTTTTACTTGTCCTACATAAATAATGAAGGCATTGACAGAAAGGGGGAAAAACACGGAAAAGGAGAGCTCTGTACTATGATTCAGTGAACTTGTGCTCTCGTCCTTCCCTTCATCCAAACAACCGCCTTTGGCGTGAATAATAGCTTGGCTGATATGAAGCTTCATATTGATCTGTTGCTCACAAAAAGTCCACTGATAGTTCCTTGGACTTTTCCTGAAGGTATGACCAGCACAGTTCAGTGCTGAATGCCTTCCATCTCCAGCTTCCCCCAGATGTGTTCAATAGGGGACAGATCCAGAGAGAACTGAGTCCGTTATCTATCTCAACTTTGTTTTTCAGCCTCTTCTTTTTCTTTTTCTTTTTTTTTAAAGTCTGGAAAACTATGTGAGTGGTTGTGATGTGCAATCTGGCAAGGCAGAAAGCAAGATGGAGTCTGTATGGTATCACTCTTCTTCAGGAAGGTACCTGAGTGTCTAAGCTAATGGTTTGTGAAGAACAGATAGCAAGGAATTTAGAACTGATTTGTATCTGTCTTTGGGAGAGGAGAGGCTAAATTAAGTAAAGGAAAAGAAAGGAGTAGTGGGTTGCTAAATTTGAGAAGTTTGCATATAAACTTTAAGCCCAGCCTGCCTGTCTCTTGGTGGCACACTCCCTTTCGATATTAACCTAGGATTTAAGTTCCGTTTGAAATTTGTCATTTCCAACATCCTTGCATCAGAAGTCTGCCTTATAGCTTAGAGTGGTTCTGAGAGTTTGTATAACAGAGATGCAAGCATCCTTATGTGTGTGATACAACTTTATAGATACCAGAAAGGCCTGCAGTCTATCCCAGGAATGGAGAGATGCCCGAAATTTCACTATTAATGATTTGTTCTTTTGAATGAGTTTTGTCCTATGTTAAAATGAAAGCAACCTTAGAGGTGGGGTAATGTGTTTAGCCTTCTCAGTCATTTACCTGTAAGTGTGAGTGAATTTCAAATCCTGTCTAGAGAGCAGGTTTTGATAGGGGAGAGGGGAAGAGTATAGCAGCAAGCTCAGTAACTGAGGGGACACCATTGGTTATGGGGATTGGGATAGAAAAATGCAAACTTTTCCAACAACCTGATTTTATGTTGGGCCAGACCTGCACAGTTTTATTCACCTGTCTTTGTTAACATGTATGTTCTTAGTATTTTGGGTACTCTCAACAGTCCAACGTGCTGCATAGTTCCCAACATCTTTCCGCTTCTTCATACAAGGTTCATATACATCTGGTTGGCCAATGACCTATCTTGTTCCATAAGGGCAACCTGGGGGAAATAGCAACGTGCTTATTGTCTGCCAACAAGAATTGGCACGACCAAGAGAGATTGCAAAATCCTAGGGGATGATCTTGACAAGAAATTTCCTATAATTGCCCTACAGAGACCGAGGTCATCGTCCCCTTCTTCTAAGTAAGGATAGGAGCAGGACTTGAAAAGGGACCCCAGTCAGCTCTCAACTCAAAATTTCCAACTAGTGTCTAAATCCCAGGAGCACCTCATTTCCTCTAAAACCACTTAGGTAAAGATCAGGGAGAGGCTTAGGCTATTGCAATATTTTGTTTTGTATTTGGAAGGTAGAGAGCCCCTAAATAGATCCATCTCTATAGCATGGGGAGCCATACAGTGCCCCCATTTGCCTCCATAAGAGATGGATGGTAAAGCTGGCTGCTTTAGAAGGGAGCAAGACATTGTAATAGATAGTGAGCTGGACCTGGAGTCAAGAGGACCCGAGTTCAAATCCTGCCACAGATCCTATGCAGTAAGTGACTTTGGACAAGTTACTTAATCTATGTCTGCCTCAGTTTCCTCATCTGTAAAAAGGAGATAATAAAGGCACCTGCCTCTCAGGGTTGTTGTGAGGATAAAATTAGTTAATATCTGTAAGGTGTTTTGCAAACCTTAAAGCACTATGTAAATGTAAGCTATTATTATAAAGCAGTCCGTCAATAGTAGATTGAGAGCTCTGTTGGGACATGCAACTCCCAGGAGTTTCTGCGTTGTTGTTATTGGTTAAGAAACAACTTTTTAAAAAATGAAATCAGTCGTGGTGGGATAGATTTATTCTTAATTCACACCGATTCTAGTCTCAGAGACCAGGAAGAACGGATAAGCAGCACCGGATTGATCGTCCAGAGACACTGGTTTTATTCCTAACTCGGCCATAATTTGCTATATTACTTTAGATAAGTCATTTGCCCATATTTTGCCCTTAGTTCTCTGAAAGCCTACTATTACTATTAATCTCTGAGCCCCTCCACCATACAATTGATGGAGAATTATGCCCCCATCACTATGAAATGCTAGGAGAAGGGCGCTATGGAAAACCCAACGGACAGTTTTAGGCATTCCTTTTCCCTTAGAATGTCCTTTAATGTCTTTGTAAAAGAATGATATTCAAATGTGGGTAAAGGCTGGAACTAACCCTTCAGGTGTAAACTTTTTCTAGGTAATAAGCATTTGGGCTGATGTCAGGACAGCACTTTCATATGGGTACCCATTCCCTTAGGGAAAGCAGATCCTAGGTTTACTTACACACACACATCAATATATATGTAAAAGAGTGGAAGTTGGTAAGAAACTGGGACCATGGAACCCTATTCAAATGAGGGGATGGTGCAAATCTCACACTTAAAATTTTTTTAAACCCCTTGTCACATTAGAAACATTTAACTTGGCACACAATCAAAAAGTTAGCATGGGGCTAAGAATTACCTACCAGTTTGGATAAAATGAACTTCCCACCCAACCTGTTTAATCGCAGGAAATGGAGCAGGAGACATGTTCAAAGGCTTTCACTTTCATCTCCCTCTTCTCCTTCTTTCCTCTCTGAAAGAAGAAAAAAGAAGCCGAATTCTAATTTGGGGAAATGGTCATTTTGATTGCCACCTCCCTTCTCTCATTCCCACACTTTGGTGAGATTTTCATCTAAAACCTCGGGGTTCAGAAAAGGAATTAAGAGGACTCTGCTTATTTTGGATGGGACTAATTTCTGAAATCTTTTATGAGGGAAAAATTACATTCATTTTTTCCAGTGGCATTGGGCCAGCAAGGCAAAGGATACAAGACTGGGGGAACCAAGCATGCAGGGATGGGGGAAGAACATAGAACTGACAACATGGCAAAAGCCAACCAGCTTTAGAGACCTAAAGACCTTCAAACTTAAAAGGACCTTAGAGATCATCTGGTTCCATCCTTTGTTTTTGTAGATAAGGAAACAGACCCTGAGAAAGGAAGTGACTTGCTCAAGGCCAAACAATGAGGCAGTGACAGGGCTGGCCAAGTCCTTAGACTCCTCCCTTGATACCTTTTCAGGACTCCATGGACTGGAAAGATAAATCTATAACCTCCAATGGCTCTGGGCATAGTTCATTCTCTGCCAGGTCTGAATCCCTCCTCCAGCTCTTCTCAGTTCTTTTGGGCCCTATGTTTAAAACAGTGCTGGCAGATTTGGGATGTTTAATTCCTCTGTCTTGGAATCCAGCCCTTTATCTCTTATTGCCACAGGCACAGCCTTTCTCTCAAGTTAGCCATAGAAAGGCCCCAGCCATTCCCTAGGAAACAACAGCAGTGCTAGATGCATGGCTCCAGTTACTTCCTTGGCCCTTAGGATCATAGATTTATTGCCAGAACAGAGCTAAGAGGTCATCCAGTCCTACTTCTGTATTTTATGAATGAGGAAACTAAAGACCAGAAAGGTTTGATTTGTCCATGGTCACAAAACTAGTAAATGGCAAGGGCAAGATTTGAACTCAGATCCTCTTACTCTAAACCCAGCACTTTCTTCTTCACCATACTGCTCTACCAATAAACTCAACCAAATATAATACATACATACATGCAAGCATACATACATACATATATACACACATATGTACCTACAACTAGAGACAGCAATACTATATTTGTTCCTACCTGTTTCATAAAAATGTCATGAAGATAAAATCAGAAAATACATCTCACATGGTTTTTTAAGTAAATGTGCCTTGCCAGCACAAGAATTTTTTTTCCTGTGGTTTTCAGTATCTCCGGTGATACTCAGGAACTTTAATTCCTTGGATGTCCAACTGTAGTAATCTATTTTTATTCAGATTTAAATACTATTATCAAAGATAATGTTATTGTCAGCATTCATCATAGTAACAAAGTGTTTCACTCAATATAAGGTTCCAGAACACAACTACAATTTTTTTTAAAAAAATCATTTCATTTCCCAAGTGTATAAAAATCTGCTTGAGCCCAGTGTGGGGGATGCTAGAAGACAGGAGACTCAAAAGGCCCATTGGTAGGAGAACATAAAGTTTCAATAAAGCTATCTTCCAAAAAAGGGCTTATTATCTGAATTCAGCCATAGGCCATGATGTAGGTATGTGAGTCACAAGTTCTGGAGCTTCTGTATTACTTGGACACTTTGAAAGGTTCATGGTTTCCTTATTGTGGGAGCTCCTTACATTGACATAGATCACAGCCCATTTCATTCCACAAATCAGACGAATATGGCCTCATGCCCGCTCTGGCTGCACCATGAGCACCACCCAGATCCAGGATCAAAGATGAGTTGACTTGACCACTGGTTAGTTCTACTTTGTGATCCCCCTGGCCTCTGACTATCCAACGCTGAGATGAGATGCCCCGATGACAAGAGCCTTCTCATCCAACCCAATCTGCGGGAGCCATAACTACTCAACCATGGCCTCACAGTGTCACCTGCCTCATCCAATCAGGAAGAGTGACTAAAATACCAAGACTCAACTCCTGGTTCTTTGCTCTCTAACAACACCTTAGGGAAATGGAACAACAAGGTGCTTCCCATGTTTCTGGTGAAGATTACAATGTGGAGGATTGTAGAGAACAAATAGCTCTCTCTCACAAATACCCCAGCCAATATCATAATAGCAACTAGTATTGATACAGTGCTCTAAGGATTGAAAGTTCTTTAGATATGTTAACTCATTCGATCCCCCTAACAACCCTGTAACATAGGTGCTATTATTATCATTCCCAATTTACAGATAAGGAAGTCGAGGCACTAAAAGACTTACCAGGGTCACACAGCTGGTAAGTATCTGAGGCAGGATTCAAATTCAGTTCTAACTCTGATTCCTGCATTCTATAGTAAAGCAAAGAAAAACGACAAAATTTTTAAATGATGTTAGCACCTCCGCATAATTCAGAACTGAAAAAAAAAGATATCAGTAGTCAGCAATATCTGGAATGAGTAACTAGAAAAAAATAGGAATAGAAAGAAAAAACAGCCGAATACAATGAAGAAATACCATGGATTGAGAAGTCCATACAAAGAGGATATCCACAATAAATACTAATACAGTGTAAAAGAAAAAAATGGCTTGGCCAAAAAGACTACAAGAATGCATGAAAAAATAAAAATAGAGATAAAAATAAAATTAGAACTTAAGAACTCTAAAGGGAAAATTTTGAAGGTGACTATAAAATGGAAAGTTTTATCTAAGTAATAGACTCCCTAAAAATAGAATGGAATAATCAGTGCTCATTGATTCTGTGAAACAACAACTCAAAGTCAAAAGATGAGGAGGAAACAGATGAAAATAAAATATATCTACTATCAAAAACAACTCCCCTGGAAAATAAGTCTAGAAGAAATAATTTAAGAATCATCAGTGTCTCTGAAAACCGTAACTAAACCAAAGCTCTGGGTACCTACTTCAAGAAATATGAAAAGAAAACTGTCCAGATCTAGTAGAAACAAAGGGGAAAGAAAGTGAACATGGAAAGAATCTACCAAATACCTCATGAACGAAACCCCAGATTGAAAACACCAGAGTATCATAATCAAAATCTAAAGCTTCCAAGTTGAAGAAAAAATACTGCTAGCAGCCAGAAAGAAAGAGTTTAGGTACCAAGGAATATGAGTCAGAACCACCTAAGACTAGCAGTAACACCATAAAGAAGAGAAAATGTTGGAATACAGTATTCCAAAAGGCAAAAGCTAAAAGCTGGTAGCCAAAAAGATCTTATTGTACAAGACAGTATAATCCTATGGAGTTTGGGGGGAGGAGAGAATGGACTTTTAGTAGATTGTAGGACTTTTAAACATTCTTGATGAAAATGCCAAAGTTCAGTGGAAACTTTGAAACACAAACACAGGAGTCAAAAGAAAGCTAGAAAGGTAAATAAATATAAGCACATGAAAGGGCCAAAATGATTACGATGGATTTATCTTCTAATAAGGGGAGAAAAGAACTTTTATCCCTTAGAATATCACTATCTTCAAAAGTCATAAATGGACTTAAGTAACATGCAAACACAGAAACTTTGTAACATTTTGTTTTTGGTTTATTCATTTTCAGAGAAAAAAGGGAAAGAAAGAAAGAAATTAACGTAATAGGAAAAAGGTAAGGAAGAAGGAGGAAGAAGGGCAGAATCAAGGAAAGAATCATTGTAAGCAAAACAAGCATGGGAGGGTTTATCATAATGGAAAATATTAAAAAGAGGAAGCAAGTTAAGTTCAGAATATGGGGGTCAGTAAAGAAAAGAGGATCAGAGGAGGTTGAAGAACAGAATGCTTCAATAATAGATCATTAGTGTTAATCATATTCCTTTTTCTCCATCTCTTTCTTTGCAAATAAGGGAATAGAAACAAAGAAGTGAAAACAAACAAAAAAAAGATGTAATGGAAAGAAGTAAATAATTCACAATTATGGCCATGAGGATGAATAAGATGAACTTACCCATGAAAGGAAGGAAAGTCACAAAATGGATTAGGAAGCAGAATCCAAAAATATACTGTTTATAGGAAATACACTTTAAAAAAAGATTTATACAGAGTTAAATATGATGCTAGAACAGAATTTATTATGCTTCAGGTGAATTCAGAAAAGCTAAGGGAGAAAGCATGATATCAGACAAGTAGGGGAAAGGCATTACGCTCAAGGGTACCATAAAAAATGAAATCAAATCAGCATTTAGTATATACACACCAAATGGCATAGCATGCAAGTGCTTAAAGGAAAAGTTAATTGTTTTACAGAGAGACAGACAGTAAATTGTAATAGTGAGAAACCTCAATATACCCCTTACAAAACACCACAAATCTAACAACAACAACAATAACAAAAAGGAGTTGAATAGAATTTTATACAGGTTAGATATGATAGACTTCTGGTAGATATTGAATGGAAATAGAAAGGAATACACATATCTCAACTGTATATAGCACTGTTACAAAAACTGACCATGTTCTAGGACATAAAAACCTCATTAACAAATGCAGAAAAGCAAAAATATTAAACATTCTTTACTGAATACACTGCAATAAAAATATAATCAATAAAGATCAGTTGAAGAAATGAATCAAATTTAACTGGAGCTTAAATTTAACCCTAAAGAATTTGTAGTTCAAAGAATAAATCACATAAATATCTAATTTCATAGAATTACATCAACGAGACAACATATCAAAACCCTTGGTATATGTTGTGAAAGCAGTGCTTAGAAGATCTATATCATTAATTAATTTCATCAACAAAGAGAGAATGGAAGGATAGATCAAGGGATTGGAAAGCAACTTAAAAACTTTTTCTAAAAAGAATTTTTAAAAAACAGGTAAGTACAAAAATTAAAGTTTTGAAAATCAAAGAAAAGATAAGTAAAATTGAAAACCAAATAATAAACTGATAAAACTAGGATTGTGTTTTTTTTAAAAAGTGGATAAATAATTGGATAAGGGGATCCCTCCCAAAAAAGAAGAGAAAACCAAATCACCAAAATTTAAAAGAGGACTCATAATAAATGAAGAGAAAGCATAATCATTGGAAACTTTTACTCAAATATGAAAAACTGATAGCAAATATAATTAGTAAATATTTATAAAATTATAAAATGCCCAGATTAACAGAGAAAGAGACTTTAAATAGAAATAGAACAAACCATAAAGGAACTTTTCAAGAGGGGGAAAAACAGGACCTTATAAAATTAATTGTGTCAAAGAACAATAAATTCCAATATTACAAAAATAGTGAATTGATAATTAATTTAGGAAATTATGAAATGGGGGTGTGTACATGTGGTTCTTTGGGTACTCACCAGGAAAGATCACGATTGGCAGCAGGAAACAGGGTGGCCATCAAATTTTAATAACTACAGAGGGTATGGGGGTAAAAAGCACATAAGGCAGAGGCAAGCAGCAAACCCAAGAGTCTTGAGTAATGACATTAAATAATATCTACATTGCCACTATACTCTAAGGACCATGGAACATTTCCATCTCACTTGCAGATGAAATCTATAAGTTCTCACCCCTATTAGAATGTGAGCTGCTTAAGAGCAGGGATTTTTCTTACTTGAGAACAATCTTAGTCTCCCTAGTGCTCAGCACAGTGTTTTGTACATAGTAAGCACTTAATAAATGCTTTCTTCATTCATTCACAACACACAGGAGAATCACATGAATATAATTACTAAACTAAACAGACAGTAAATGTGGGAAGGGTTGGTGAGATTTATTAAAGGGGAAGAAGGTTAAAAATAGTAAATCATAAAAAGAAAAGTGTCAAATATAAAAAAATACACAGAAGAAGAGGGAGCTTAGAGAAGGATAAGCAGAACCTTGCTGGAAATACCAAATTAAATTTTTAACAAAACTTTAAAAAAAATGTACATAATGGAGATTCATGCTATCATATGCAATCCTTTATTTCTATTCTTCAGAAATAAAAAAATTCATGTTTATTGATGTTTGTGATACCACCAAAAAAGGAAAATTTACCAAAACATAAAATCGAACTTGTTAAAAAATTCAACAAATATTTATTATCTTCAAATGTGCATGGCATTGGAGATAGAAAGATCAAAAAGAACCAAGTCCCTGCCCTCAAGGAAGCTCTGGTCCACTAAAGGACCTTAATTCTATATCCAAGCGTCATGGCTTTCCATGGTCAAAAATATTATTGATTGACTGACACACAGGGTGACCAGCTTTCTCTAGTGATTGGGCCTCTCCATAATCTATTTATCTAATCCTTGAACAATAGCTACCATCCCATCAACGAAGCATTTTCAAAGCTTTTCTAGCTGAGTGGACACCCCTAGCATAGCTTTGGAAAACCCAGAAGTGCCTTTATTCCATGATAAGGCATCAGAGTAAGTTTTAGTAGTGAAGTGTGGCCAGTGCTACCTAAACTTTCTGTCCTTTGATCACTGCTGGTCTGAATCTTTAGTCTATTGCCAGCAATGATGTGCTGAAGGTTAATGTAGCATTGTAAACTGCTGCTCACAATAGCTGAGCAATAAGTGTGATATTGGCTTCCAGTTGTAAAGAACTTTGTAGTCACCAAGCATTCTCACCTCATTTCATTTCTTCTTTGACTCATACAACAACCTGTTTGAGATTGGTAATTACCAATTATGTCCATTTTACAGATTAGAAACCAGGCTTAGAGCTTGCCTAAGGTTACCCAGCAGTTTGTCCCCAAACCTAGGTCTTCTGACCTCTCCATTATACTATGCTATAGTAAAGATCCTGGTTCTAATGTCTTCACTGCAAATTATATTTTGTATTAATTTTCAGGGCTCTATCACTGTAGTTTTAAAGACTAGTTTGGGAAGATTTCCTAAAACACCAGCCTTGCCTAGAGATTTGGGGATATGGTTGCCAAGTGATCAAATGGTTTCATCGGACCAGAGAAAAGAATGTCATTTTCTCTAAAATGGATGTTTGGCCGAATAAAATGCATTTAAAAGCAACTTTTAATTAAAATTCGTTTTAAATGGAGGTACTTCTTGCAATGATGATTGTAATGATTTGCAGACAGGTGATAAGTGAGATGTTTCTGTTTAGGCTTTGAAGCACACTGCTCCTAGATATTTTGTGAATCATTTTTATTTTAACTGATGTCTTCTGGCACTCAGTCAACTTTGTCCCCGATAATTCATTAGCAATGATAGCTGCTCAGTGGTGAGATTGGAATCAGTGTAGTACACAGTCATGTTAAATACTCAGATCTCCTAATTAATGGCTTTTCCAAATGGAACGGAGAGCCCCCTCCTCTTCCCCGAGGGACTGCAATTTCATGGTTCCTAATGATGGCTAGATTATATTATCTGGATCACTTGGGCTGTGGGTGACACCAGCAATGTTCATAAGTGTGTACACGACGTTTAAGAGGAGGAAATCCCTTTGGAACCCTGAAAATAAAAAAAATTAAAAATAAAAGTTAAAATGTCTGTTTCTAATTTTCATTAGTATATTGCTCTTTTATGTGACTTGGGTTTCAGTTTCAAGTTCTAGTCTTTCTTAGATCTTTTACCTTCTTCTCACCTCTTTAACCCTTCTTCTCCCTAGCATCATTCAGGTTAATGTTTGTAGAATCTATTTGCTGTATTCAGTGAGCTAATTTATCTGAAGCATTTATTTTCATTAAATCTACTGAGATTGTCATTTTACATATTGTTCACAGGAGCATATTTGGATTGATATTTATTATTTTATTTGATGATCCAAATAAAACACTTCATTCCAAAGTACAACAGTGAAGTTTTTTTTAAATTTTCAGTTGTTTCTCTCACTACCTTCTTCTATGGGAAGCCCAATTATATTTCTTAGGTTTGGAAAAAAAAAAGAAATGCACAAATAAACTGATTTAAGGACCTTTCAATTCCCTTTCTAGTAATAATCCCAGTGTTTCTTATTTTACATTGCAAGTTTGATTTGGGTCATGTTGAAAGGTTGATGACATTTGCAAGTCTTCTGCTATAAGCTGCTTTTGAACGGGTAGTTCATTTGGGAGCTCCTCTGTATGACCACCCTGATGAGCAGTAGAGTAGTGGATAAGGCGCTCCTGAATTGGAAGTGAGGAAGGCCTAGGTTCAGATCCTACCTCAGACTAGCTGTATGTCCCTGGGCAAATTCTCTGAGTCTCAGTTTCCTCATCTATAAAATGGAGATAATAATGTGGTATCTACCTCACGGAGCTATTGCGAAGATCATCTGAGAACATTTTATGTAAAGTACTTTGCAGGCTGTATAAATGTGAGCTATCATTGTCATTATTATTATTCTTTGTAAAATGAACTGGTTGGATGATGAGGTCCCTTCTAGCTTGAAATATACACTCCCATTATTAGCTTAATAAATGCAAGTTGATTTCTGAAAACATTACCCTTTGTGAAACTTACATTGAAGTAAGAAGGACTGAAGTCAGATAAAAGGAAGCCTGTCCTAATGGGAAAATTTCTTAGCTAGTCTCTGAATTACAATAAGTCTGAGTTGGAGGATACCTAGAAGAGGCAATCACAATATAGTGAAAAAGAACACTGAGCCAGAAATCCAAGGCCCCAGATCCAGTCCTGGCTCAGCCACTAACTTGCTGTGTGAGCTTGAGCATAACACTCAATTACTGGAGACATCCCCTGCCCTCATTTGGAAAGTTAAGGTTCGGGATTAGATGACCTCGAAAGCCCCTTTCACCTTTGACATTCTGTGATTCGATGATAGCATTTGATATCGTCCCTAAACAGATGCACAGAGAGAGAGGGAGAGCAATTCCTTAAAGATCACACAGTTTAAGAAAGTGCAGGACCCATCCTCAGACCTCATCCTTCTTATTACAAGTCCACAAGACCTAATGAGATGGAAATGCATTCACTAAAAGATCTTTAAAACTAAAAGTCTGGACTGATTCGTCAGGTTTGGGCTATCCTGAAGGCAAGAAGATGGTGCTGTAAAGTTCCATCCAGTCTTCCTCATTCCATCCTTGGTGGTGATCATCACACTTCTCTAGCTCCCTACAATTTTCTTAATAATAACCCCAGGTATGATGATTCCACCTTTGTGCCCTTGAATGGATGGTCCTCCAGGTCAATCCGTTAGTCAAGCATTTATTAAGCACTTACTGCACGTCAAGGAAAGACAAAAGTAGCCCTGCCTTCAGGCTACATATATTTTTAATAACATATAAAGAACTAGGTGCATACAAGATATCTATAGAGTAGACTTGGGGCAGCTAGGTGGCTTGGTGGATAGAACACCACACCCGGAGCCAGGAAGTCCTGGATTCAGCTCCAGCTGTGTGGCCCTGGGCAAGTCACATTAACCTCTTTTGCCTCAAATTCCCCATCTGTAAAATGGGGATAATAATAGCAGGATTGTTGTGAAGATCAAATGAAATAACATTTCTAAAATACTTAGCACAACACCTGGCACATAGTGCGTGCTATATAAAAGTTAACTATTATTGTTAGTTGGAAGGGAAAATATTAGCATCTGGTGGGAGCAAGGGGAGGCAGCAGAAGAGGCCTCTTGCAGAAGATGAACTTTGAGCTGAGTCTAAAAGAAAGCCAGGCAAACCAAGAGAAGATGAGTAAGTATCACATTCCAGGCACGGGAGATAGAGGGTGAGAAGGCACCAAGGCAAAAAAGGGAGAGGGACGTGTTACAAGGAACTGTAAGGAGGTCAGTGTAGCTGAATCTGTGTGTGTGACAGGTAGGCAAGTGTAAGAATATTTGAGTGATACATTATGAAGAGTTTTAAATCCCCCCCAATTCCCAAAATATTACAAATATTTGGTCTTGGAGGTAATAGGGAGCCATAGAAGCTCATTGAACAGGGAGGGCGACACGGCCAGATGCTTTAGAAAAATCACCTTTGCAGCTGAGAGGATTGGAGTGGGGATAGGAGGAGAGAGCAGTTATTAAATTATTATAAGGCTAATACAGAAGTCCAGGCAAGAGATGATGACAGTCAGAACTGAGATTGTGGCTCTACGAGTACGGCAGGTATGGCAGATGCTTCACATACAGTCAGGTGTGCAACTTTTGACAAGTCTCCCAACATGTATCAATTATTGGCCAGGATGTGTACCAGATAAGAGAAAAAAAAACCAAGCCACTATGGATAACTGTAATACTGACTAGAACTGTATAGGAGAAGTGTATGGAATGCTATAAAAAATTTGAGAGGGGGGGTCAGGGAAGACTTCATGGAAGAAATGACATATGAATTGCCTCAAAGGATAGAACAAGCAAGGACCCCCTTTGATGGGGCAAAGAAGATGAGAATAGGGAGTGGTGAGTGGTCTGATTTAACTGCAAGATATAGGGTACATATAAAGGGGCAGGGGAGGTGGCTTATGAGATGTGATTAGACAGGAAAATTGGAACTAGATTGTTGAGGGCCTTGAATGTTGAGCTAGGGAACTTGTACTTTAGTCAACAGGCAGTGAGGGACCACTGAGGCGTGAGCATGTATAAGCTAGCAACACATTGGATATGTTTGGATACACTTGAGAACCATGTGGCTTAGTCAGATAAACAAGGTTACCCTATTCATACATTTTGCCAAGAAGGAAATTAAGCAAAGAGAAGTTAGGAGTTTCCAAAGGTCTCATTTTCCCTGGCTGAAGTGGTACAGAGTCCCAGGCCTGAAGTCAGAAAGACTCATCTTCCCAAGTTCAATTTTGGTTTCAGACACTTGCTAGCAATATAGTCCTGGGCAAGTCACTTATCCTGTTTGCCTCAGCTTCCTCATCCGTAAAACGAGCTGGAGAAGGAAATGGCAAAGCACTCCAATAATCTCTGCCAAGAAAACTGCAAATATAGTCATGAAGAGTCGGATATGACTGAAAAAGACTGAACAGCACTAACAATACAAATCATAGTTCCTGACCAGTCTGGCAAAAAAAAAATGTGCCCTATTATCTGTGACCCTCATGTTATATAAGTACTCCCCTCCACCAATTTCTTTGGACTAAAGTACCAGAAATTGTGCAGGAGGGATTATCTTTTGACTCAGATTCTCGGAATGCCGAGGCTGGAAGGGTCTCAGGGAGTATCTCATTCAACCCTGCTATTCTGTAGAGGAAGGAAAGCCCAGACAAGAGAAGTGATTCATTCATTCAAGGTCACATAGCCAATAGTGGCAGAGCCAGACAGCCAGACCACAACCTTGAGAGGCAGCGCGGTACAGTGGAAGGAACAATGATTTTGGAGTCAGAGCCTACAAGATCAAATTCCATCCCTGTCATTTACTATCTGTGTGACCTTGGGCAAATCACTTAATTTCTCTGGTCTTCAGTTCCTCATTTTAAAATGAGAAGGTTGGATGGGCTCTGAGGTCCCTTCCAGGTCTCGATCTATGATTCTATAAAGTCCTAAGTCAATGCTTTGCCACTGTACTACCTTGCCACCCCAAGCCCTCCCCTATCACCACATGTGCAGGTCCCTTGGAAAGCAAAGAGGCACTTAGAGAACATGGTTGTCTTGGTGCAGGGGAAGCTTAACAAGCGTTTGTTGACTGCCTGGTGGAATTAGCTGAAATGACTTACAGAGGGCTTCATGTTTTACCTGCCTGATTTGGTCACCGAGATACTCTCCCATCTTAATAGGGAGCTGAGAAACTTCACAAGCTTTCCCTCGTTGGAATGCATAGCACAATGAATTTGTACCCACGGAGCCTTCAGCACTGATATTTCAAAACCTACAGCACACTAAACGTGAGACTTTTGTTCAAATTTCAAGGATTTTGATAGCCCAAGTGAATAGACACTGCCTATTGATTTTTCCCTTACAATGACTCTTGGATAACCTATTTTCTCATTTATTTTTAACGACAGCTCATGAGATTTTGCAGCAATTCTGCCCAACCTCCTAATATCAAAATCCCTCCTTGACCCTGAAAATTGTAATTCTGCTGTAGATCACAGCTGCTGAATATTACCTTTTACTAAGCTGGTTAAATAAAATATGCCCAAATCACTAGATCCCACAAGCCGTGGACTGAAATTCTAATGATCCGGGGGCTATTGCTTCCGCCAGTGCGTGCTGAAAAGGCTGGCGCTCTCGCCTGTCCAACACCAAAGTGTGGGAATCGAGAATATCGGCTGGAGTTTGGAATTTAAGAAGAAGGAGAGAAAAAGGGTAGTTTTGCTGGTCTTCAACGATTTTCTTGTAAAACTTTTACAAGGGAGAGTTTGGCTGTTTGATGTGTTCCATACAATCAAATGCTGGGCAAGTATACCGCAAAGTGACTCCAGTTTTCTCAGGAGTGGAGGAGGGGCACATTTGATGTGTGGCAGGTACGAAAATCCCCAAAGTCTCACTCCCTGGAGGCTCAGATTACATTCAGCAAGAGAGGAGAAACATAAAGCGTAAAAACTGTAATGGACCACAAATCCAGCTAATTCCTTCATTTCCTTCCAGCCAGCCAACTTCAGGGTCCACATTTCACACACACCACCCCCCGCCCATGCCCCCGTGGATGAAAGCCCTCTGGGATTTAGAAATGGTGGAGACTAAAACTCTGTGGTGATGGACCACTTGAAACTTGTCGGGCAGTAGAAAGGTTCTCAGTGGAGGACTTCTAGGGAGTCCTGGAACCTTTGGCCTTGGGGGCCTCGGGGACTATAGGAGGTTAGTGCCTCTCAAAAGAATTATTCCATGCGACCTAGCAGGAGGCGTCAATTTCAGAGAAGTCATTTTTCTCTTCCTCTACTGTAGGTGGTTCCAGGGGAGTTTAAATATTTCAAAACTGGTACTTAGATCATTAAGTCATAACCTCTAGCTTTTAGACCATCTACTTATATCGTTCAGGCCGTCCCCATTTCCAATATGGTAATGTTTCCTGGAGACCCTTATTCATTAAAGAGGAATAGAAAATTCTTAATGGCTCTTATTCAGCAGAAATAAAGTTTCTCTGGACAGTGGCCACTGGAGCAAATTTGAAATGCAAGTTATATGTGCGCCTCCTTTGTGGGCCTGAGGAACTTGGCCTCTGAGTTTTCTATCTGCCCTTGCACTGCTGTGAAACCACTAGACCTGCCGCCTTCCATAGAAATGTGTGGAAGGTGGTTATTTGGCAGCAGGTGGGCCTGATGCAGTATGTGCAGGAAATCTGCCCAATGTTGTTGCAGATAATAAGCCTGAATGAACAAAAAACTGACCATCTCACATTAAAAAAAAAAATCAATCAACCATTGGTGTCTAAAACCTGTAACCAGTTGTTAAATTTCTAAAAAAATGACAAATGCATTATCATTAATCCCTGTAAACACCTTGCATTTAATCTCAGGTTTTAGACCTGGAAGATACCTAATAGATCTGCCCAGATTCTTTGTTTTACAGCTAGGGAGACTGAGACCCACAGAAATGACTTGCCCAAGTTCACACATGAAGTAAGGGTCAGAGTCAGGATTGAACCTTTTGATTCCAAATCTAGGGTTCCTCCTCTCCCCATTTTTGCGAACTTTGTTCATACTACTGACTTTGTCTAAAAAGTTTTCTTTCCTCCCTTCCGCTCATCTGTAGGCCCATTTGCTTCGTGAAGCTTTTCCTAAAATCTTAAGACACAATGATTTCTCCTTCCTATATTACAGACAAACGGTGTTCTAATTTGTCCATTTATACCAAGTAGCGTAAATGGACTGATGTCGTTAGTTGCCTTGTCTCACATTTGCCTTATCTCTCTAACTACGGTTTAAATTCTTTCAAAGGAAGAACCCTTTTCCGTGTCATCTAAATCACCATTGGTCTTTTACGCAGAGAAGATAAATAGATGATTGTGAGAGAATCATCATACAAGATTAGTTACAGGAACCTGGGGTGTTTAGCCTAGAGAAGAGAAGAGGGGGAAGATGGCAGCACTCTCCAGCTACTGCTGTTGGGTACAAGAGGGATTACACTTGTTCTCATTGGTTCCCAAAGACAGGAATGGGAGCCATGAGTGGAAATTACAGAGAAATAGAGCTACACAAAATCAGAACCAACTGCCTTACAAAGAAAAAGTCCTCCCTCACTGGAAGTTTTCAAGTAGAGGTTAGACTCAGGGGTGGAGAACCTGTGGCCTCGAGGCCATGTGTAGCCCTCTAGATCCTGAACTTCAGGATCCAGTCACAGGGCTGCACTTGAGGACCTAGAAGGTCACATGTGGCCTCAAGGCCACAGGTTCCTCCCTGCTGGAGATGTCTATTCTAATACTTCCAAAGAAAATATTGGTCATATACGGGTTCATCTATCTGACTCCTTTTAATTATTTTTTTCTGTTTTGAGCTTAAATACTAAATATAATAGGCATTTACACACACAAAGCTGAACAGAAAAAGAGGATTATATATGATACGATGAATCTCTATTACATTCAGTTTGTTTTTTCCTTTTAAGTATACGACAGATTCAGCATATTGCTTTCTTTTTTTGTAAATAGTATTTTTTCCAGTTACATATAAAGATAGTTTTCAACAATCATTTTTAGTAAGATTTCGAATTCCAAAATTTTCTCCCTCTGTCTTTTCCTTCCCCCCTCCCCAAGACAATCCCCAAGGAATCTGATATAGTTTACACATGTGTGATCATTTTGAACATATTTCCATGTTAGTCATGTTGTGAGAGAAACAGAATGAAAGGAAAAACCATGAAAAAATTTAAAAAAAAATTAAAAAGTGAAAACAGTACACTTTCTATCTGCATTCAGACTCCATAGTTCTTTCTTTGGATATGGATATCATTTTCCATTATGAGTCTTTGGGAATTGCATTTTTGTGTTGCTGAGAAGAGCTAAGTCTATCAAAGTCGATTATTTCACAATGTTGTTGTCACTGTATACGATGCTGTCTTGATTCTGCTTACTTCTCTTAATAGCAGTTCATATACAGCTTTCCAGGTTTTTCTTATAACACAATAGTATTCCATTACATTCACAGTATATAACTTTCAAAGCTGTCCTGCTTATCTGTGTTTCCTTCTGCCCTTTTTGCTATTCTCTCCTGTATGTTAAAAAATTTTCAATAACCTTCCTTTCATTCTTTTATTTTATGTTTTTTTTTGCAACACTACCACTAGTCCCCTCTTCCTACTACCTTACTAACCCTAATTTAAAAAAGAAAAGCAAAGATAAATCTTTGTAACAAACAGGTATCACCAAGCAAAACAAATTCCCATATTGTTCACATCCAAAAATGTATATCTCTTAAGTTTTTGACAGAAGGTGGGCAACATGCTTTATCATCAACCCTCAGGGATTATGATTGATTGTTATATTGATCAGAGTTCTCAAATATTACAAAATTGCTTTTCTTTATAATGTTGTGTTGAATAAATTGTTCTCCTAGTTCCACTCACTTCTCTGGACATCAATTCATATATCTTCTCAGATTTCTCAGAAACTATCTTTTTTGTCATTGTTTATGGTGCAACAGTATTACATTGTTTTTAAATACCATAACTTGTTCATCTATTCCCTCAACTGATGGGTAGTTTCCAATTCTTTGCTATAACACAAGACAGAGAGGATCTCAGAAGACAAAATGGTTAATTTTGAGTATATAAAATTTAAAAGGTTTGTACAACCATAACCTTTTCAGTGCAGCTAAAATTAGAAGGGAAATAAGTAAATGGGAAAAAATCTTTGCAGTAAGTTACTCTGATAAATGTCTCATTCCCATGATATATAGAGAACCAATTCAATTTATGAATAAAATCCATTCTCTAATTCATAAAATGTAAAAGTATATGGACACAACTTACAGAGGAAGAAATCCAAGCTATCAATAGCCATATAAAATTCTCTTAAAGATGCTCCAAATAAAATAGATGAAACATTGATTAATTTGATTTAAAAAAGGAAAGAAGAAATCCAAATTAATAGTATCAAAAATGAAAGGGGTGAATTCATCACCAAAGAAGAGGAGATTAAGACAATTGTAAGGAGCTATCTTGTCCAATTATATGCCAATAAATTTGACAATCTAAATTAAATGGATGAGTATCTACAAAAATATAAATTACCCAGATTAACAGAAGAAGAAATAAAATACTTAAATAACCTCATCTTAGAAAAAGAAATTGAACAAGCCATCAATAAACTTCCTAAGAAAAAATCCTTAGAATCAGAAAGATTCACAATTGAATTCTACCAAATATTTAAAGAACAATTAATCTCAGCACTATGTAAACTGTTTGGGAAAAAAGGTGAAGAAGCAATCCTACTAAATTCCATTTATGACACAAATATAGTTCTGATACCCAAACCAGGAAGAGCCAAAACAGAGAAAGAAAATTATAGACCAATTTCCCTAGTGAATATTGATGCAAAAATTTTAAATAAAATAGTAGCCAAGAGATTACAGCAATATTTCACAAAGACTATACATTATGACCATCTGGAATTTATACCAGGAATGTAAGGCTGCTTCAATATTAGGAAAACTATCAGCATAAATGACAATATCAAATGACAAAACTAAAAGAAATCATATGCAGAATAGATGCAGAAAAACCCTTTGACAACAGATGCAGAAAAACCTTTTGACAAAAATATAGCACCCATTCCTATTAAAAAACACTAGGGAGTATATGAAAAAAATGGAGCTTACCTTAAAATGACTGATGAGAACTGTTAAGAGGTTTTTATTATTTATTTGTTATTATTATTATTAAGACTATGTCCATTAATTGGGGAAATAGATGAACAAATTATGTTATATGAATATAATAAAATCCAATTGTGCTATAAGAAATTATAAAAGGAATAGCTTCAGAAAAACCTAGAAAGACTTGTTTGAATTGATAAATTGTGACATGATTGAAACTAGAACAATTTATACAGTAACAACAACATTGCAAAAGCAAACAACATTGAAAGACGTAAGTAGAAGAGGATTCTGGGAAGATGATGGAGTAGATCAGAAAATTCCAAGCTCTCAAGATTTTCCCCCACAAAAGAGATGAAATAGCACCTCAGGGTGAATATTAAGCAATATAAATAAATAAGAGCAGGGGCAGAACAGGGGTCCTCCTGGGATAATCAGAGATCTGGAGAAAAGTCTCAGGATGAGGTTTGGTTGGTATGGAAAATAAATATCTCCAAGGTAGGTCCTAGGACTGCTTAAACAACAAGTGGCAAGCCCTGGGTTTAGCTGGGTTGGGAGGCTGCCTTTAGCCCCAGCCACATGAACTTTTACCCCACCCTCTCCTGGACAGTGAAGGGTGCTGGGCTCTGAGTTGAGGAAGACTGAGGGAACCTCTGCTGACAAGGAACACCAGACCAAACTGCACTGTGGACACATGGCCAGGACTGAGAAGGAACCAGTGCACACTTGGTGAGTGTAGAGGCAGTGGAGCTGGGATGCCACTCTCTTACAGGAGGCTTGTAGTCTTGGTTCCAGTTCCAAGCCAGAGGAGAGAACTAAAGGAGGATATGAGGCCAGAGGCACCATTTCCCATACCCTGGGACTAGAGATAATTATAAAAACTGAGCTACTATGAACAAAGAGAAAAATGCATAGACAATGGAGAAAAAAATTCAGACTTAGAGAGTTACAGTGGGAATAAAGAAGACGAGGGTTCATCTTCAAAGGAGGACACTGAAGCAAAGAAACCCTCTTCTGCCCCAAAGAGTAATGTCAAATGGTCACTTGCTCAGAAAGAATTCATAGAAGAACTTTTAAAACACTTTAAAAATCAAATGAGAGAGATTGAGAAAAAAACTAAAAAAAAATAAGAACAATCCAAGAAAAACAAGATTACAAAAAGAAAGTCAACCAATTAGAAAAGGAGATCCAGAATCTTAAGGAAGAAAACAACTCCTTAAAAATCAGAATTGGGAGGGGCGGAGCCAAGATGGTGGCTGGAAAGCAGGGAGTAGCATGAGCTCCCTGCCAAGTCCCTCCAAAAACCTATAAAAA
>CM053624.1:76776916-76804137 GCA_028646595.1 Phalanger gymnotis | reverse complement strand
CCAAGTAAAAATGGTTGTTAAGTGGGAGAACTGGTTTGCCTTCAGCATTTAAGTATTTAGCTCTTCACAGGTAGAATCATGGAATTGATTAGAGATCATCTATTCAGAGGTTCCCAAACTTATTTAGCGTATCGTCCCCTTTTCAAAAAAAATTACTCAGTGCCCCCTGAAAATGTACTTTCTTTAACAGTTTTTTGAATTTGTGCCATTTCAAAAAATATGAAATATTAAATTTAACAATTTATTGTAAATTTGTGAATTTTTCCCCACATTGAAATTTTGAACACGTAAGTCATGTAACCATTTAGTATTGTATTGTAAACAAGTCATTATATGCACATATTCCTGCCAATGCATGCTGGATTTCCCGGCCGTGTACAACATGCTGGCCTGCCAACACTTGCTTGTTGAGACCTGTTGGTGGACTTGACCACTGATAGGTTATAACTTCCATTTTTTTGTGTTTATTTGGAAAATAATGTAATCAGCATGACTTTAACTCTGTTACACAACAGATGAAACAAGTATGAACAGTTTTTCAAAATTTTCTTCTCTTTTCTTTCCTTATGCTTCCACCACCTCTTTATTTTTATTCAATGCCCCCCAATTGCATCCAACGGTACTACCACCCCCTGCATCATTCCAGTGCCCCCCAGGGGGCAGCGTCACCCACTTTGGGAACCTCTGAGTTCTAGTTCTTAACCTGGAATCCTTTAACTCGTTTTTCAAAAACAAAATATATTTTTTTAAATTTTTTTTATTTAATATGTTTAGTTTTCAGCATAGATTTTCACAAGAGTTTGAATTACAAATTTTCTCCTCATTTCTACCCCACCACCACTCCAAGATGGTGTATATTCTGGTTGCCCTGTTCCCCAGTCAGTCCTCCCTTCTATCACCCCACTCCCCTCCCATCCCCTTTTCTCTTCCTTTCTTGTAGGGCAAGATAAATTTCTATGCCCCATTGCCTGTGTATCTTATTTTCTAGTTGCATGAAAATTTTTTTTTTGTTTTTGAACATCTATTTTTTAAAACTTTGAGTTCCAAATTCTCTCTCCTCTTCCTTTCCCACCCACTCTCCCTCCCTAAGAAGTCAAGCAATTCAACATGGGCCACATGCATATCATTATGTATAACTCTTCCACAATACTCATGTTGTGAAAGACTAACTATATTTTGCTTCTTCCTAACCTATCCCCCTTTATTGAATTTTCTCCCTTGATAAAAACAAAATATATTTTGATAATTGTATTTCAATTTAATTGGTTTCCTTTGCAATCCTATGTATTTTATTTTATGTATTGTGAGAAGAGTTTCACAGGCTTCGCCAAACTGCCAACAAGATCTAGGGTACAGAAAAAGGCTAAAAACCCTTGAACTAATCCAACTCCCTCATTTTACACATGAGGAAACTGATAATCCAAGAATTATTAATTGCCCAGGGTCACCCATTAAATTCCTGGCAAAATAATCCCCACTTATTCCGCATACATTTATATCTCTTGTCTTTCCCTCTGCGTCTCTAGCTACCTCATTTTGTTGTACCTTTCTCAAAGGCCAATATTTCAATATTATTTTACTTTGACACCCTTCACCTCCCAGCTCCTAAGGGTACTCAATAAGGGCTGACTGCCTGAAAATAACAGGGTAAGACAACCAGACTACCATCAGTGAGGGTAGAGGCAACATAACCCTATGTACGTCGTACAGTCAAAACCTGGTCCCTGTTGTCAGATCACTTGTGCCTCAAACCAGTCTGCGATACTCTTTCCCAAGTACCAGCTGAATCCTTATATATTCATTTATTAATTCCCCTATACATGTAGGTAGGAATTTCAGTCTGGAGTCAGGAACACACTTCCCAAGCCCCAAACAGATAAATCAACCATATTAAATTTTTTTTAAAAATTACATCATCTCAATTTCCCAATATATTCCCTTACTGTCATCTAAAGAGTCATCCCTTAGAATAAAAGGGAGAAAAAAATAGTTAGGCAGCATATCACCTGAATCCAACAGTATTAGCATACCCAGTGTTCTCCCTCTGGAGAGGAGAGAGGCTATGTAACAAGGCAAGTCACCTCATCTCCTGAGCCTCAGTTTCAGCACCTATAAAATGAGAAAGTTGGAAGAGGTTCCTTCCAACTTTAGATTCATGATTCTGTAAGAAGAGTGCATCCTCATATCATTTCTCTAGGGCCAAACTTAGTAATTATAATTATATAATATTTGGTTCTCATTTGGGGGTTTCTTTTCACTTTTATCATAGTCATATATGTGTGTATAAAATATATGTGTGTCATATTATTGTTTCTAAGTGTCACATATGTCAATTATAGTCACATATAGTTTTCCTGTTGCTGCTTATTGCACTTTGCATGAATTCATGTCTTTCCATGCTTCTCCGCATTTTTTCATATTCCAAATACCTTTCTATCTCTGAAATCATCTATCTAGGAATAGTATCTCTGGGTCAGAAAATATGGATCTCTTAGTTACTTTCCAAATGACTTTCAAGAATGGTTGTACCAGTTGACTGTTCCACCAACAGTGTCTGTCTTTCCACAACTCCTCCATCGTTGATTATTTCCCTCTTTTGTCATCTTTACTAATTTGAAGTAGAACCTTGAGGTTATTTTGATTTTACATTTTTCTTGTTATCAGCAACTCTGAGCAATCTTTCCTATGGTTGTTAATAGTATGAAATTCTCTTGAGAAGCATCTGTTCAAATACTTTGACCACTGATTTTTTTGGAGAAAAGCATAGCCGGTTTAATTTAATTTAAAAAACATCACTTAAGCACCTACTGTGATCAGAGCACTGTGCTAGGTGCTGAATATATAGGATGTCAGAAGAGACTTTAGAGTCCTAAACCCTCCGTGAATAAAGTAGGGGTCAACAACCTATGGCATGAGATAGTTTTAAATGGAAGGGAAAGCAGTAGCTAGAGTTGGGAAGAGAAGCATGCGCTGAAGAAGAGAGCCTACGGTGCCTTTCCCCCACTGCCTTCTGCCCCCCACCTTGACATGTTACCCACCTCTGTAGCACAACCAATCCCTTAATTTTATAGAACATGAACCTGAGACTGAGGACTATAGTCTGTAATAACTAGAGAGCTGAAATGGCTTGACCAGGCCCACATGACAACAGCCAAGGGCCCCCAGAGGGGAAAAGTTTTCCAGAGGAAGCATTGTGAGCACCTCCTATCCTAAGACTTAAAATCATTCAATGGTAAGGGCTCTTAAGACTATCTCATGTGGGAGAGAAGCACGTGCTTCTCTTACCTGGCCTACCTGCTGTTGCTATCACCTAAAACCATTCTATGACAAAGGCTGACAATCCCTGCTCTCAATATTCTAAATATTGGAGTTTTAAGTCCAAGCTTTCCTGGGTCCTGCACCATATGATATTGGAGAAATCACCTAACTTCTATCTACCTTATTACTTCATCTTTAGAACTACCTATGATCGCATCTCCTTTTTTTTCAATTACTTTAATTCAACAAACACACATATATACAAGTACCATGGATACAAAGTAAATTGAACATAGACTATGCCCTCAAGGATCTAAGGGGAGGAAAGTCATCCACCCAAGTTAAATGTGCTACAAATAAAAATGTGATAAGTGCAAAAAAGAGACCTGGGGAAAGTTTCATGAGAAATTTGGAGGGGGAAATGCCCTTTCCATGACTCCCAAGTATAGGAAAGTCCATTCTAGGCATTGGTACAATCTGAGCAGAGGCATGAAGCAGGGAGAGGGCAGGAAGAGAACAGCTGAAAGTTAATACAGCTGAGTCCCAACTAGTGCAAATAATGTCTCTCCTGGAGTGGTTGCATATATTTGAGTTTACTCTACTTGAAGTTAAAAATTTTATAAAATATGGTTGGTTCCAGTCCAGTGGCAATATGTAGTGCAATTTGAATAATGTGACCACTTCAGGAAAATCCTTTGTTTGCACTAATTGGGAGCTGGCTATAGCTCAGCTTGACTGGAAATATGGATTATGTGCAAAGAAATAGTGTGAGATCATTACCTTCTTTCCCTCTTCTACCTCCTCAGGAAATGAGTCTAAAACCTTTGCCCATGATTCCAGTGTCTTGGGTTAGGGCTTGGGGGTAGGGAGAGGACAGGACATGGAAGCAGACTTTGGGTTTGCTTGGGCAGCAGAAATTGAAAGTATAAAATCATGAAACCAGCAATAGGAAAAGATCTTCTGTGCGTGTGTGTGTGCGTGTGTGTGTGTGTGTGTGTGTGTGTGTTTTCATTTTGCGTAATGCAACATTCTATAGCAAAACCAAAAAGAAGAAAAATAAAATATGGGCAAGTCTCATGGAGCTATGTGGCCAAAAGGCACCACAGTATTTATAGGTGCTAATATTATAAAAGATGAGTGTTTTGTTTTGTTTTAAGGTGGGGAAAACCACTCAAATTGGTCTTATCCTCAAAATGTATTTCTGGGCTCCAGCTCTGGGAATAGAAGTCCTTTTGTTCCTCTTCCCTCTGTAGGGCTTGACATAGTTCCCATTAATACTGTGCTCTAGAAGAGAATCTGAGTCAGCTAAAAAATATGCCCATTCAGGAAAATAGATGTTCATTTTTCCCTGCCTGAGGGAAAAGGGTATTAATGATCAGAGCCACCCAAGAGTGGGTATTTAAACCAAGAGGACTTTAACCTTTCATTTCTCGACTGCTCCATTGAGAAGAGAAGTGAGGCCCCCAGGTGACTGGGCCTACAGTGAAGGAGGGAAGTGGAGCAGACATTCATCACTCTCCCCATGGGTCCTCTGCCCAGTTGATCTTGCCATTTTTGACAAGAGTATGGTCGTTAGTGGGGCCAGACTATAGTAGCACGTGAAAAATCACTCTGTGGTCATCTATCCACCACTGGCATTTCGGACACAGAGGGATCATATCCATTCTCAGATGAAGTTCGCCCCTTCTTTCTGCCTCTGAATAATTCGTGGTATCATAGAGTTGAAGCTGGGAGGGATCTCAGAGACCTTTAAATCCAACCAGCTCATCTTAGTGCTGAAGAAACTGAGGTCCAAAGGGGCCAGGTCACACAGATGGTGTCTGAGGCAGAATGTGAACCCCAGTATTCCTGACCCCACAAGTCTATTGCTCTTTCCACTCACCACACTACCTCTTTGGAAAGGGGTACTTTGTTCTACCCCACCTGGTCCCACTCAGAGCAAAACAACCTATCTAGCCTCCACGCTGGGGTGTGGAATCTGAAAAGTGGCCATTTTCTCAGAGGATTGGCTAAGTGGCAGTGGGAGACAGCCCAATATGGAGCTACAGGCCAACAGCCACTGAAGACTTCCTAATGGATATCTCTAGGAGCTGGAGGAATGCATACTGATCTCCCTAAAGAAAGTCTGTTTCTAAGGCAACAAGGCGCAATGCGAAGACCAGCTGTTCTGGTGACTAGGGTTCACATTTTACCTCCAACTCTTGCTACTTGTTTCACCTTGAGCAAGTCCCAGGCTTCACCTGGGCTTTGGGTTTTCTGAAAAGGAGAGCTATAGACTTAATGGCCTCTGAAGCCCCTTCCAGCACTATATCTGTGATCCTATAGGAAGGCAACTAACTTACTCCCAGATAGGCTAGTGGTTAGCTCATTAGATGTGGAGGCAGGAAGGCCTAGGTTCAAATCCTGCCTCAGAAATTCTCGAGCCATGTGACCTTTGCCAAGTCACTAACTTCTATGCACCTCAGTGTCTTCTAAAATGAGACAGTTGAACTCTATGTCTTCTAAAGTCCTCTTCAGATCTAAATCTATGACCTAGGTTCTAGTACTAGATTGAAAGATACAGTTGAGAATAGGGAGATATGCTGAATTGCATCAGGGGTCAAGTTGGAGAGTTTGGAAGCCTTGAGAATTATACTCGGCTCATCTCTTAAATGCCCGAACTATCCTTTTGAACTGCTGGGAACTCTCCATGGGGTTGGAGTAGCCATGACTGCTGTTGGAAATGGCAAGGGATTCACATAGGGCAGGAATAGGCAGTAATAGCAATGATAATTCTTTATACATGTCCAGTACTTTATGGTTCACAAAGCATTTTCATGGGCATTATCTCATCAAGTCCTCACAACAATCCCACAAGGGAGACGGAGCAGGGATCATGATTCTCATACACAAATATCATAAAACTGACAGACAGTTGCACAGCTGGTTAGAGGTGGGAGAGTTGGGACCAGAATTCTGCTCCCCTGACTCCCAGACCAGGGTGGTTGTTGCTGTGGTTGTTGTCATCTTTGTTGTTCCCATTACACCACCACCAGAGTATGGGCAAATTAAAAGGAGAAGGCAATCAGAATGGGGAAAGGCCTCAAGGTCATGCATCATAAGGATCAGCTGATGTTCAGCCTAGATAAGAGAAGACTTAAGGGGAAACATGATTGCTATCTTCATGGTTTGGAAGGATTGTTAAGAAGAAAAAATGGATTTGTTCTTTATAGCCTCTTAGATAAAACTAATGCCAAGGAGTGAACATGACAAAGAATTTTAGCTTTAATGTTTGGAGAAAAAAACTTCCTAATAATTAGAACTATACAAAAGGGGAATGGACTATCTAGAGAAGTGGTGGTTTCCCCCTCACTGGGAGTCTTCAAGAAAAGGTTGGAAGACCCTTTGTCTAGAATGCTGTAGAAGGAATTCTATTTTCCAGGTATGTGTTGGAGTAAATGGCATCTGAGGTCTTTTCCAATTTTGAAATTCTGTGTTTCTGTGACTACACTCTCACTGATTGCTTGAAGGCCCTGATAGATATCAGAGTTTAAAGGATTTGGAGCTAGAATGGACCTTAAAGATAATCTAATAAAATCACCTCATTTTAAACATAAAGAAAAGAAGCCCAGAAAGGTCAAGTTATCTCCCCAAGGCTACTATGGTAGGAAGCAGCAAAATCAGGATTTGAACCCAGATTCTCTAATTCCTAATCAATGCCCTCCATTTGACCACCTGGCCCCAGAAACACCTCTGTCACCTGATACTGGTATCACCACTCAGATAATTTAAAAGCAAACCAAAAACTGAACCCTTCAATGAGAGCCAGTTTCTGTGGGAAAATTATCCCTCTTAGCAGATGAAGGAATTGTCTGCCATTATTATTATTATTATTATATGTTTTCCAATTGGGAACCTAGAAGGGAACATCTGAGAAATGAGTTTTCAAAAAATACTTGGGAAATGGGTGGGACTAGTTACCTGCCTGGGCTGTGATCATTCACTGGACTCATGACCTTTCCCTCATCCCAGCTCTACAGGAGAGCTGAAGACTATAAATTGAAGCATCCCCAGAACAGAAATAGGAAAAGTAGTGGGAGCTCCAACTGGAGATTCAGGAAGTCAGTTTATGGGGAGGCTTTTGAAGACAGTAGCCATGGGAATCACTACAGAGATCCTCAAGTCACAGAGCATATAGGCTCTGAGCAAGTAGACCTGTATGCTATAAGAGGACTTTCCTGCTTCCCCCAACTTCCCTTTAGTGCTCCTCATCTGACCTCAAGAAATTACTTCGTATTTACTTTGTTTAATTTTGTATTTGCTTATTTGTGCACATTTGTTTCCCACAATAGAATGTAAGCTTCTTGAGGGCAGGGACTGTTTTGTTTTTGTTTATGTATCTCTAGAGCCTAACATGCATAGTAAGGTGCTTAATAAATTTTTGTTGAATTTAATGGATTTAGTTCAAGAGATGAGCTTCACCAAGAGGCTAGGACCAGCCTTGACAACTGACTTTAATCTCACTTCAAGCAAATTAAGGACAAAAAGGATCCAATCAAGGTTGTGCTGGGACTTTCAAAGAGCTATTGAAGATGTTAAGGAAGGCAAAGGAAGGGATGGATGCAAGGACATCCCACATTGAAGATGATGAATCTCTAGGGATTAAGTATAAAAATTCCTTTCTCATGTAAGAAGATGGTGTGGAGGGTGGAATTTTCAGAGAAGCTGGATCCATTGAAACCTTCAATAAGGGGAAGAGAGGAGGCTGCAAAGTCCTTGCAAGAAAATATGTAGATGATGGGAGACATTGATTGAGGATTCAGATAAAAAATACCTTCTGCAACCCCAGAGCCCTGCAGCTGGAGATGATATTAGGAAACAGAAAAGATGAAAAACCTGGTTCACAGATTCACAGAATATGAGACCTAGGGATGATCTAATCCCACTCTCTTATTTTGTATTTGAGATCATTGAGGCCAAATGAGGGAAAACAATTCAACTAAATTCACATATCAAGTTCTTAGTAGAACCAGATTTTGAACCTAGGTCTTCTGACTTCATGTCCAATCTTCTTTCTACTCTTCCTTGCTCAATTAAACCTACCTTGGGCTAAGAACCTGGGAGTTTAGGCTAGCATTCAACTCAGACCTCACTAGGCTAGGTAACTGCAAATAGAACCACAAGACAGAGGTGCTAAGAGAAGAGAAACTGCTGAGAAGAATCGTGGAGGCCAAGCTCCCACTGCATGTATAACCTTTTAAGATTTATGCGAAATTTGAAAATTTCCCCTTTGTTTGCCATTTTAAACTCCTGACTGTTTTTTGGTATTAGAATGAAAAAAAAACAAAACACCCACCTTTAGAAAACCTAAGAGAGGGTTATGTGCCCACCTTCTTCTGCATTAGTTCATACAAGTCATTGAAGGTGAAACCATCCCTTTCATCATTTCTTATGACACAATAGAATTCTATTACATTAAGGTGTTCTGCTAGTCCCCAACTGGTGCACATCCCCTTAGTTTTCTGTCCTTTGATATAACAAAAAGAGCTTTTATGATTACTGTTGTACATATGGGTACCTTTCCTCTTTCTTGATCTCTTATAGACCTAGTAGTGGAATCACTGAGTATACATAGCTTAATGACTTTGGGAGCATAGTTGCTTCCAGAATGGGTAAATCAATTTCCTGTAGCTCCTCTACTAATTGTCACTTTCCTTTTTAATCTGCTTTTCTAATTTGATAGGTATAAGGTAGAGCTTCAGAGTTATTTTAATTTGGATTTGTATAATTATTAATGATTTGCAGCATTTTTATATAGTTTTGGATAATTTGAATCTTTTGAGAAATCTCTCTATGTCCTTTCACCATTTATCTATTGAAGAATAGCTCTTGTTCTTATATTTGAAGCCTTCCTTATGTATCATGGATATCAGGCTTGCTTTCAGAGAAACTTGCTGCAAGATTTTTTTCCCAACATTGATGCACTATTAATGTAATTTTGAATTAGTTCAACTATTTTGGAAAAAAAATATAACTATACATGAAAAGTCACTGAACTTTTTCCCTTTGACCCAGAAATGTTATTATTGGCCAGAAGATAGTCCCTGTATATTAAAAAAGATGCATAGCAACACTTTTTAAGGTACAAAAAGAACCCCAAACCTTGAAACAAGTTAGAGAAATGGCTGAACTATAATTTATAAATATAAAGGAAAATCATTTTAATGTAATAAACAACATGGAAAGAAGCAGAGGAAATGTTAACAGAATGAAGTCAACAAAATACACAGAACAATACACAGAAAGACCACAGTATGTGAAGGAAAACAATGGTGGAAGGCAGCCAGTGTCAGATTGATTGTAATTGCCGTTCTCAGTCCCAGAGACCAAATGATGAAACACAACTCTCTTTTTGGTGGAAAAGTGAGGGACTTCAGGTGCATGGTATTGAATACTACCAGGTATGATCACTGTGTTACGAGGGAGAGTTCAAGTATTTGGAGAAGGAGCTACATGACAGGAAAAGATCATGGTGTAAAAACCAAAGGCATTGATAAAACTTTTTAAAATGTATATTTAATGCTGAGAACTAGGTGCAACAGACTGATAAAGGCAGATAAGAACAGGGCTAGCTTGCTTCAATGCTCTTCCTTTATTAATGTAACTTCACATGTAGTACCAGAATCCTGATTTCTGCCCCTACCCCACCCCAGACCCAGTATTCTGATCCAACTCTATTGTGTATATTTCTCTGGAACGTTTCCTCCTTCTATCCTCTTCTCAACAACATTCTCTAGAACATGGGAGGCCATCAAGTATAAGGTGGCCCTTTTACATAGGTTTTGTTTGAGGTGTCTCAGGTGGGTTGGGGACAAATCACCTTTGTTCTCTCAAGACCAACCCTTCCCACCACCATCCCTGATACAAACACCGACCTTGTATTTCCTTTCCTTTCCTTTTGTTTCCTTTATACACACCTCTCAGGCCTAGCTTTCCTGAATTTGTGCCAGCTCTTAGTCTGTGCCCAACAGCAGAACACTTGCCTAACCAGTTTTGTGTGTGGTGAAGTATAATTAATTAATCATTAGAAAGCTCCAGTTGAGTAATGCCAGCAACTATCAATTCTTTTTCCTTAGTAAGCTATTGTTGGTTATTGCCATTAAACATTAGGCAATAATGTTTTCTGGGCAGGCTAGGGCTACCCATCTCCACCTATTCTAGGGTGTCATCAGCCACATATTACCTAATGGTAATATTGTTGCTCTGATGACTGACCTGAAGATTTTTGAATTTTGCAGGCTACATTCTAGAACAGTAACTAGGACAAGGCAACTGGCTATTGCCTCAAGGCACCAAAATTTAGAGAGCTCTTATAACATGGACTTTCAGCAATGTACAAAAACTGACTTTGGCACCCAGCTAACCAGAATAATTAGTTAAAATGGGAAAGTATCAGACAACACACTTCTCTCCTCCCCGGGTCAAAGATGGGATGGAGGCCTGTACCAAGATGGTAACAGGAAGGTTCCCCATTTTGGTGGAACAGATTTACTGTGACCCACCTGGCACTCTTCCTACTACTTTATTCTTCCTTTTAGTTTCTACCATCTTCCCCTGTCTTAAAACTTCTCTGCCCCTCAAAGTCAGATTTCCTGTGCCTTATAATGTGGCAAAAAAAAAATAATCAATTTTACAAAAGTCTTAGGTTTTCCTAGAGTCCTTTAATGCTCTGGGATGGTATAGATCAACATGGCAAAGTAAGAAAGCAGTAAGGAGCAAACAGAACCCTTGAAAATAATAGTCTGTGTATCCCCAGTCCCTAGCAGGAACCATTCTACTGGCCCACCAGTATAATGCTTTACACATATAGGTGTTTAATAAATGCAGGTTGGATTGGATTGACTTAAAGACCTTATAATGTCAAAGTGTGCTATTAAGGGATCCCCTGAGCTTGTCTTTTTGGAGTTGCCATACTTTCCAGAAACACTGATCCCAGAGTATTCAGGAGGCCCTGAATGTGTCATGGGTGAAGCCCTTCTCCCCCCACCCCTATCCCCAGGTTGACATAATTTGTTGTTTGTATCCAGAACTAGACTTCCTGAATGTCCGTGGGAGTCAAGACAGGCACCAGTCAGTCTACACTAGACTGAGAAATTGATTGTGCAGCTGGGACCCTTATAGATAAGCAGTCTATCCTATCTTCATGATCTAGAACAGGGGTGGGGAACCCAGGGCCTCAAGGCCACATGCGACCTCGAGGCTGAAGGTTCCCAACCCAACCCTGGTCTAGCAGTTCCCAAGGGAAAAGAATGTGGCTTTTGCCATGGCCTTGCCCCTCTCCTTCCTGTCCTTTTCCCACCTTTATTGCACCTTTCCTCTACCCATGCCACACCTATCTAGGTGCAGATCCCTGATATCTCCTCCTTCCTTTGTCCTGCTGTTATAAATATGCAATTGGAACAGGACAATCTATTTCCTTTACAATCACTGGGGGGGGTTCTCTCTCTTAGTTATTGCTGGCAAGATGCTTGCCACAGTCCTCCTTAATAGACTGATCCTTCACCTGGAAGATGGTCATCTGATACCTGAGAGCTAGTATGGCTTCAGAAAGGGCCGAGGAACAGTCGATATGGCGTTTGCTGCTGACAACTCCAGGAGAAATGCCAGGAGAAGAACAGAAGTCTGTACACAATGTTTATAGATTTAACCAAGGCCTTTGATACTGTTAGTGGTGACGGCTTACGGAAAATTATGTCAAAATTTGGTTGCCCAGAGAAGTTCATCAGCATTGTACGTCAGTTTCATTATGGCATGCTTGCCTGGGTTCTAGATAATGGACAATGTTCTCGTGCCTTCCCAGTCGCCAATGGAGTGAAACAAGGCTGTGTTCTTGCTCCCAGCTTTTTAACATGATTTTTTCAGCCAGGTTGTTAAATGCTTTCAATGAGTATGAACACAGCATCAAGGTCGGCTACCACACCAATGGTAAATTCTTCAACTTGAAAAGGTTACAAGCCAAGACCAAAGTGGAGAGAGTGTTGGTGCGTGATTTGCTGTGTGAACTCAATGCACCTCTGAAGCTGAGATGCAACAAAGTATGGATCACTTCTCTGCTGCTTGTACTAATTTTGGCCTGACAATTAACACCAAGAAAACACAGGGGCTCCATCAGCCACCACCGCACCATCCATGTGTGGAACCATCAGTTAGAGCAAATGGAGAAGTTATGAATGCCATGGATAAGTTTACTTACCTTGGTAGTGTACTTTCCAGGGATGTATACATTGATAATGAGGTTGAGGCACACATCGGCAGAGCTAGCTCAGTGTTTGGGAGGCTCCAAAGGAAAGTATGGGAGAGAAGAGGTATTAGACTGATTATCAAAGTAAAGGTCTACAAAGCCGTGATGCTGACCTCATTGTTGTATGCCTGTGAAATTTGGACAGTCTACCAGCGCCATGCCAGGAAACTGAATTGCTTCCATTTGAACTGTCTTAGGAAGATTCTGAAGATCACCTGGCAGGATAAGATACCAGACACTGAGGTCCTTACTCGAACTAAATTGCCAAGCATTCAAACTCTGCTTCAGAAAGCGCAACTCTGATGGGCTGGCCACGTTGTTCTAATGCAAAATGTCTGCTTGCCAAAAAGACTATTTTATGGAGAACTCACACAAGGCAAGCGTTCACATTGTGGTCAGAAGAAGTGATACAAGCACACTCTCAAGGTCTCTCTCAAGAACTTTGGAACTGATTGTGTGACATGGGAGATGCCGACACAGGACTGCTCACTATAGCGCTCTCAGAGAAGGTGCTCTATGAACAAAGCAGAATTGAAACAGCTCAAAGGAAACACAGGATGCACAAATTTAGAATATCCACCCCAAATGTTCACATGGACTATTTGTGCCTGACCTGTGGTAGAGCATTCCAAGCTCATATTGGCCTGATCAGCCACAGTCAGACACACTGTAACTTGACTCTAGCCTAGTGACGTCATTTCGGTTTTGTTCAAGAATGAAGGACAACAACCAACCATAAATATGCAAACTTTTGTATGGACTATGAACTCTTCAGGTTCCACATGCACGTTCATTTCTCTTGTAATAAACCTAGTTTTCCCATAAGTTTCATAAAGTGTTGATTGCCTACTGGCAAGTGAAAAAAAAACCCCACAAACTAGGTTAAAAAAAAAAACCAAAAACCTTCCACTGACACTCTAGCTGACTAGTATCCCTGCAGCTCCACCTATAGGCTGGAGAACTCCTTATGCAGCATACAACCTCATTCACATATGGTTGTTTTACCAGCCGATGGTACTTCATACCTAACTAGGCTAAACAAACACTGGGAACCCTTATAAACCTTAATGAAACTTTGTTGCAAAACTTGCATTCTGAGGAAATGGTACTGGTGCAAGTCCTAATTCCTCTATCAGAAACGTTCTTTGGATATGGTGAAAAGGGCTTGGTCCTATGGAGAAAGGAGACTGATCAGTCCTGATCTTGAGTATTTAGTGCTGAGTGTTAAGTGCCCGAGTTCAGACAAAGTACTGTTTAACAAAACCTAACTGGGCTCCTTTCGACCACTGAAGACTCTGGGAGATTTGGTGTTACACTTTGGAAAGTGCTAATGTACTTCTTGTCACTTTAAATTAACTTTAGATGAGAGGGACTGACAGAAACATGAAGATATGTGAACTATATTTGACTGATATTCTGTCAAATATTGCATGGGGTTATGATCCACAACTTTTCCCATCTGCTGCTCAAGCCTGAATCCTTGAATGCACAATGGATTAATTACCATATTTTCTTCTGATTTCACTTAGTATTATAAGAGACTATGAATGTTAAGTGTATCCATTGGAAAAGGAAGCTGAGGTAATGTGAGGTGAAGGGAGGAAGGAAGATGGTTTTTTGGCCTTCTAGGAGCCATGGCTTGTTGGGGGAGGGGAAGTTCACAAAAATTTCCTGGCCCTTCATTTCAGAAAAGCAAGTGATCTAAGTGTAAAGAAATAAAGTTAAGAAATATTATTAAGAATAAGGTTTAATGATTCATGTCCATGTTCTTTTAAAATAGCTTCAACCTCTAAAAAGGATGGTTGCTTTGTTTTTTCTCTAAATAAGAATAATGAGAACACCACAAAGTCCTACTTACGCCTCGTTGTGGTGTGAATAAGATACTCATGTTCTACACGGTATTTGAAAGCAGTGAAAGCTCAATTCTCCAGCATCTGAAGGAGAGGAAAATACCAAAGGCATAGAAAAAATGTTGCACTTTATTATAACTTTTTTTAAGTGTGACCAAGAGAACAAACTGGTAGATTCTACCATGCCAGAAAGATCCTGCCAACAGTCCATCTGCTCTCTGAGGACCAGCCTAACTAAATACAGAGGAGTACATCACCAGCAGGCTGGTTATTTAGTGAGGAATTCTCTGACTATGGCAAACTATAAAACTAAGAAAAACACAAAATGGACCACAGTCACTTCTATTTTCTCTTTCTACTACTTTCAGTGATAGGGGCAGGCAAAATAGAAGGAGAAGGGGAGAAGGCTCCTAAGAATCACAAAGTTTATAGACCATCCATAAACATTAACTAACTGTGCTCCAAAAGCAAGTACTTCAAATGAGAGATTGTTAATCCACAAGTAGCAATGCATACTAGGTAACTAAGAACCTAATCATGTTAGTTTTGACACTCTTGTATAAGAAATCAGGAGACAAAATGAAGTTTGAAGTAAATGAAAGGCTAGCTCATCCATTCTTCATGGAGGGTTAAACAGAAGAGGCGGTCTCTGTCAGGTGTCCAAAAGCAACAAGAAGTATCCATTCATGAGCCATTTAGTCATCTTCCATCGTTATACTTTTGATAAGTGTTTTCAAAAAGAAAAGAAATTAAAATAAATTGCAGCTGATGAACTGGCATCTGGTTCAGTGGATGAAGAGAGAGATGAATTCTAAGAAGAGCTTCATGAAATCTTCTAAATTAAATCCACATATATTTTGATACTAGACGACTTCACTACAAAGGTAAACCTAGCTAAGAATGAAGAAAATGTGTTGGAAAATATGATTTAGAAGTGAGGAATGAGAGGGACTAAAGACTTGTAGCCTATTCAGACACCTCATGTTTATATACACTATCAATACTTTCTTCAAAGAAACAATCAGAAGGCTCTGGATATAGTGAGCTCCAAATTAAAATTAAAAAAAACTAAATGGTTTTGACTTTACTATGTAAGAAATAACTTGATACTGATGTGGGAATCATACAATTAACTGTCTGCAATCAGGCTACTAATTTTAGAATTTTGGATTATTAGAACAAAGATTAAAATTAATATGAAATTGGAAGAATAAAAATATTTGACATGTTATCAAAACAATTCCAACCTGGTTTATTCAAACAAGCTTTTAGTGCTAAAAAAAATGAGAAATTGGCATAAGAAAGGACATCAACATTGATTATTATTTTATAATTATATACCTAAACTAATGCAAATAAATTGCCACAAGGAGACCAAAAGATACTAAACCTACCTCAGGTAGGAAACATTCAACCTGCTTGCTCGGTAGAAACATATTGTAGCTAAAGGTCATGAAGGTTTAAAATATAAACACATTTGTAAAGGCCTATATACAAGGATCATTATAGATGATATCATTTCATGAAATAGTGAGGAGCAATAGAGAGCAAAACAAGTTTCAAGAAAGCTTGGCAAGTGACCCAACTAAACAAAATCATCCTTGGGGCATTTAAGGATGAAACTAGAAGGAAGACAACAATCAGAAGAAAGATGAAAATGATCTGCAAAGTTTTTCTGAGAAACTCTTTTCACCATCAAGACAGTTGAGTCACCGCTTTTGGATTCTAGTATTAGTCCTAGGAGAACATGTAGAGGAAGTAGAAATGCTACTGAAGAAAATAAATATAGGCAGAACAGTTGGACTAAACCAAGTAGATATAGAATAGGTCTGTACTGGAGGAGACACAATATCAAGGGCACAGAGGGATCAATCTTCAAGGTGTCTGAACTAGAAGAAGACACAAAATGTGTGTGTGTGTGTGTGTGTGTGTGTGTGTGTGTGTGTTGTGGGGAAGTCTTAGGCTATTTTATTATGCAAAAAAAGCAACCAAGAGAACATTGATGACTACTGACTCTTATGCCTATTTTTTTCTATCTCAAGGAAGCTAGAAATAGGCTGACAAAGAATAAAAAAAGAAAAGAAAGAAATGGGATCACTGAGGCATCTTTCTTTAAAATGCAAAGGAGAGAACAGAAGGAAGACCAGAAAAACACAGATAGGAAAGATAGCTTTGAAAGCTACATTTATATGCTTAAAAAGAAAAACAAGCTGCACACAACAGGGATCTGAAATTTCATATACAATCCACTTTTTCTGTTCTAATATATATGTATATGTAGAAAATGTACATTTTTGTGTGTTCATTAAGTTCAGAATAAAAAAAGTTAAAAACAAAATTTATGATTCCTTGAAAGACATAGCAACAGAGAGATAACCTTGTCCAATGACTCTATGATCATCAATGTCATATGAGGATAAAAACAGAATGATATGTGCTCACCAAAAGTAATCAGCATAGTCACAGACAAAAACCAGTGCAGATTTCAAGTCAAAGAGGAGTTCCTTGTAGGGAATGTCCTCCAGATGTTCATGTTTGAGGACAACATTGTGCTGATTGCATCAAGCTCTGGAAAACAGCCATGCCTCCTAAATCTACAATCCTTCAAAAAATAGTTCAACCTAACTAGTCACATGAGAAAAATCTAATGGATGAAGAATGCCTCTTGACCAGCCTGTGATACGAAGTTAGATGAGCAATTTCTACAGCTTATCTGCCAATGAATTGGGCTGATATTTGAACAGGAGGAGGACGGAGTGCTGGATTGCCTTTGGAAAAGTTCAAGGCTCTTTTAAAAGGCTCCATGTTCCTCACCCCCAGAAGAAATCCCTCTTGAGTATCAGTATTTTTCTAGTGATGCATGATTGTGAAAGGATCACCCCAAAGGACAACGTAGATGTACATAGCAAATAACATCTATGAAATGCTGTCAATGAAGTGTAAGTGGAATCTGAGAAGTGTAAAGATAGGTGGGTCATATTGGGAGAGTGAGGGATAACTGAGGAGCAGTATGGTAATGGCATCCCCAAGCTCTGTGGACAATAGAGAAAGGACCCCAGGATTCTGTGTGGATTTCACAGGGTGAACTTAATGAATGATGTAGTTAAGAATTTGCATCAATAGGCAATCTATGGGACATTAATGGTCATATCAAGGAGACCTGAGACTCATCAGAATATAGGAGTATGGATGCTGACCCCTTCTGTTGTTGTTCAGTCATGTCCAACTCCATGAGCCTATATAGGATTTTCTTAGCAAAGATACTGGAGTGGGTTGCCATTTCCTTCTGATTTTACAGATGTTGAACTGAGGCAAACAGGGTTAAGTGACTTGCCCAGGGTCGCACAGCTAGTAAGTGTCTGAGGCCAGATTTGAAGTCACGAAGATGAATCTTCCTGACTTGCAGCTCAGCACTCTGTCTACTGTACCACCTAGCTGCCGTGACCCTATCTCCTGTGACCAGCAGTATCTCAAGGAATTGTTAGAGTATTTTAACTTTATCCGACAATTTTCTGCTGAGGAGATGAATTCTTATAAGCCCCTAAATTGTAGTTACTCAAGAAATTAAATGTGCCTTATTCATCTTTGTATCTCCCACATGACCTAGTAAAGTGCCCTGCACTCAGAAGGTAGTCAGTAGACATCTTTGCTAAACTAACAATGTTTGGTTCTGGCCGCAGCAGCCCTACAAGCCACAAAACAAGTCTCAATTATTTCCAACTCCAAGCCTTTGTTCATGCTGTCACCCTTTACTAGAATGCCCTTCACAACCCTCCTTACCTTTGCCAACTTTCAAAGTCCAGTTGAGTTTCCACCTTATCCATGAGACTTTCCCTTATCATCCCAGACCTATAGACAGCAACCACCCCTTTCTCTGTATTATCTAGGATTAATTGTCAATATCACCTATTAGGGAGCTTGCCATGTACTGTGTGATACTGTGATTAACTATTTCTTTTGTTCCACTTAAACTTAAAAACTATGGAGGGAAAGAAATGGAATCTAAATGTATTTTGTAATCCTATCAGTGCCTAGCATAGGGTTGGGCATGTACTAGGTATTCAGTGTCTACCTCAGGACACTGAAATTCAGTTCTTCCTTCTTACCCTTATTAGTGGTGTGATGGTGGGCAAGTCACTTAAACTCTCTGAACCTCATTTGCTTATCTGTACAATTTTTGACAACAATATTACCTTCAGTATTCCATTTCTATCTCCTCCCACCTCTCTCTCAGGTGAGGACCTGGTCTCTTTCTTTACTTAGAAAACTAAGGCTATTTGATGTGAGCTGTATGACCATGTACTTAACCCTGTTTGCCTCAGCTCCTCATCTATAAAATGAGCTGGAAATGGAAATGGCAAACCACTCCAGTATGTTTGTCAAGAAAACCCCAAAGGGGGTCATGGGAAGTTAGATGCAACTGAAAAACAACTGAACAACAAACAAACAAAGAAACAAACTAGACAGACAGACAGACAGAGAGATAGGTAGATAGATAGATAGGTAGATAGATAGATAGATAGATAGATAGATAGATAGATAGATAGATAGATAGATAGATAGATAGATAGATACAAACATACATCAGGACAAAACTTTGGAAAAACTTTTTGAGATGTGATATGGATAATGAGCTAGCAAAAGAGTTGGAGAAGTGTTCAGATAAGAGACAAACTAGGAGGGAGTAGTGCTACAAAAACCCAAAGAGGAGAGGGTATTGAAGAGGAGAGAATGGTCAATCCAGCAGAAAAATGGAAAGAGATGACTGAAAAAAGATAATTGGATTTGACAATTAAGAGACATTATTAGTAACTTTGGAAAGAGTGGTTTCATTTAAGTGATGAAAATAGATGCCAAATTCCAAAGGGTTGAGGAGTGAGTAAAAGAAGAAAAAAGTGAGCGTAAACAGATTTTTCTAGACACTTGCTTAAGAATGAGAGGACAACAGTTTCAAAGTACGGTAGGGTCAAGTAATGATTTTTTTAAGGATGGAAGAAACTTGAATATGTTTGGAAGTAGTAGAGAAGAAACCAGTTGATAGGGAGAGGTTCAAGATTAAAGAGAAAGGGGGAAGGATAATTGAGATTGCAATCTGCTGGAGAAAGGTAGAGGGAAGGGTTCCAGCATGCATGTAGCAGGGTTGGCCTTGGCAAGGAGAAGAGCACCTCACTGTCAGAGGCTGGAGAAAGCAAGTGAGAGTGGGGGATGATATCAAGAAGTTTTGAGAAAAAGGGAATGGGAGAAATGTGAGTGATTGAAGCAGATTTGAACTCTGTCCACTGCGCCACCTAGCTGCCTGAATATCTAATAGCTAAATTGGCAGACAGACTGACAGACAGACAGATATCACAAGCATCAGTCTCTTCTCTGAGCTTTCACCAGTTCCTTATCTGACACTTCTTCTGGGACTAGATGTCCCAGAAGTGCCTTAAACTCCAACAAGTCCAAAACTGAACTCATTATCTTTGCCCCTGCTCCCACCCTTCCTCCCTTCAAACTTCCCTATTTCTATCGAAGACACCACCAAACCTTTGTTCTCCCAGGTTTTTAATATCAGCGTTATCCTTGCCTCCTCATGTTCCGTCATCATATATGTCCAACCAGTTGCCAAATCCTGCTGCTTCTACCTCTACAACATCTTTTCCACTTGAATTCTTCTCTCCGTTCATACAACTACCACCTTAGGAAATTCAGGCCTTCATCCCATCTTCCAGACGTCATTGGTGCTCCTCAAGAACAAAGGACAAGCAACAACGACGACAAGGCTATTGCAACAGAGTTCCAATGGGCCTGCCTGCTTCAAGTATCTCCCCACCCCAGTGTGTAGTAGACACTGCTGCCAAAGTGATTTCCTTAAGCCCAGATCTGCTCAAGTGACTCCCTACACAATCAATTCTAGTGGCTTCTTACTGTCTCTTGGATAAAATATAAATGTCTATATTTAGCTTTAAAATCTTTTACAAACTGGTCTCTACCTCTCTCTAGCCTCGTAGTATATTACTCTCCATGGACTGGCCAAGCGCGTCTTCTCTCTGTTCCTCACCCAAGGCAATCCACCTTCTGTCTCACGCCTTTGCCCTGGCCCTACCCCATGTCTGGAATGCACTTCCTCTTTACCGTCATTTCTCAGATTCCCTAGTTTCCCTCAAATTTGAACTCTGTTCAAGTACCACCTTTATATGAAGTCTTTCCTGGTGTTCTCAGCTGTTTGTGCCTTTCCCTCCCAAACTGACTTTCATTTACTATTTCATAGGTAGTTGTATTTATTCTGTATATATTAATTTTATGCATACATTTGTATATATAATATTCATATAAATGTGTCTGTCCTCTTCTACATTGGAATGTAAGTTTGTCAGTAGGGATTACTTCATTCTTTGCATCTACATTTTCTAGCACTTGTCCTGGCACATAGTAGGTGCTTAATACGTGCTTGCCTCACAGGATTATTATAAGGCTCAAATGGTCTACTGTATGTAAAGAATTTTAAAACTTTAAAGTACTACGTAAGCATCAATTTACTATTATTTGGTGAGTAAATGATTGCTCAGCTACCAGGTGTCCTTCTACTTACTGTCACGTACACCCAGTGTCCAAGATCACCCCATATTGCCTCTTCCCTAAACAGAACTGGTCGCAGCATAGAAAATCAAGATTCGGGTGTGCTGTGTAAGAATCTAATTTTATAGGCTTTCATCATGGACCTTTCCCCTAGTCTCTCACTGTATCAAGATGAATGGGACTTTTAGGAAATTTTACCCAAGTCACTGTGCTACTCCCAATGTTTCTTAGAACTGGTCTTAAAGCACAGGTGGGATTCCCTACTTCTCTTTGGCCTCATATACACGAACTCACACTCTCATTTTTATGCATACAACCCATGAAAGATTCTCACTATGGACTTACTCGCCATTTGTAATACTATTCTCCCACTATCAATCCTACTCCATTATACAACCATAAAAGTTTCTTCAATCACTTCTCCCACAGTTGACTTTCAGCAGCCAACTCAACCACCACTGGTTTTAGCACTCTTAAATATGCCTTTCTAATTTGGGGCAGCTGTATTCCCCGTAGCATCTTTTTCTCTCTCTGGGCCAAAGCGTCCCTGACGGTCACTAGGAGAATGTGGTGTTATAAGGCACACAGAAACTAACAGGAACAAATGGGCATTTCTACTGGTCCCAAGTCAACAATATAAAATGTCTCCAATGAATAGTTTGGGTTTTTATCTTCTGACACTGTTCTGCATTTTATCCTTCCTGCCAATTTGTAGACTCCTAAAAGGTGATAGCTAGAAAGAACCTACAAAATAATCTAGCAAACCCCGCCCTTTTAAAAGAGTAGGAATAGAGACTCAGAGAGGGGAGGGGATTTCTCCAAAGTAACACAGCTTGTTGGAGTCAGAACCCAGCCAAGACCCCATGTCGACAGGGTTCTTTTTCCCGTATTTAATAGGGAGACTGAGTTCCCTCTTTATGAGCATCCACGAAGTACCACTAAGACAGTTTCCTTTGTGAAAGAGGCCGGGAAGCCTGATTCTGGCACAATTGTGCTGATACAATGGACTTCAGAGCATGCATAAATATTAATATAACTGGTTCTGGGCTGCTTCCCATGTGATGAAGAGGAGCCCCTTCGATTGGTCACATCCATGAAGCTGCAACTGAGGGTCGGGTTTTCATTTTGATCTCTTTTCTTTCTGACTTCTTCCTGCTTGACTGCATTCTGGTGAGAGAAGAGAAACAAAATGTTGTAAGGGCAGAAACCTTCGGCCTTCTCCATTAGAGGTCTACCTGTGGCTAACTTTTTGAGTTTTGAAAGGTCAGGAGTGTGAAGCACCCAAGGGCCAGTAGTCCAGGAATAAAGAGTAGGCTAGGTTTTACAGCCAGCCCAGCATGCATTCCCTAAGGGAAAAGGAGCGAATACTTGAACCCAGTCCAGCAGCAGCTGAAATGACCACTCATGTGACAGTCATGCCACCTTGGGACATGAACATGGTGAGACCTAATGCTAGCAAGAGTCTTGACACTAATGCTAATGTCAAGTCTAAGCCCAATCGCTCCAGAGACTGGTACAGGACAGAATGTGTCCCCCAAGGCACTGGGAGGAAATATTAGTACCTTGCTCCTTGCTATGTCTTTGAAGCAAATATCCATTTGTAAAATCAATTTGGTGTTAATTAGTTGAATGGAACTAGTCATTGACAACTGCTAGTGGGGGTGGGGAGAGCAGAAAAGAGGCTTGAGTCAATAGTATTAGAAAAAGCAACCTCTAAACCGAAGGGGTATCCTTGGAACTTTGATGTGGAGCCATAGCCAGTCTAGCTCTGGGAAAATGAGCCCAAACAACACTTGCTAAATGTATAACTATTTCATCTGTCCCACGCATCCTTTTGACTTCAAGGCCTTCCAACCATTGTAATGCCCACATGCTATATTTCATCAGGAGCCAAGACAAGACAAAATGTTAGAGCAGCTTAAATTCCTCACCATAGCCTACTCACAAGCTAATCTAACCTTTCGATAGCTTTTCCCTCACTCAGTGGGACAACTCCATGTTTTGGACTCCCAGTGCCCTTCTCTTCCTGCTCCCAGAAAGGCACTGATATCATTCAGTAACACCTTAGTGAGAGTTCCACTCTTGCAGGGGAATTTCCTGTTCCTGGGTAAGAGAATTTCAGCTCTCACTGAATGACTAGTGAAATACTGGGATCTTAGGATACTGCCCTGCTCCCAAGGCAGTCACCTCCCCTGCCAGCATGTGAGACAAACCCCATCCACTTTATATCCCCATAATCAGGAGCATGCTGGAGCCAATGAATTATTCAATTTTCACTATGAACATCTACACCTTAGAAATCAGCAAGTGATAGAAATCAGGACTTAGTTTATTGTTTTGCTCATTGTCTGAACTTTAAAAGTGATGAAGAAAAATGTTATTAATGCATATGAAATTTAGACGTGTGTTAGGTGTACATTTTTTTTTTGTAGAGCTGATTGTTAAGCATTTACCAGCACACCCTTGCCCATAATTCTCTGCTTTATATTCTATCCTTTCAATCTTGGACACTTACAGGTTACTCTCTAAAACATCTAAACACTCTCCTCACAGTTCTCACGTATCAACTTCTCTCCCACATCTGATCTCTGGACTAATTTGGTTGTCCTTCCCCCACAGGACTTCCTATTGGCCTGTAGCTTTCCCATGTTGAGAAAGCCACAGCCCTTCCCTATTTCTCCCTGGCACTTTCTTATTCTTAAAATGCTTCCAGATCTCTTTCATTTCCCCTTTATTTCCCCGAGCACAGATATTCTCTTAAATGGGGGCATGAACCCTGCCTGAGCAGTACCCATGACTTGGGAGTAGCTAAGAAGGAAGAGACAGAAAAAAATCAATACTGAGATTTGTGGACAGGCAGTAGTGTGCCCAACTGAAGCTAGGAAGTGAATATAGTCAGTTTTGCTCCAAAAGCAACCCCTCCTCAAATTACATAACTCACCTAGTTCGCATACATACCTATGGCAAAGCTAAGTCTTTATTTCCCACTGCCCTGTCTCATTCAGATAGATAGATAGATAGATAGATAGATAGATAGATAGATAGATAGATAGATAGATAGATAGATAGATGATAGATAGGTAAATAGATGATTGATAGATAGATAGATAATCATGACCACCCCTGTGAGATGGTTGGTAGTGTACACATTTTAAGGGGGGTGTTAAATTTCATCCTTAAGAAAAAGCATGCCTTGTCACTTAACTGTGAGGTTTTGGCCCAGAAATCTGGCCAAACAACTCCCACCCTGATCTAACCCCTGGACTACATCCCTCCCTGACAATGCCACTGTAAATTGATTCAGCTCCATCTGCAACTGTAGCTAATTACATTCAAATGGAATGTGTTGTTTAAGATACTGCCATCTGCTTCCCCTCCTGTATCAGCTCCCCCTTTGAATTGTCCCATAGTCCATGAGTAGATTAGTGGACAGGCTGAGGTGTGGAGTGTGAATGGGAAGTTGTTCTGTCAGTGATATGGTGCCTAAATCAACACCTACCCAGGATGGACAATGATGTTTTTCCAGACCCCCTTGGCCTCTATGTTTCTCTGTCACAGCCAGAACTTAGTGCTTTAAAACTAATTTTGAGCTAGGGTTTGAGTTCAAGCCAAGGTTGAAAAGCCTGAGACTTTTTTGCCTGGAGATTTGGATCAAGTTGCCCATCAGGAACACAGGCTTCCAGAGAGCATTATAAACTCAGAGAACATTACTTAACACATGCCAGACCCTGACCTTCGACAGGCCAGGTTCGGTTTCAGGAGCTTCTTTCTAATAGTAATTTAAATGACCCATGCTTCCCCCCCACCCCGGTATCCCTTGGGAAGATCGGCATCTGCCTCATGTCTCTCAAATGACCCTCAACATCCCATGCAAGCATCAGGACACCAAGTACTTTAAACACATACACGCACTCACACATGCACGCACGTACTTACATACACACAAACACACAGTATATTCAAGGCAGCAATAAACACAGAAGGACTTATATTCAGCCCTTAGAAAAATTTAGCACCTCTCCCCACCCCCAAGCTGAGTTCTGTTTTCTTCCCTAGAGGTTTGGTTCACAATCCTTGCAAATTCCCAGTACCATTTAATAGTCTCTGTGTCATGCACTAATATTACAGGTCCCAAGAGCTTTTCAGTGTCTCCTTTGCTGTTTGCCTTCTTCCCTCTGATATGCTCTTGGTATCTAGTGGGCATGACTGCATCTTGAGGTCGGCAAAAGCCCCTTGTTTCAGAGTAGGGGGAATCCCTCAGTAGTGCACGAGCAGTCCATGTAGCTTGCTCCCTCCCTCCGGTCCATGCTTGCCCTTACTCCCACCCTCTGTCAGCACAGCTCCTAAGATCTCTGCTGCTAGAGATACCATCTTCCTCACATGGCTCCCCAAGTACTCACATCTCACATAGTTATTGACGTGTTAACGTCTGCTGAGCGCTTTCTGCACATGTACCCTCTGTTCCCCTTCTATCCCACCAGCAGTGGGAGAAGGGGGTACTGGTTCTACTCTGTTGGCACATCCCTGCAATGGATAAATAAGTCAAAGTATTTTGCAAGTTAGAAGGCAATTTCAAGGCAATCTGGTATAACCACCATTTTACATAGGATTCAAGGAGGGAGGATGATTTGCCCAAGGTCACAAAATGAGTTCACGTCTGAGCCAAGACTAGAACCTGGGTCTCTTGAATGCTAGTCTAATTCTGTCAACTACACCATGGTGCTCTTCATTTCAGAACCAGCATAAAAGGTGCAGGGGATTAATTATCCAAGACACGGGAGGGTGAATCGTACCCACATAGAATAGCCAAGAGACAACAAAACCTACAACAGGCACATCCACAGATGAACTATGGTAGCTTGTCCATTCTCGTCTTGCTTGCTGTTGATTCTTCCACATTTGACTCCTTAACACTAGTTTCCTGGGCTTTGAGTTATGGATCTCCCTTGTCAGAAAAACCTTAACTCTGGATCTTGTTTCCCCACAGATGAACTGATCTCTTTAGTATAACTGCCCAACCTGTACTGCGCAAGTCCCCAGTCAAACTGTCAGTGCCCACCAGGCTTCCCTGAGGTATCTAGAACTTATCACAATGGACAAAATACCAAATATCCCCAGAAGATCGTCTGAGGCATGCTTCATACTCAACGTAACTTGTAAAAGAAAAAAGACATTTCATGCGACTTGACTTCCATCAAATAGCTGCCAGGCCAACTAAAGATCATCTTAAGTAAGCTTTGGCTTCCCTAAGGTGAAGTAGAGACAACATAAAACAGATTCAGGAGTCAAAACACTTGGGCTCTTCCTGTGGCTCTTCCTCTAACTCCATGTGTGATCTGGGTAAGATTCTTCACCCCCCCTATGCTACAGTTTCTTCATCTGTAAAATGGGGATTATAATCCTTTCCACACTTATAGTATATCATAGGATTGTGATGAGTATATAGAAAAATATTTACAAAAGGAGAAGTCATTCCATAAAAAGGGGTTATTATTAAGTAATCACAAGGTATAAAGAAAAAAATGCTCTAGAGCCTTGGGATGTAGATGATTTTTCTGGGTATCCCTAGCTGGTGGGAAGAGAATTCAAATGTTCTTGAATCTATTGTTCAATGAAAACCAACAGTGCCACAGATTCCCAAAGGAGTCATTGATTTCTGCTGCCCTCTGCAAAATTGAGTGACTGGAGCTCTAGCCAATGTTGAGTCCATTTCTATGTGCTTAGGCCAGTGACCCCAGAGTCATTCTTGGTTAGAGCTCTGAGGGTCTAAAATTCTGCTAATCTTGCTCCCTCCCCCTAACAAGCTCAGTTCTGACTAGAAGCTCTCCTCCTGCCTACTGATGGAATCGGTAACAGAAGCCACCTCATATTGGCTTCCAACATGCTGATTCAATCTCTTACAAACCTCAGAAATGATGACCAGCGGAGTTCTCTCTTCCCAGCCTCTCTGGCAGTCTTTGTGGCTGTGTTGTTCCCCCTTCTATAATGCAGAACAAAGAAATCTGACCATTTCACTATAGTCCAGAGAGAGTCCTTAATTGGCTTTCCATTAAAGAGAAAATAGACTACTGTTTCCACCTCATTATTTATGAGCCCTTTCTGGGACTGCATTTCCATACATGCAGGGAGTACTCACTCCCATTTTGCTTGGCTACATTTTATGATCTGTTTTATTTATTCTGGGCCTCTGCTGGGCACCCTCACATCTGAAACCAATTAAAACAAAGAAATAGGAAAACCTAATAAACACCCGGAGATACCCATGCACTGGG
>CM053624.1:76740220-76776416 GCA_028646595.1 Phalanger gymnotis | reverse complement strand
CATTTTGCATTTTGTAATGCTCTCTATCTCTTGTTGAGTCATGAATTCTTTTCTTTTCCATAAATCTGATAGGTAAACTATTCCTTGCTCCCCTAAATTGCTTATAGTTTCAGCCTTTATTCCTAAACCATGAACCCATTTTGACTTTATTTTGGTATATGGTGTAAGATAATGGTCTATGCCCAGTTTCTGCCCTTCTATAGTTGTTTTAAGTGGAATTTCTCTTCCTATCTCTTCTTGCAGGCTTTTGTTGGTAGTATATTGAAATGTTGATAATTTATGAAGATTTATTTTATATCCTGCAATTTTGCTCAAGTTATTGTCTTGATTAATTTTAGTTGACTCATTAGGGTTTTGTAAGTAAACTATCATGTTATCTGCAAAAAGCAATAATTGTCTTTCTTCTTTGCCTATGCTTATTCCTTTAATTTCTTTTTCTTGTCATTTCGTGACAACTAGCATCTCTACCACTGTATCAAATAGTTGTGATCATAATCGACATCTTTGCTTTTCCCTAATCTTATTGGAAAAGCCTCTACTTTATCTCCATGACATGTAATGATGGCTCTTGGGTTTAAATAAATACTATTTATCTTATTAAGGAAATGTCCATTTTTTATAGTTTTAATAAAATTAGGTGTTGTATCTTATCAAAAAAAGGATAGATAGATAGATCGATAATCATATAATTTTTTGTTTTTTTTTATTCCTGTGATGTATTATGTTGCTAGTTTTCCTGATACTGTATCAATGCCATGTTTCTTGTACAAATACAACCTGTTCATACAATTCATAAATACAACTTGCTCTTTTTGTGGTGGGCAAAAAAACTAGAAACAAAGGGAAGAATTACTGGGGAACAGTTGAACAAATTATGATATATGTTAGATATCTTTTTTGCTAATATTTTATTTAAATTTTTGTGTCAATATTTGTTAGGGATATTTGTCTATAGCTTCTTTTCTCTTTTTTGACTACTCCTGGTTTAGGTATCAAGACTCTATTTGTGTCATAGAAATAATTTGGAAAGTCTTCTTTCTTGTTTTTTTTTCCAAATACTTTACATATATTAGAATATATGCATATATGTGTGTGTATATTTGTGTATGCATACATGCATATATATGTATATATGTATATATACATATATATATACATACATTGCTCTTTAAATGTTTGACATAATTTACCCATAAAGTCCCCCTAGTCCTAGTTATTATATCTTTAGTATTTCTTTATGGCTTGTTTAATTTGTTTTTCTGAGATCCAGTCATTTAAATTCTCTATTTCTTATAATGTTATTCAGGGTATTTTAAATACTTGTAAATATTTATCTATTTCATTTAAATTTTCTGTTTTATTGGCATATAATTGAGGAAAATTGTTTCTAATAATTGCCTCTACTTTTTCATTTGTTATGAATTCTTCTTTTACATTTTGATGCTGGTAATTTTGTTTTCTTCTTTCTTTCAAAAATCAAATTAGCTAACACTTTGTTTTTTTAAAAATCATTTCTAGATTAATTCAACATTTTGCTTTCAGATTTGTTCCTTCTTTAATTTTCAGAATTTCTATTATGGTATTTAATTGGGGTTTAAAATTTATTTTCTAGAGTTTTTTTCAGTTGAATGCCTTTTAATACCTTCTTAAATTGCCCTTTGTTAAATGTAAATTTTATTGCATTGTGGTTATTAAAGGATGTGTTTAGTATTTATGCTTTCCTGAATGAGTTTTGTAATGTTTTTGTACCCAAATATGGGTCAGTTTTTCTAAAGATGGCTTGTGCTTTTGGGGGCTGTGCTCATGCACAGCTGAGAAATATATATATACTCCTTTCCATTCCTATTCAATAATTGCCATGAGTCTAACATATCTACCTTTTATAGAATCCTTTAGAATTGAGATTTTAGAGTATAAAATTTAGATCTTTAATTTCTTCTTCGTCTATTTTTTGGTTTGATTTTTTATATCTGAAAGGGATATATTGAGTTTCCCCACTAATATACTTTTACTGTCATGTAACATTTTAATTTTTTTCTTTAAGTATTTGAATGTTATACAAATCAGTGCATATAAGTTAAATATTGATAGTAATTTATTATCTATGGTACCTCTCAACTTGATGTAGTTTCCTTTTCATCGCTTTTAATCAAGTCCATTTTTGCTTTACTTTGTATCAGACCGTGGTTGTCTCTTCATACTATTCTTGTTGAAAAGATGGAGAGGTGAGTTAAACTTGTTGTTGCTCATTCTTTGTTTTCAAAGAGGAACAGTGACATTATAGGTGATGTCTTGACTTGCTCGTGAATTGGATTTAAGTGAGGCAGAGTTGCACAAAGTCATCAGCCTCACTTTCTCTTCCAGAGTCATCAAAGTCCAGTGGCAAGATAAAAGTTGAGATGATTGGCAATGGCCTAGGGTTCAGTAGGTGACCTTGGTATCTTCAATGCCTGACTAAGTTCTAAGCACTCCATAGTACCAGTTTCAGCCACCTTCATGGTCATTGGAACAAATTGTTCTCATCCACCTATTCTGCTGGGGAAAATCTTTACATGTTTAGGGTAGATATCCCCCTATTGCACCAACAGTATTGAGCCCTGTTGGTTACCCTCAATCTGGTTCTTCTACCAAGATGGTTTGTTGGAATGTGACCACTGTGCATGCTACAGCTTCTTGGAGCCACAGGTAAGAGTTGGCAACTAAGTGGACACCAAAGGTGGATGAACAGTCTCAAAGAGAGCTTGGTGAGCCTTCATACCAGAGGTGCTAGTCTTCCCTGACCACCCCTTACACCTTGGTAAGCTAAACTATAATAGAATAAGACGAATTTGGAAATTAGCTGAAGGCTCAGAATCAAGGAGAAGTCATTAACGGCTCAATATCAAATTGACAGGAAGGTCTGGTGCAGTGATATAGGAGTCTGGGTTCATCCCTGTGCTGTTAAATATTTTTTATCACAAACTTGTATAAAGAGGTAGAATGTTCATAACATTTGCTGATGGCACAAAACTGGTAGGAATAGCCACCATACTGGATGAGAGAGTTAGCATCCAAAAAAATCTTAACTGGCTAAAGCATTGTGATGAATTCAATAGAATGAAATACAATAGGACAATATAAAGTCTTAATACTTTAACTTCACATGTAAAAGACCTATCAGTTACATAGAAGTTTATCTGAACAAGATCAAGGGTTTTACTAGACCACAATCATAATATGAATCAGCAGTGTCATGCAGCCACCAAAAAGACTAAAACAATCTTAGACTTTATTAAGCAAGGCATAGCTTTGAGAAATAAGAAAGTAAGCATTCATCTGTACTCTTCCCTAGTCAGAACACCTCTAGAGTAAGGTATTCCATTCTGTGAGCCATTGTAGTTATTTACTTATTTATTTATTTTTGTTATATTTTGTTTTATTGAAAGGCAGAAGGGGGTAGATAACTCAAAGAAGTTTACCATGAGTATTTCCTGATATCTTTTCTCTTCATCCCAAACTAACAATGCTATTTTAATAAGCTAAGATTTTGTTTAATGATCAGGCATAAAATATAATAATAGCAAAAATATTTAGACTACAGTTTCTCTACAAAATAAGACAGCTGGATAAGATGAAGAAACTAAAGTCTAAATAGCTCTTTTTATATTCTCTGCCTGTCCACGCTGACAGCTGAGGGTTCTAAGTTACTGTACTTGGTGCCATTTGTTTCTTTTAAAATATTTTGTTGAAGCTCTTTTCTTTTCTACATCACTGTTGCTTCCCAATGATTCTCCTGAGGCACTCCCCAATGGGCTACCATCACTGAACCTCCCTCGTAAGCAATAAGCATAATCTAACAAAACAAATCCATATGCAGGCCATGTCTGAAAATATATACCTTATTCTACATCAATCTTCCAACAACTTCTCTGCTGAAAGGTAGGAAATAGGCTTCACTATCAAATCATCTTAAGTTATAATTAGTAAATGCATTGATCAGAGTTCTGAAGTCTTTCATTGTTATTTTCCTTTACATTATGGTGGTAATAATGTATATTGTTCTCCTTGTTTGACTTACTTTATACTGCATTAGTTCATACAATTTCCCAAGTTTCATTGAATTCTTTATATTTCTCATTTCTTATTGTTCAGTAATATTCTATTACATAAAATTTGTTCTGGGTGCCAACTTAATAGGTACCCAGTTGCCTTTCATTTATTTCCTACTACAAAGAGGTTATTATAAATATTTTGTACATATGGGACCTTTTGCCATATATTTAATCTCATTGGAGTATATGCCTAGTAGTAGTATTGTTAGGTTTATGCAGTTTAATGACTCTTTAAATATAATTCTAAGTTGTTTTCTAAAGTGGCTGGACCAATTCATAGCTCCACCAATAGCACATGAGTGTGGCTATCTTACCACAGCCCCTCCAACATTTACCAGTTTTGTCTTTCATAATTTTTGTCATTCTCAAGAGTTCAAGGCAAAACATCAGAATTTCTTTAATTTACATTTTTTATTATTGTTAATGATTTGGAGCATTCTTTTATATGGTTGTTGGTAATTTGCATTTCTTCTTTTGAAAGACATCTGGGGAGGCAGAGTCAAGATGGTGGAGAGTTAGAAAGCAGTACAGCAGAGCTCCTCTTCACAAACTCCTCCAAACAAATCTAGAAAATACACCAAACAGAAGCCTGATGGGGAAATCAGAAAAAGGCACAGTCGACATAGGAAGATAGACAGAAAGGTGTTGACACTGGGGATGGTGGTGCAGCAGGAACACACCAAGTCAGATAACTCCAGGGACAAGGGAGAAGCTCTGTAATAAGGCAAGAGGAGGTCCCACATCCTCATTAAAGCACCACCAGGCCCTTAAAATTGTACTGCAATAGTAACAATTATGATTTTGGACAAAGCAAAAAGAAAAATAGACCTAATTAAGAGAGATAATCAAGGAAACAACATATTGCTAAGAGATAACATAGGATTAATGAATTAATATCAGTATTGATAGCATAGCATCCAAATTCTTAAAGGAAAACTTAAATGACTTACAGGAGAAAATAGATATTAAAATTATTTTAGTAGGGGGACTTCATTTTATCTCTCTTAGACCTAGATAAATATAACCAAAAACAAACAAAAAAGAAGGTAAGGAGATGAATAGAATGTTAGAAAAGTTAAATATGACAGACATCTGGAGAATACTGAGTGGAAATAGAAAGGACTATACCTATTTCTAAGCTATCTGAGATAACTTCACAAAAATTGACAATCTATTAGGGCATAAAAACCTCACAAAAGCTACAGAAAAACATGTTTCTGACCATACTGCAATAACAGTTAATTCAATTAGAGGCCTTTGAAGTATACATTAAAAATTATTTGAAACTAAATAATCTAATCATAAAGAATGAATGGGTCAAAGAACAAATCATAGAAACAATCAGTGATTTCATTAAACATAGTGACAATAAGACAGCATACAAAAATTCATGGGATATAGCCAAAGCAAGGGGAAATTTTATATCTCTAAATAGGAAAATTTATATCTCTAAATGCTCACATCAATAAAAGAGATCAATAAATTGGGCATACAACTAAAATAAAACTAGAAAAACAACAAATTTAAAACCTCTAATTAAACACTAAAATAGAAATCCTGAAAACCAAAGGAGGAATAATAAAATGGAAAGTAAAAAAAAATCATCGAATAAATAAAACTAAGAACAATTTTATAGGAAAAAAAAAGACAAATTCAATTTTAAAAAAGAAAGAAAATCAAATTACTAGTGTCAAATTTGAAAAAAGTGAATACACAGTCAATGATGGTGAAGTAAAATCAATTATTAGGAGTTATATTGCCCAACTAAATACCAATAAAACATACAATCTAAATTAAATTGATGAATATTTACACAAATATGAATTGCCCAGATTAACAGAAGAGGACATAGAATACTTAAATAACCCTATCTTAGAAAAAGAAATTGAACAAGCCATAAATGAGCTCCCAAAGAAAAAAGTTCCAGGATGAGATGGACTTACAAGGGAATTACACCAAACATTTAAAAAACAATTAATTCCAATATTGCTATATAAACTATGTGAGAAAAAAATAAGTAAAGGAGTCCAACCAAATTTTTTGACACAGATATTGTTTGATACATAAACCACAGAGTGCAAAAACAGAAAAAGAAAACTACAAACCAATTTCCCTAATGAATATTGATGCAAATTAAAAAAAATACTAGCAAGGAGATAAAATCAATATATCCCAAAGATCACACACCATGACCAAGCTAGATTTTATACCAAGAATGCAAGGCTAATTCAATATTAGGAAAACTATAAGCATAATTGACCATATCAATAACAAAGACAACAAAAATCATATGATTATTTCAATAGATGTAGAAAAAGCTTTTGACAAAAGGCAACACCCAGTCCTATTAAAAACACTAGAAAGAATAGAAATAAAGGCAGCTTTTCTTTCTTTCTTAAAAAATAGCTTTTTTCTTTCTTAAAATGACAAATAGTATCTGTCTAAAACCAAGAACAAGCATTATCTCTAATGGGGACCAACTAGAAGTTTTTCCAATAAGTGCAAAGGAAAACACACTTGCTTCAAAGATGAAGCAAGGACATCCTTTATGACCATTATTATTCTATATTTTAATAGAAGTGCTAGCTATAGCAATGAAACAAGAAAGAAAAATTGAAGGAATAAACATGGGCAATGAGGAAACAAAATTATTACTCTTTGCAGATGGTGTGATGGTATAATTAGGAAACTCTAGAGAGTCAACTAAAAAAACTAGTCAAAACAATTAATAATTTCAGAAAATCATCTGTATATAAGTCCACATAAATCATCAACATTTCTATATGTTACCAACAAAATCCATCAGGAAGACATAGAAAGAGAAATTCTATTTAATAATTGTAGACAGTATAAAATGTTTGGAATCTATCTACGAGACACATATAAGAACCATATGCACACAGTTGCAAAACTCTCTTCATAAATAAAAACAAATCTAAATAACTGGAGAAATATTAATTTCTCATAAGTTGGCCAAGCCAATGTAATAAAAATGAGAAAACTACCTACAGTAATTTATTTATTCAATATCTTACCAATCAAATTATCATAGAATTACTTTATGGAAATATTATAACAAAACTCATCTGGATGAACAAAAGGTCAAGAATATCAAGGGAATTGATAAAAAAAATGTGAAGGAAGGAAGTCTACCAGTACCAGATTTCAAACTGTACTACAAAGCTGTAATCATCCAAAGACTTTGGTACTAAATAAGAAATAGAGTTATTGATCCATAAAAGAGATTAGGTACATGATACATAGAAGCAAATGGGAATAGTTGATTAGTCTTTGAAAAACCCAAAGATTCTGATTTGGGGGGCAAGAATTCATTATTTGACAAAAACTAGGAAAACTGGAAAGTAATCTAGCAGAAACAAGGCACAGGTCAATAACTCACATTATATACCAAGATAAGCTCAAAATGGGTACATGATTTAGACATTAAGGGGTAATATCATAAGAAAATTAGGGAAGCATGGAAGAAATTGCCTGTCAGATCTATGGATAAGGGAAGAAGAGTTCCTGACCAAAGAAAAGATAGAGAAGTTCACAGGAGATAAAATGGATAATCTTGATTACATACAATTTAAAAGTTTTTGCACAAACAAAACTAATGTAACTAAAATTTTTTAAAAAAGCAGAAAACTGGGAGGGGGATTTGTAGCAAGTTTCTCTGAGAAAGGTTTAATTTCTGAAATATATAGGGAACTGAACCCAAATTTATGTGACTAAGAGCCATTCCCCAATTTATAAATTGTGAAAGGATACAGAGTTTTCAGAGGAAGAAATAAAAGCTATTAATAGTCATATAAAACTATTCTGAATTACTAATAATTATAGAAATGCACATTAAAATAACTCTCAGGTACTGCCTCACACCCATCAGATTGGCTAAGATGACAAAAAAGGAAAACGACAAATGCTGAAAGGGGTATAGAAAAATTGGGACACTAATGCACTCTTGGTGGAGCTATGAACTAGTTCAACCATTCCATTGAGCAATCTGGAACTATCCCCCCCAAAACTATAAAATTGCATACTTCTTCACTCAGCAAAACCATTCCTTGGTGGTATGCTACTATATAGTCTACTATCACCATATACTGTACTTTATTATACTTCAAAGACTTTTTTTACCCTATATACAAAAATACTTATAGCAGCTCCCTTCGTGGTGTCAAAGAATTGGAAACTCAGGAAATACCCATAAATTGGAGAAAAGCTGAAGAAGTTATGGTATATGAATGTGATGGAATATTATTTTGCTGTAAGAAAAAATGAAGGGAATGGTTTCAGAAAAACCTAGGAAGATCTATATGAATGGATGATGACAATGTAAAAGCAGAACCAGAACAATTTATACAGTAATAGCAACATTGTAAATGTAATTAATCACAAAAGACTTGGTAATTCTGACATATACAATAATCTGTCATAATTCCAAAGGTTTCATGATGAAAATAAAGCTATCCACTTCCAGATAGAGAAATGATCAGCCCAGAGTATAGACTGACGCATATTTTTAACTCTTTCTTTTTCTTTTTTTAGAGAGTGTGGGAGAGGAGTCATATGACTAATACCGAAATACGTTTTTCACAACTTCAAATGTATAATGAGTATTGTAAGTCTTGCCTTTTCGATGAATAGAGAAGGAGATGGAGGGAGGGGAGAGAATATGAAGCTGAAAATCTAAATTTAAATTTAATAAAAATGCTTTAAGAGACACAGCATCTTCTAAATAGTACTGCTAAATAATATGCATATTTCTCAGAACCACGTGGAACTTTTACAGAAAATGACCATATATTAGGGCACAAAGATGTTACAAACAAATATAAAAAGCACAGATAGTAAACATGTCCTTTACAGATGATTATGCAATAAAAACAGTAAACAGTTCCGGGAGCACACACAAAAGACAGAGACCTAAATGGTAACTTAAAAATAAAATCCTTAATAATGAGGGGGTAAAAAAAATAAATCACAGAAACAATAATTATGTGAAAGAAAATAATAACGATGAAACAACATACCAAATTTCTAAGATGTATGCAACTAAAGCAGTCCTTGAGGGGGTATGGGGGGAAGTACAAACATACCCTAACAAAAGAGAAAAGGAGAGGACTAATGAGTTAAATAAATTTTTTGTAGCATGTTTTATTTTATTTTTCCCAATTACATGTAAAAGCATTTTAACACTCATTTTTAAAATAATTTTTGAGTTCTTCCCTCCCCTTTCTCCTCCTTGAGAAGGCAAGTACTTTAGTATAAATTATACATGTGCAATCATGCAAAACATATTTCTATATTATCCAAGTTGAAAAACAAAACACAGAACAAAAAAAATTTTTTAAAGGTTTTAAAAGTATGTTTAAATCTGTATTCAGACTCCATCAGTTCTTTCTCTGGAGGTGGATAGCATTTTTCATGATAAGCCATTTGGAATTGGTCTGGATCTTTGTATTGATAAAATAGCTAAGTCATTAACAGTTGATTATCATAGAATATTGCTATGACTATGTGCCAGATATACTGGCTCTGTTCACTTCACTTTGCAGAAGTTCATATAAGTCTTCCCAGGCTTTTCTGAGACCATCCTGGTCATGATTTCTTATATATAGCAGTATTCCATCACAATCATATGCCAAAACTTTTTCAGCCATTTCCCAGTTGATAGGTATCCCTTCAATTTCCATTTTTTGACCATCACAAAAAGAGCTGCTATAAATATATTTGTATCTGTACAACCTTTTCTTTTTGCTTTTATATCTTTACATACCTAGCAGAGGCATTGCTGGATCAAAGAGTATGCACAGTTTTATAGCCCTTTGGGCACAGTTTCAAATTGTTCTCCAAAATGGCTGGATCAATTCACAACTCCACTAACAGTGCATTTGCATCCCAATTTTTCGACATCCCCTCCAACATTTGTCATTTTTCTTTTCTGTCATATTGGCCAATCTGATAAATGTAAGGCAGCATGTCAGAGTTGTTTTAATTTGTATTTCTCTAATCAGTGGTGATTTTGAGCATTTTTTCATGTTATTATAGATAGCTTTAATTTTTTTTCTTCTGGAAATTACCTGTGCATATCCTTTGACTAGCAATTGGGCAATGAATTTCTCTATATATTTGGGGAAAGAGGTATTTATCAGAGAAACTGGCTCTAAAACTGCCTCCCCCCAAATTTCTTACTTTCTTTCTAATATTGACTTGGATTTGTTTGTGCAAAAATTTTTTAAAATTAATATAAGCAAAATTATCCATTTTATATCCTGAAATATTCTCTATCTCTTGAATGGACATAAATTCTCCCCTTATCTGTAGATCCAACAGTAAAGTATTCCATGCTCCCCTAATTTGTTTATGATAACACCCTTTATCATGTACCCATTTGGACCTTATCTTGGTTGTTGTTGTTTGTCCTTTGTTTTCAAAGAGAACCAATGACATCCTAGTTCATATCTCGATTTACACTGGAATCATGTTTAAGTGAGTCAGAGTTGCACAAAGTTGTCAGTCTAACTTTCTTCCAGAGTCATTGAAGTCCAGTGGCAAGACAAAAGTCAAGACAATTGGAGATGGCCCAAAATGTAGTGGATGACTTTGACATCTTCAATGTCAAACCAAGCTCTAAGAGCTCTACAGTGTCTGCTTCAGCTACCTTCATGGCCATTGGAGCAAATCGCCTTACTGTTGTATAGGCATGAGATACTGCTCTATACAAAATTTTTGTCTAACTGATTTCTAGTTTTCACAGAAATTTTTGTCAAATAGTGAATTCTTTTCCCAAAAGCATGGATCTTTGTGTTCAAGACTAGATTATAATAGTCTTTTACTATTGTGTATTATGTACCTAATCTACCCCAATGATCCACCACACTATTCCTTAGCCAGTACCAGATTGTTTTTGACGATTACCACTTTGTAATACAGTTTGGATCTGGTACTGTTAGTCTATCTTCCTTCACATTTTTTCATTGATTTCCTCGATATTCTTGACCTTTTGTTCTTCCAGATGAATTTTCTTATTTTTTCTAGTTCTATAAAATAATTATTGGTAGTTTTATTGGTACAGCACTAAATAAGTAAATTAATTTAAATAGAATTATCATTTTATATTGGCTTGGCCTACCCACAAGCAATTAATATTTCTCCAGTTGTTTATATCTGACTTTATTTGTGTGAAAATTGTTTTGTAATAAAGTTCATTTAGTTCCTGGATTTGACATGGCAGTAAACTACAAGTATTTTACATTGTTTGCAATTATTTTAAATGGAATTTCTCTATCTCTTCCTGCTGGACTTTGTTAATAATATATACAAATGCTGATGGTTTGTGTGGGTTTATTTTATATCCTGCAACTTTGCTAAAGTTGATAGTTAAGTACAACACAAACAAAGTTTTGTTTCCCGATTACCAATTCTAATACCTTCAATTTCTATTTCTTCTCTTATTGCTATAGCTACCATTTCTAATATGGTATTGAATAATAGTGGTGATAATGGGCATCCTTGCTTCACCCCTGATCTCACTGGGAAGGCTTTTAGCTTCTCACTTATGCACAATACAGATAATGCTAGTTAGTAGTGTTAGATACATACTAATTATTATTTTAAGCAGAATTCCATTTATTCCTATGCTTATCTGAATTTTAATAGGAATGTGTATTTTATCAAAAGCTTTTTCTGCATCTATTAAGATAATCACATGATTTGTGTTGTATTTGTTACTAAAATGGTAAATTATGCTGATAGTTTTCCTAATATTGAACCAGCCCTGCATTCCTTGTGTAACTCCCATCTGCTCATAGCTATGATTTTTGTGATTTGTTGCTATAATCTCTTTGCTAACATTTTATTTAAAATTTAAAATCAATATTCATTAGGGAAATAGAATTTTAAGAAATAAGTTTGCTAACAAGTAAACAACTCTAATATAAGCACAAAAAGTAGATACTAAAAATCAGGGTACATCAGCCTTTCTCTGAGATCCTGGAATAACAGAACACTTGAGACAAAAACTACAGAAGTAAGAAATAAAACTAAAATCTGATTATGTTTAAAGACTAATAAAATTGATAATCTTTTAACCAATGTGATTAAAAAGAGGGTAGAAAATCAAATAACAAAACAGCAAATGAACAAGATGAAATCACAAAAATCCCTTAAGAAATAGAAAGAATTATCAGAACCTATTATGCAGTTATATGCTAACAAAATTAAGAACCAAAGGAAATAAAGCAATGCCTTTAAAAATATAAAATACCCAAACTTACTAAGGATTAAATAGAGATCTTTAATAATCTAATCTCAGGGGGTAGAAGGAAATAGAGCTAATTGTAAAGAAATTGCCAAAACAACAACAACAACTTCCTGATCCTGATGGATTCATGGGAGAATTCTTTCAAACTTTTAAAAGAACATTTAGTACCAGTTCTATATAAATTATTCTCCAAAACTGAGAAAGAAAGCACCCTATCGGACTTCTTTTGTATGACATATATAGTCCTGATACTTAAGCAAAGGACAAAGCACAAAAAGAGAACTATAAACTGATGTCACTGATAAATATCAATTAAAAAAACTTAAATAAAATCTTGTCAAATGGAATACACAAATTCATCTAAGAGAGCATGGACCAAATTGGATTCACCTGATGCATAGTAAATTTTGTACTAGAAAACATAGCTTGGGCAAACCTTTTCTTTCCTTTATACTTAAAAGTCTCTTTCTACTGGTTACTTGCAAAATTTGATATTTGTCATTAGAATCATTCAAATTACAGCACAGGGTTTTTTCTGATCTGTGGATTGTTGATTGGAACACTGTTTTCTTGTTTAGGAGTTCTATGAAGTTGGGGTTTTTTTGTATTATTTCTTGCATCGTGGTGTTTAAGTTTTTGCACTTGCCTTGTTCTTTTAGAAAACCTATAATCTGGGGCAGCTAGGTGGCACAATGAGTAGAGCATCAGCCCTGGAGTCAGGAGAACCTGAGTTCAAATCCAGCCTCAGACACTTGACACACATACTAGCTGTGTGACCTTGGGCAAGTCACTTAACCCCAGTTGCCCTGCCTTCCTCCCTCAAAAAAAAAAAAAGAAAACCTATAATCTAAGTCTCTAAGCATGCTGTCTTCTAGATCAATATGTTCCTCAGTTTTCTAGCTGAGTATTATCGTAGCACAGAGTGTTGTACAGGTTAATGTTCCAGTCTGAATATGCTTCTGCCTTTTGGTTTTCCTCTGCACTCGGAGCAAGGGGAGTAGAGCTGACTTCTGTCAGAAATCTGTGGTTTGGAATGTACAGCCCTTCCACAATGTGATGTTTAAAGGTGGAGGGGGGATTAATGAAGTGTTTTGGAGTTATGGATTAGTCTCCTGCATTGTTCGTCAGCTTTCTTACTGCATTAGAGTTCTTGATGTCTAGACCATGAAGACAGCTGAAAATGGTTTGCCTCTTAGACGTAATTCCTATTTCAGAGAAGTTTGAGAAATCATGAGGATTGGAGAAAATGTCTAGTCCTCCATCTTGTGGATCAGGTCTCTCAGAACTCACTTAGCTTATTTCCAATGAACAATCCTGGTTTTGAAGAATAGATAATAAAACACCCCCACCTCTACAACCAAAGAGGTAGCAATTATAAGTACAGAATGTTGCATATACTGTCAAACAAGATTGCTTTGATGTTCTATTTTGCCTAACTGACAATGGAGGGTGTGGTAGGGTATAATGTAGCAAAATGACTAATGTTAAAATGGTATTAATTAAAACTTTTAAAAGAACACAACCAATTGGTTCACTACTTTACTAGTTTGTTTGACATTCTGATACAAATTTGCTTAAAATAAGGGTATACCTCATAGCAGAGAGACAAGGGACTACTAGAACAGAATATTGTATACACTATCAGGCAAGACTTCTATACTGAATGTTTTTATTTGTTCTATTTTGCCACAAGAGAGCTAATAATCTGGAGAGGGAGCAGAAAATTTTGTCTACTGAATTAAATAAAGGCATAGATGGCACGTTTATCAGATTTTCAGATGATACAAAACCGGGAAGGATATTTATAGCATGGATGACTGAGAAAAAAATCCCAAAGAATCTTGATAGGCAAGATAACTGGTCTTAAAAAGATGAAATTTGATAGAGATAAATGTAAAGTGTTGCACTTAGGTATAAAAAATCAATTTCATAAATATAAGATGAAGGAAGCATAGAGAGTGGATGGAAGCTCGAGGGATAAGCAGTGTGATGTCTTTGGACACAAAAAGGCTAATGCATTCTTGGGCTTCATTAAGAAGGGCATAACTTCCAGGAATACATAAGTGATGGTCCCACTAAACTCTATCCTAGTCAGGCCCTGTCTAGAATATTGTGTTCAATTCTGGTCACAACAATTTAAGAAGGATATTGATTAAACTAGGGCGTGTCTCCAGAGGAGAGCAACTAGTATAGCAAAGGGCATTAAGTCCCTAGTATGTGAGGATCACTTGAAAGAACTGAATATATTTAGCGTGGGGAAAAGAAGACTCAGTGGAGACACTGTGGTTGTCTTCAAGTATTTGTTCTGTTTGTTCTCATAGGGCTAAATCAGGACCCATGGATAGGATTTATAAAGAGGAAAACTAAAGCTTGATATAAGGAAAAACTCTATATAGCAATTAAAGTTGGAATAGCCTGCTTCAAAGCTTGTGGGTTTCCCATTCTTGGAGGTCTTCATGTAGTAACTGGATGACTAGTGGTTTGGTATGTTATAGTAAGGATTTTTTTTTGTCAATGCGTCAGGCTTGGTGGCCATGGAGGTCCCTTCCAATGCTCAAATACTGTGACTTTTTGGTCCCTTTGTTCATTAATTTGTACAACATGGTATGTGGATAGAGAATGGCCTCAAATTCAGGAAGAACTTGATTAAAGTCCCACTTTTGACATACATTGGCATTGGTTGTGTCAATCAGTCAGTCGGTTAGCATTTATTAAATTCCTACTATATGCCAGACACTGTGCTAAGTGTTGAGAATGTTGCTTGTCCCTCATTTTCAAAGAGGACCATGGAGTAATGTCTTGATTCCTGCAAGAACTGCATTTAAGTAAGGCAGAGTTTTACAAAATCGTCAGCCTCACTCTCTCTTCCAGAGTCGCTGAGGTCCAATGGCAAGACAAAAGTCAAGATGAATGGTGATGACCTGGGAGGCAGTGGATGACTTTGGCATCTTTAATGTCTGACAAAGCCCTAAGTGCCTTGGGAAATTGCTCTCATCTGCCCATTCTATCGGGAAAAGTCTTCACATGCTTGGGGTAGACATCCCCCTAATTCACCAACTGTTTTGAGGCCCATCAGTTACCCTCAACCTGGTTTAGTCCATCTGTGGAGACAGTTTACAGGGGTGTGGTTGCTGTGCATGCTGCAGCTTCTTGGAGACACAGGTGAAAGTTGAGTGGCAGTAGACACCAAAGGTGCATGAGCAGCCTTCAAAAGGGCTCAGTAAGCCAACATACCAGAGGTGCTAGTCTTCTTTGAATTTCCCATAAACCCCAAGTGTTGAGAATACAAAGAAAGGCAAAAGAACCAGTCCTTGCCCTGAGAAAGTGTTTGCCACAGTGTGATCTTATGCAAGTTACTTACTGTCTGGGAGACACCCCCCACCCAGCCCTAAAACTCTTACTTGCAAGATGGTGACCAATATACATTGGTAGAAGGGGTTTTCTCATTAAGAGTTCTTTACTATGATAAATCATTTTCAATTAAATATATATGCATTCATATGCATACACATAGACATAATTATCTCTACGTGATATATTTATATAGCTACATCATATATATCTATACCTATGTCTTTCCTCATACTTTCACTTCTTAAGTTCAAAGGAAGGAAATGAGTTTCCCAAGGACAAGTATTCTGGACTGTGGTGGGAAGGTGGAGGGATGTGTGTACTTGTCAGAGGGGCAGGGGAGGTTACCTTTCTCTGTGTAATACATGCCAAATTTTTCACAGAGACAATGTTAAAATGCAAGGAGTGTGTATGTGTGTGTGTGTGTGTGTGTGTGTGTGTAAACCAATTAGCACTGTTGTGACCTCTTTAAAGGATGGAGCTTAATTAGAGTTGACTCTAAAATGTAGTATTGCGTCATGGTTTCTCTAAAATACTCCAAGATGTGCTGAGAAACTCCTTAAGAATCATATCTCACCTGAGGCAAGGACAACACATAGAGATAATTAAGAAAACACTCAAGTGGGAGTAGGACTAATCCAATCTGGGTCCAAATATAGAGTAAGCAAAAACTAAATCAGGCCTATATGATACCAGGGAGGCTGGCAATCCAAGGGATTGACTTGAGTGTGACAATTATTCACTCAGAAACAGGTGAGGAAACCAGCACTGGAGCAGGAAGAAAGGGGCAAGGAACACGAGAAAGCTGATCATTTGTCTATCTCAATCCATCTTCTTAAATTGTAGATGTTTTCGTGACAGCAGTAGATAGGGCACTGAACGTGGAGTCTGGAGGACCTAGGTTTGAATGCTGCTTCAGGGACTTACTAGTTGTATGTCTCTCACATGTCACACAACCTCCCTGTGCATCAGTATCCAGAGCTGATGGCTTCTCAGGTTTCATCCAGCTCTAAATCTCTGATCCTTCTTCCAACTCTGTGATTGCTGTCTCGATATGGTAAGGGATTAGAGCTCACCTTGCCGTTTTCTGATTCGGCTGTGTTCATCTGCCCAAGAGTATCTATATAGAACATGTGTAAATTTCTCTGTTCCTATGGAGAAGGAATAGCCAATTGATCAAAGAGCCAATGGATACTATATACAGCTAGGTGGCACAGTGCATAGAGTGCCCAGCCTTGCAGGAAGACTCCTTTTCTTGAGTTCAAATTTAGCTTCAGACACTAGCTGCGTGATCCTGAGCAAGTCACTTAACCCTTTTTGCCTCAGTTCCCTTATCTGTAAAAAATGAACCGGAGAAGGAAATGACAAACCACTGCAGTATCTTTGCCAAGAAAACCCCAAGTGGGTTCACAAAGAATCTGACAAGACTGAACAACAGCAAGCACATACAAAGCTCTGTTAGAGAAGAGAGAGAGCTAAGTAGACTCTAAAAAGTGTATGTAATATGGTATGACGGAGACCCAGACAGAGCTTTCCAGATGCAATTTTAACTTCAGAATCAATCAATAAATTGATCGGCAGTCATTTATTTGGCAATACAGTGTACCTGGACACTATGTTAAGCACAGTGGGGATATAAAGAAAAAGTTCCTACCTTCAAGGTTTTTACATTCTAATGGAAAGACAACATGTATACAGACTAATTCTTCCATTATGGCACCTGTGGTTAAGATTCCATATGCAAACTACCTATTGCCCTTGGGAAGTGATCAACATGGCTTTCAGAATTGCAAAGTATGGGAGCCCCCTGCTATACTGGTGTTCTCCCAAAAAAGTCCAATGGAGCCTGCCCAGAGGAATTGACAACTGCCAGAGCCTTTAGGCTGGTGTCTCTGAGGAGGGGACCACACAGGTCTGCTATACACAAATGGCATTTCTAATTCCTTTCAGTTGCTGGTTGAATGTGAAAGCACCCAGACGTCTTTTCTTGTGCTCACAGGTGCCTCATACCAAATGTGAAGGGCCAGCTGTCTAGCTGAGCCTCATTGACAGATCGATTATTCATAGGGCCACCATCCTCTGTGTTCCTTAGGGGGAGATGGAGGGCAGGAGAGTAGTGTAATTCTGGAGAATCCTGGGAATGTTATGTAGAGCTTCTCCCCCCCCCCCCCACCAAAAGCAGACTCTCCTGATGCCTGACCCAAGGTCACTCCTACGTCCCAGACGAAGAGAAAGAGGAGGACTGGTGGTTTAAATTACCACTGGTTCTTCAAAAATACTTGAGACAGGTTTGGATTTTTTGGTATCTGACCAGGAGATGAAGAAGGGCAGCATGAGGAAGCCTTCAGTCCACACAACCTCTAATCCCAAGGCTGTTCTGTCTTACCTACAACCTTGGGTAAGTCACTTCTCTCTCACTGCCTGGATTTCCTTATTTGTATGATGAGAGGATTGTCCCTTGCCCCTAAGCTACTGCATAGAAATGACAGAAGCATTCAAATGATCACATCTTGAGCTCCTTGGAGCATAACAGCTATATAAATAGAAAAGATCTTATTATCCCTCCCACTTCCGTCCTTGCCCTTTGCTCTGTCAATATCTCCCTCTATGTAGAGACACAGGTCATTTATACAACTCTTCTGCTTCTATGTTCATGAACCCTGAAATTCCTTTATCTGTTCATAACCTTTTATAATTCCATCTTTTCCCTATTCCTTGAGACCCCTAACATGTTCTTTGTCCTCACCATCACCTCCAATCCCTCGAGCCATCAATTCTTTCCCAGACCATCATATTTGCAATGGCTATACTATCCTTCCTTCCCTGTCTCAGCCCCTTAGTGAATCAGTTCAACTCTAATATAATAATAATACTAATAGCTAGCATTTTATAGCTCTTTAAGGTTTGTAAAGCATTTTTAATATATATATTTCATTCAGTCGGTAGATGCTCTTGTTATCCCCATTTTATAGAGGAGAAAACAATCTGCGAAAGATAAAGTGACTTACCCAATGTCACAAAATTATTAAGTGTCTGAGGCATGATTTGAACTCACATCTTCTGGACTCTAAATCCAACATTCTCTCCACTGCTCACCTAGTGGCCTTTTTACTCAAATATCTGCCCCCCTTCTCCTCTCACCATTTACACCTTACCAAACTTCAACCTTGGATTACTCTCACTGTATCCTTTTTCTGTTAACATTCTGTTCTACGGAGCTGGAGAAAAATCACAAAATCATGCTTACTGGGTCCACCACAAATTTGGATAATCTCTACTTGGCCCTCACTACAGCAAGGCAATCCTATACCTCCTGAATAGATTGATTAACCCACTTATCACAATGGTTACTTCAAACCCTTTTGTCCCACCTTAACCATCCTGTGTTAAACCCTCCCTCCATAGCCTCATTTCACTAAAAAAAAAAATAATGAGGACATTTGCCAAAAGTTCCTCCTCATCTCACGTCACTCAGACATCTTCCTCCACTGTCTCTTCCTTCACCCTTGTCTCACATGGAGAACTGGCCCTTCCCCTTTCCAAGACCAGGCCCTCTACACATACCCTTGACCCCATCCTATCCTGTCTTCTCTACCCGATCGCCCTTGCAATCATCCTCATTCTCTCTAATCTTCCATCTTTCCTTAACCACTGGCTCCTTCCTCACTACCAACAAGCATGCCCATGTCTCCCCCATCCTTAAAAAAAAAGATCACTTTATCGTTCCATCTCCTCTACCTATCATTCTATATATCTCTTCCCTTTCTTGGCTAAACTCCTTAAGGAAAGTTGTCTGCATTAGGTGCCTTCATTTCTTTTGCTAATTTCTAAACCCCCTAAAATCAGGCTTCAGATTTCTTTATTCCTCTCGAAAGTTATTATTGATTGCTTTCTCCTAAATTGCCAGTAATCTCTTTTTTTCTTTTTTTTAAATTTAATATATTTAGTTTTCAGCATTGATTTTCACAAGAGTTTGAATTACAAATTTTCTCCCCATTTCTACCCTCCCCCCCCCACTCCAAGATGGCATATATTCTGGTTGCCCTGTTCCTCAGTCAGCCCTCCTTTCTGTCACCCCACTCCCCTCCTGTCTCCTTTTCCTTTCCTTTCTTGTAGGGCAAGATAAATTTTTACGCTCCATTGCCCGTGTATCTTATTTTCTAGTTGCATGCAAAAACTTTTTTTTTGTTTTTGAACATCTGTTTTTAAAACTTTGAGTTCCAAATTCTCTCCCCTCTTCCCTTCCCACCCACCCAACCTAAGAAGTCGAGCAATTCAACATGGGCCACATGCGTATCATTATGTATAATTCTTCCACAATACTCATGTTGTGAAAGACTAACTATATTTTGCTTCTTCCTAACCTATCCCCCTTAATTGAATTTTCTCCCTTGACCTTGTCCCTTTTCAAAAGTGTTTGTTTTTGATTACCTCCACCCCCATCTGCCCTCTCTTCTATCATGCCCCCTTTTTTTTTATCTTCTTCCTCCTTCTTTCCTGTGAGGTAAGATACCCAATTAAGTATGTATGGTATTCCCTCCTCGGGTCAAATCTTATGAGAGCAAGATTCACTCATTCCCCCTCACCTGCCTTCTCTTCTCTTCCTACAGAACTGCTTTTTCTTGTGCCAGTGATCTCTAAATTGTAAAACCTATTGGCCTTTTTCCCCAATCCTCACCCTGAACTCTCTTGAGCAGCCTTTTCCCTCCTTTTCCCTTTGATACTCTTTCTTCTCTAGGCTTTCATAACATTGTTCTGTACTGGTTATCCTCCTAACTGACAGCTTCTTCTTAGCCTCCATTGGTGGATATTCACCCAGACCACACCCACTTCTGTCCTAGGTCTTCTTTTCTTCCTTTACTATCTCACTTGGTGATTTCATCAGCTCTCGCAGATTCAGTTATGATCTCTACACAGATGGTTCCCAGATCTATATATCCAGCCCTATTTTCTCTTTTGGGCTACAGTCTCACATCACCAGCAGGCTTTCAGAAATCTGAAGTTGTGTGTTCTATAAGCATTTCAAAATCAAAATTGTCCCAAACGGAATTCACCATCCTTTCCCAAACCTTATCTTCTTCCTGACTTGTAAGTACTGAGAGGATACTACCCACCTCCCACTCCCCACAGTTACCCGGGGCCCCAAAACTCAATGTCATCTCTTCGCTCACTTTCTTGCAACATATCTAACCTGTTGCTGTCTTGTTTCTATTTCACATCTCTGATAAATGTCCTCTCACCTCCACTCACATAACAATAACTGCTTCAGAGGCTCACCACTTCACGCCTATATTATTATAATAACCTTCTGGTTAGACTTTCTGCCGTAAAGGTCTCCCCATTCCCACCCAGCCTCCACTCAGCTGCCAAAGTGATTTTCAAAAAAGTGCAGATCTAACCATCTCACTCCCTCTGCTTAATAAACTGCATAGTGGCTTCCTATTATCTCCATGAACAAATATTAAATCCCCTGCTTGGTGGTTAAAGTCCTTTGGAACCTTTCCACGTCATACCTTTCCAATTGTTTTATATTTTACTCCCCTCCACACAACCTACAGTCCAATTTCATTAGCCTCCTTGCTTTTCCTCTCATGTGACACTCTGTCTCCCAAATCTGTGCCTCTACACTGGCTGTCCCCCATACCTGGAATGTTATTCTTAACATCTGCCTCTTGGCTTCTTTAGATCCATATAAGTCTTAGCTTAAATGCTACATTCTTCAGGGAGAATTTGTTGGTCCCCAAACTTCTAATGCCTTCTCTCTCACATCAGCTTCCATTTATAGTAAGTGGGATTTAGCTGGGACTTGAAGAAAACCAGGGAAGCCAAAGTGTGGAGATGAGGAAGGAGTGCATTCTGGGCATGAGGGATAGTCAGTAAAAATGCCCACAGTCTGGTGATGGAGCATCTTGTGATAGGAACAGCAAGGAGGCCAGGGTTAGTGGATTACAGAGAATATGGAAGTGAGTAAGGTGTGATTAGACTGGAAAGGTAGGAAAGAGGCCAGGTTAGAAAGGACTTTGAATGACAGAGGATCTTACATTTGATTCTGGCGGCGATAGGAAGGCACTGGAGATTATTGAAGACGGGGATGACATAGTCAGATGCTCCTAAGAAGGAGAAGTCAGACAGGTAAGAGAACCAGGAGGGAGTAGTATCATGAAAACCTAGAGGGAAGAGAGCATCAAGGGAAAAAAGCAACTGACAGTGTCAAAGGCAGCAGAGACGTTATGAAGGATGAGAATAGAGAGATGGCTATTAAGTTGGGCAGTTAAGAAATCATTGTAACTCTGGAGAGACCGGTTTTAATTGTAGATGGCTTTCTCAAGGAGTTTAGCCATGAAAGAGAAGGGAGATATGGAAAGACAACTCGATTTTAAATGGAATTCCAAGGTGAATCCTTCTATAAAACTAAGAATCCGTTTGTACCAGGAAAGATCTTCTCTACCCTACAACTTCCTTTTGGTGCTAAACTGCATTTCCATTTATTGGGTTTGCTCAGAGCAAGGGTTCTCTGTAGTTATTTCTTTTCTGGTTGTTGTAGCAGTATTCAAAAATAGGATTTATCATCATGAAAGAGCTATTGAATGGACATAGTCTTTTCTATTGATGATGATGAAGACCAGGAGAATGGCGAATTATGATATTACTCTGCATTATTTCTGGGCATACTACAATTATTAATTCCTTTGTCTGCAAGTCCTTACAAGTTAATTCTATAAAGAATTCACCCAATAAATGTCCCTTGTTCATTTACATTCACTAGGGAAATGCCTGATAAGGATTGGAAGTAACGAGGGGAGAGGTTCCTTTTGGTCAAGTTGTATACCAGAAATCATTTTTAATTTACTTTTCCCCTTAGAATCATAACAATAGCTAGCATTTACACAATACTTTAAAGTTTATGACACGCTTTACAAATATTCTTTCATTTCCTCCTCACAATTGCTGGAAGGTAGGTGCTACTATTAGAGCTTCCATTTTAGAGAAAAGAAAACTGAGGCTGAGAGGTTACTTGATTTACCCAGGGCCACACAGCTAGTGAGTATCCAGGACTCTATCCACTGTGCCACTGAGCTGAAGTATCTCTGAAATTCTGCCCGAAAGCCTTGAAATCTTTACACCTATTGATCGGCTAATGTCTGGAGTCAGGGTCCTTAGAGGTATCTGCTCCTATCCCCACTGCTTCTTTTCATTCTTGTGCCCAAAACAACCTTTAGCTTTTGTTTATGCCTTCAAACTTACTTCCCCAACTATTTCCCTTTGTACTCTTCCCACATTTATTCAAATCCTGCCCATTTTTTGAGACCAGCTCAGGTCCCTACCTTTTTCCCAGCCCCAGCCTAGGGCACAATGACCTCTTGCTTCTCTGAATTCCTTTCACTTTCCTGCCCACTCAAATGTCTCATATCCTTTCATTGAATTCCATGCTCTTGTTCTTGGAAAACAGTACCCTTTCCTTTGAACTCAATAAACATTTATGCTTTATACTGGTTAGTGGGTTATCATTACTGCCTTGTAGTGTAGTACGAGTCCCACTATCTACTTCATGATGGTTTTTTCCAATTCAAACGACATTTATTTTATTTTTTAGTTTTCAACATTCATCTTTTATAAGATTTTGAGTTCTAAATTTTTCTCCCTCCCTCCCTCTTCCCCAGGAAGGCAAGCAATCTGATATAGGTTATACATATACAATCACATTAAACATATTTCCATATTAGCTTCATGACTACTTTTAACTTTTTAGTTTAAAACTTTAGTTTTACAGTTTTAACATAGTTTAGACTGCAGGGGTGGGGAATCTGAGACCATGAGGCCACATGTGTGGTCCTTGAGCGTGGTCCTCTTGGATCTTGGATGCGGCCTTTTGACTGAGTCCAAGTGTTACAGAACAAACCCTTTTATTAAGGGGATTTGTTCTGTAAAGTTTGGATTCAGTCATAGGACTGCACTTGAGGACCTAGAGGGCCACATGGGGCCTTGAGGCAGCAGATTCCCCACCTCTGGTTTAGAGCTATGTCATGGCCCTTAATGGAGCTGTCCAGCACAGCTTCAAGGGTCTATAAATAGTGACCATAGCCAGAGGGCTATGTTGCCTCAGGACTGTCAGAATCCCAGGAGACTTGTAGCCAAAATGGAAGAATATGTCCAGAGGTGTGGATCTCCTAGATTTGCTAGGATTCTGATGGTCCTCAGGGAACAAAGCTCTCTGGCTGTGGTCACTATGCAGGCTTGAAGCAATGATAGATGACTTCTCCCCTTTGCCTCTTTAAGGCTGCCCTTAATATTTAAACTATTTCTGCTTGAGAACATTTAGAGGGAGGGGAAAGAGATATAGTAGGATTCTCCCTGCTGCATAACCCTAAGGGTGACCCTGACTTCAACTATAATAGACCTTTTTGAAGCAAGGTTAGGAATAGCAGCAGTAACCCTACCTGGCTTAGATAGTTCATGAAATTATAGAATCCTAGAGCAAGAAGGAACCTTATAATCATGGAATTATAGAATGTTAGCACTGTATGGATTGTAGATTTAGAGCTGGAAGGGCCATTAGAAGCCATTGAATCCAGCTCTCTCATTTTACAGGTGGTGGAACTGAGGCACAAAGAACAGATTTGACCAATTTCACATAGCAAGTATGTGGCAGAGACAGATGGGTGTAATGCCTTTTTGTTCACTATGTAACACTGATATGTTTAGAAAAGTGAATAAGCAGCTGCTTTGTAACAAGACCTGGGTATCTTTAAAGGACATTGCTCTTTGTGGCTTTGCATTGAATCTTTAGCTATTCGTAATGCTAGAGGAGTGAGACATCCAGATTAACTGTTTCCCAGTCAATTGAATTTTCTAGGCTAACCATAAGCCACTTTTTGTGTTAGACCATGTTGTTGAGGTCTTTGCCAGAATCCCCCTTCCAGGTTTAGTCGAGTCAGTCATGTGAACTCTGGCATTAATCTTTCCCAGATAATTGAGAGTCACCATTCTGAATGGCAGTTCTCATTGTCCCATTGTCCTGTCCTGTAGATGTAGTTGTGGAATGTGCAGGAGACTGAGCTGATTATAGACTGGGTCCTGGTCAGGACACGGCCTGGCAGTTGAGTTGTGAGTTTTGTTTTGCAACTCCCTCATGTGAACTCATTGCTATTCTCTTCTGATAGAAGCAAAAAGTTCCAGTTAACTGAGGTCTCCTTGAATCAGATTCTGGCTAATGGAGACAATGCCATACCTGAGCTAAGGTGTGAATAAGCCAAAAGGACCAAAGCATACTGCTGCTCCCTCTCAAAAAATCATTCTGAGGAGCCAGGAGATAGACTAATGTGGTAGAAACATCACAGGACTAGAATTTAAAGGATCCAGATTCTAATCTTGGCCTTATGATTAACTCCTTGGGTGGTCTGGACCAAATTGAGTAGCCTCTCCAGAGCTCTGTTTCCTTATCCAGTAAAGAAAGGAGATTGAACTAGACCAGAGATTAGCAAACTACAACCTGAGGGCCAAAATAAACCAACCAGTGAGCTAAGAATGGTCTTTACATTTTTAAATACACCAAAACCTTAAAAATGCAAAGGCTATTCTTAGGTCACAGGAATTTGGCCCCCATGGGGAGGAATTTGTTGACCCACTATACCAGGCAATCTCTAAAGTCCCACCCAGTTCTGATATTCTATGAATTTCTATGGCATTCCCATTCCTGTCTTCTGCTATAATTTTACCTTCTTTTCCTCTACTCATTACTGTTGTCGTTATTATCGTCCTTGAATTCTTCTTCTTTTTTGTCCTCCTCTTCCACCTCTTCTTCCTCTTCCTCATCTTCCTCCTCTCTTTCTCATCCTCCCCCTCCCCCTTCCTCTCTTCCAGGTGAGAGACCCCACTGGAGCCAGACCCCAAATACTGGAAGGTCAGTGATTTCTATTTATATGCAAAATTGGTTGTGCCTCCCTAGTTAGTGGCAGCTCTGTCTGTTTGAAGTTAATGAGTTTGTGAACCTCATGAAAACATAAAAGACCAGGGTCTTCCAAAGAGGAAAAATATAAAAGAAAGGGCCATCAAAATGGGATTGAAATCTACCTTGAAACTCATCAGCCCCTCTCTCCAGGTCTCCCAGGAAGGCCCTCTTTTATCCAATCGCAGAAATCAAAATAAAATGCCAGCCCTTTAATTTTCTGCAAAATAAGCCAAGCTGATTTGTCAAATCACCTTAGACAAAGAAAACTAGAAACTGGGCCAATCAAAGTGTGGAAAGCCCCACCTTCAATCCCTCATAGCCCATTAGGCTGCCCTTAGACTGGAGCCCCACATTTCTCCCCCTTATGGAAGTGTTGCTTCTATAATCAATTTCAAATAGCCTTTTACCGAGGGATGCAAATCTCCACTTTCCCTTAATAAAGCATTTTAGAAGATGGATGTACTCATCTGATATTATTTAATGGAAAGTGGTCTCTTTTTAATCTGGAGATACAGGGGTGTTAGTAACAGGCTGAATCAAAGGCCCAGTCTCTTTCTGTTCCTAATTATCAATAGTGTTTTATAATCTTATTAATATTGATACACAGTATACTGAAGATCTGTTAACGTATAATGTATGTGGAGGATAATTAACGAGATCCGAGGCAGATCAATCGCCTATTTGACAGCAAACGGTGTGTGGCTTATAAATTATACATATTCTAGGTATTGCTAGAAATGTTTAAAGTTTCAGTCCAATCCTTCCAGTACAGCGCTGGGGAAACTGATGAACTGAAAGGTATGGTCCCTTGCCTGTAAGGCGCATACTGTGCACTCTGAGGAATAACTCTTACTTAAGAATCAAAGACTCCCATTAACCGCCAAGATCTCAACACAGCATAAAAACACACCTTCTCCCTGTGAAGTGCAGAAAAACAAAAGGTGAAATCTTGTAAGAAAAGAGATGATTAATAAAAGGGGAAGTAATTTGCCTTTTGATTTCTGAGAGAAAGTAGCAGGTTGAATGTTCCCAATGACAGAACTGAGCCTACCTGATAGCAGTGGTCCTTAACAGGGTGAGACTTTCTGTTGCAGTAAATACGATTAATAATCCAAATTAATATTGCATGTTGGACTAGGTCTGAGAGCTCTAAAGCTCTCAGTAGAATACACTCTGGGGAATCGTGTGTGTGTGTGTGTGTGTGTGTGTGTGTGTGTGTGTTTTAGTGGAAAGAGCATTAGACTTAGGAGTCAGAAAATATGGGTTCAAGTGCCTACTCAGCACTGACTAGCTATGTGACCTTAGGCAACCTGAGGACCTCTGGGCCTCAGTTTCTTCCTTTGTAAAAAAGAAATCTTTCAATTCCTTTCAAAATATAAAAATCTAAAACTCTAGACCAGAGATATCAAACCTGGGGCCACCAATACTTCTGAGATGGGCCCAATTAGATTAAAATGTGATTGGGAAATGTTTAACAAAACAAATAAAAATACCTTAAAATATAAACAACATGAATTTGTGGTTTTCTGAGTTAATATTGTAGCCCACGGGGATGTTTCTATTTGAGTCTGGTGCCACGGCTCTAGATTATTCCGTCTTCATTCCTTTGCACAAGCATGGAGGCCAGCGGCAGGAGTGGGATGCTCAGGGTGGGGAGTGGGAAGGTGGAGAAAAAAAAAACAAGAAAAGAACTTTTGGCTCAGGAGCCGTCCCTATGCATGTGACAGAGATGAAAGCGAACAAGGTAATTTCCCAAGGAACAAAATTTATGATGATTAATAATTCACCTGGTAGCTGGAACCTCAGAGAGTCACACTAGTTCAGATTTCAAAACATTCATTAAATTTGCCTGAAGAAAGGGATGCTAGCCGCTGAGTGTTCAGATCAACCTCAGAGACGGCAGTCTCAGTGGAAGAGAACCCTACTAATGTGGTGAGTGGAAAGCACGGATTTAAATTCAAAGGCCCTGAGTTTGAATTCTGACTACATTTTGTGATTTTAGGCCAGTCACTTAACTGTGGTGGCTCTCAGTTTCTTCATTTGTAAAATGAGGAGGAGACTGGATTAGATGATCCTGGAGGTCCTTTCCAGCTCTAAATCTGATCCTGGGAAACTACTGTGCCATAAGAAATGATGAGATCAATGATCTTAGAAAAACATGGATAGACTTGCACAAAACAATGAAGAATGAAACTAGCAGAACCAAGAGAACACTGTATATAGTAATGTCAATCGTGTTTTAAGAACTTCTTTGAACGAATGAGTCATTTTGACTATTATAAATACCCAAATTAACTGTAAAGGAAATATGAAAGAAAATGCTATCTGCATCCAGAGAAAGAACTAATAAATAGAAGAATGCATAGAATGATTTTACATCTATATACATGTTTGTATCTAATGGTAGCTATCCCTAGGGTAGTGGAGAAGGGAAGAAAAAAAGATTTACATGATAACTTTATTCTATATATAAAAGGAATAGCAAGTTCATGTGCGATTATCTTTTTTGATTATACTATGTTATAAAAGTGCTTGTTTTATTCCATTAATTAAGCATAAAATAAATAAAATTATATTTATATTGGGGAAAATTACATCTGATCCTATGATCTTTTCAGATCTAAGATTCTAGATTTCTCTGCTCCATCCAGAGTAGGGCTTCAGAGTCAGTCTCTCCTTGGGGATAGGAGTGCTGAACTCCAAGTGATGATTTACTAACAGAGAGGCAGCCTAGTGAAGGAGAATACATTCCTCTGGGGACCAGATTCTGAAGGGCTTCACAACGGATGTCCACAGACACTTCAAACTTAACATAACTGAAAAAGAACTTGCCCCTCAAGCCTACCTCCCTTTCCAACCTCCCTACTATTTTCAAGGGTACCCCCTTCTTCCAGTCCCCTAAATTTGTAATCTTGTCATTATTTTTTACTCCTCTCCCCATATATCCAATCAATTGCCATGCCTACTTTTGTATCCTCTCTCACATCAATCTCTCTTCTCACACAGCCACCACCTTGGCTGAGGACCTCATCGTTTTCCTTTCTATTGCACAGGTCTGCTATTCACCCTCTTTACTTCAAGTCTCTCTCCACTCCTATCCATCCTCCTCACAGCTGCCAAAGTGATTTGCATTAAACACAAATCTGACCACCTAGTAGGTGGCACCCCTCCCCAATAAACTCCAGTGGCTCCCTCTAAGATAAAGTATAACCTCTTATGTTTGTCTTTTGCAACCTGGCCTCCTATCTTTAGAACCTCATTACGTATTAATCTGGCCTTAGATGGCCTTCCTAGATGTGCGACGCTGGGCAAGTCATACATCCTGTTTGCCTCAGTTTCCTCATCTGTAAAATGAGAAGGAAATGGCGAATCGCTCCAGGATCTTTGCCAAGAAAACCTCAAATGGGGTCAGGAAGAATCAGACACAACTGACATGACTCAAACACAATAACAACCCATTTTACTCCCCTTCCCAAGCTCTATAAGACAGTCAAACTGACCCTCCGTTCCTCACATTTCCTTTCTCTCTACCTTAACATCTCCCCCATACCTGAAATTCATTTCCTCCTCCCCTCGGCCATGTAAAATTCTTCTTCCTTCACAAATTAACCAAAGAACCATCTTTTTAAACGAGCTCTTTACTGATTCCTCAATTGTGAGCTCCTTCCCTCCTTAACTACTTTGTACTTCTTACCATATTGTGTGTGTGTGCACGTGCGTGTGTGTGCACATGCAAGCGCATGCACGTATGCACATGGTTTTACCCCACTGAATGTCAGCTCCCTAAGAATAATGGTTGGTTTATTATTTGTATTCCCCAGCACCTAGTACAGTGCCTAGCACCCTGCAAATTCTAAATATGCTTGCTGATTAATTGGTTTTTCTGTAGCAGAAGCAGAATCTGAACCCTGGTCCTCTGATTTCATAGCTCTTAGCATTACTCCATATTGTCTATCAATCAAGGAAAGACTAACTTTGCAAAAAGGGTTATACCTGTCAGAGAATTATATGTTAGAGCTAAAAGAATGCTTGTTGTTTAGTTGTTGGGTAGTGTCTGACTCTTTGTGACCCCGTACGGGGTTTTCTTGGCAACGATACTGGAGTGGTTTGCCATTTCCTTCTCCAGTAGATTAAGACAAACAGAGGTTAAGTGACTTCCCCAGGGTAACAGCTAATGAGTGTCTGAGGCTGGATTTGATCTCAGGTCTTCCTAACTCCAGACCCAATACTCTACCTCACTGCCTCTGAGCCACCTTGTTGACTTGGGGGCCATCTCATTCAATTCCTCCTTTTAAAGAGGAGAAAACTGAGTCTCAGAGAGGGAGTGATTTGCTGATGGTCACATATCTGGTTAAAGTTAGAGTTAAGACTAGAACCCAAGCATCTTGGCCCCATGCCAGGCCTCTGATCTCAATGTTTAATTCAGGAATCTGGAACAATGTCATTGAATTTCAAATATAGTTAATGCACACACAGTGTCTCTGTTACTTTGTCTCTCTTTCTATATGTAGTCTTTTTCTCTGTGTGTTTATGTTTCTGTCTCTGGGGTTTATGTTTATTTTTTTCCTCTTCGTCTCAGTCTTTTTCCCACCTTTTTATCTATGTCTCTTTTGTGCAGTTACCTCCTACCTGAATCAATTCAACAAACCATGTTAAGTTCCTACTATGTGCTGGGAGCTGAGGGATAGTCAAAGATAAGCTATAGAACCTGACCCCAAGGAGTTTATAATCTAGTGATTAAGGTAATGGACCACCATTAAATATCAATTTAGGTTATAAAGAACTTTCTTCATAGTCACCTTGAGGGTCGATAGTGCCAACATTATTACCCCCCTTTTATGAATGGGGAAACAGGTTCAGAAGTTAAGCGAGTCTGGTAACAATGGTAAAAATGTGGAATTTGATCATAGAAGACCTGGGTTCAAATCCTGTGGCTCTGCTACTCGCTACCTGTAAAAGTCACTTCTGGGCTTCTGTTTCTTCATCTATAAGGTGAGGGTGTTGAACTGAGACACCTTGCTAAGGTATCTTCCAGTTTCTAAATCTGTGACTGTATGACCAGCCCATGGTTATATGGTTGGCTAGTAGTAAGAGTTCAAACCTAGGTGTTAGAATCACAGCTCCAGAGCTGAAAGGACACCCCCCCATTTTACAGAGGCCCAAAGAGGTGACTTAACTAGCTCACAGTCACAAAGCTAGGAACCCAGATGATCTGACTCAAAATCCTCTGCATTTTCCACTGAATCACTTCAGAGTTTTGCCTTTATTTGTGTCCCCAGCACTTTTCACAATGCCTGAAACATATTAAGTGTTTAATAAGCCCAATTCTCTCTCTCTCTCTCTCTCTCTCTCTCTCTCTCTCTCTCTCTCTCTCTCTCTCTCTCTCTCCCCTATATGAAAATAAGAGGAGTACCTGCAAAATGCTATGGGAGCCCAGGGAATGTGAGCTTCTTGAGAACTGTTTATCTGGCCCATAGTAGGAGCTTCATAAGTACTACTGAATTAAATTGAATTGGATCTGAGAGGAGGAAACTGCCACTTATGTCAGATGGCCCACATAAGTGAGAGTGGGCTTTCTGGAGGAGGGCTATTGAGCTGGGCCTTGGAGGCTAGATTAAGATTTCAACAGGAGGAGCTAAGAGATTAGGGCATTCCAAGGTCTACTTAATCAATATTATCCTCAAGCAAAAGCTCTTCATAAATGTTAAATATTGTTTGCTCCTGTGCTGAGCTGCATTCAGTAGGGCTCATGGGGAGAAACAGCTTTCAGGGAAAAAGAGAACCCCACTTTACAGAATTTTCATCTTTACTTTCTCTCCCTTCTAGGTCAGAACCTACAAAAGGAGTTCCTTCAGTATGGCCAAAGTGAGTCTCTTCCATATGGGGGTGGGGAAAGGACTAAGCTAGGTTTAACTTTTTTGGAGAAAACAACAGTTGGACTTGTTCTCTATCCTGACAAATTCATCTAGCAGCCTCATAGCAACACCTGGCTCCATTCACCAGAGCCACCATTTAGCACTAGTTACCATTCACCCAGATGTGAATGGGATCATTAGCACCTCACAGCTATGCCAGAAGGTGTGGCCAAATTGCAATCTGAGGAACACCAAACTTGGAGTCCAATTTAATTTTTAACTCCTCCAACAATGGGATTTCAGCACCTCAGTCCCCTTTTCTGAGCCTCCTCCTTAGCCTATCATCAATTCATTGTAAATAAATAGACAGTGAGGTTAAAGATTAGATAACCAGCTGGCTGGCCAGGCCAGAGAGGGCAAATGAACTCAATGGAGGATCACTTTTGCCAACCCCCTATTCTTTCCCTAACCACATTTTACCCTTTTTCTTTGTTTGCTTTATGGGACAGTTGAATGCTCCTTAACACAAGGTCGAGTCCTAATTAGAGGAGGAGGGAAGTGGATTAGCAGGTAAATTGAGGAGCTGCAAGGGAATTTACAAATACCAGGGGCTGCCAAGGAGGACTGAAAGGTAGGGAAAAAGATACACCCCTTTCTGGGAAATAATTCACAGAAAAAGTCCCATCCCCCCTGCAAAAAAAAAAAAGGAATGAAAAGAAATTAAAAGAAAAAATGTGCCAGGCAGAACCTTCAACTTCCCTAATTTGAAATTTCGAAAGTTTTAACCATCCCCCCTCCTTCCCAACCCCAGTTTTGTGGAGGCTTCATAATTGCAGAGTCACAAAAGCTAAGCCTGAAAGGGTCACCCAGATTTCTTAAGAAGAGGAAGAATCAGATCCTGTTTGTTCCTAGCTGGGAAGTCACTGATATCTGGTAGGTGGCATTGCCCTTTGGTACCAGAGGTTAGGAGGCCCAATTTCTCCGGGTGATGAAGAATTTCAGGAAATGTTCTCAAAGATCTGGACTAAGTCTAACTTCCTTCTGCATAAAGACAAGTGACTGGCCAACCAGCCCGATGTATTAATTGTCCCTGTGACAGCTCTAGCTTCCATTTTTCTCTGCTTGTTTGTTGTATATTACATCTTGCCCATCCTATTGAGAACGCAAATTTTTGAAGGCAGAAATCATCTCAGGTGGTACTTCCTTCCCTGCTGGCAAAAAATGTTCAATGTATGCATAGGCCATAGAGAGTCGAAGCTAGAGAGGACCTTAATGCTCTTTAGATCATTTAATCCTTCCCTTCATTTGAAAGATGGGGAAACTAAAGCCTAGGATGAGGGAAATTGCTTGCCTGAGGCCACACTGCTAGGCAGGGACAAAGCTGAGACTAGAACCCAAGTACCTTCTGACCCTCCCTGTTCCAGGGCTCTGTGTGTGAAGAAGTGTAACTGAGATTCATAAAGATCTATGAATGGTCATTAGTTGAAGTGAAGGTAAAATAGATAAAGGACAGTTTGCATATTCTTTTTTCCCAGGGATAATATGATAGGCATAGTCTATACAGACAGGTTATAGGTTATTTAGACAGAGGGAAAGGGACCATATTTAAAAATGATTACAATGATAAATGGAAAGAAAGTAGATGCTTGTCAACTAGGGAATGGCCAAACAAACTGTGGGCTATTAATGGGAAATATTACAGCACCATAAGAAATGACAAATATGACGGATTCAAAGAAACTTGGAAAGAGTTAGATAAATTAATGCAAGATGAAGTGAATGGAACCAGGAGAACAATTTATAAACCATTCAGCCATAAGCTGGAATGTTTTCTTTGCCAAAAGCAAATCAGAAGAAAAGTTTGTGACTTGGCATAATGTTAATTTCATCATTCAAGAAATAGAGGAAGTTACAGTGGGAGCTGCTATTCTGGACTTTATTCTGCCTAGAAAGAAGGAACTGGTGGCTAAAATAGAAATGATGAGAACCTTGAGAGCAGGCAACCAGTCCGCGACAGAGTTCATGGACGTGAAAGAGAAAACAATGCTTTCATAGACTGATGAGCACCTTAGATGGTTAGGAAAAACACATTTCAAAGGGATCAGAGGAAGGATAGGCCAATGGCACAACACTTTGTTGGGTAAGTTGGCTCGTGAGAAACTCAAAGATGAAATTCTGAAAACAGGAACAAAAATTATTTTGATAAGGAAGAAAAGAACCAAGGAGACTGAAATAGCAATGAAGAACTCATTGACCATTTCAAATCATAAAAAGATGGAAGCAAGAGCAGGCACTGGAGGAAGGAACACAAAGGGTAACATGGTCTCATAAGAACAGTGTCAGGAATATTAAACTTCGAAAAAGCTGAGGCTTTGAGGAATTAATGTTAAGGACAATACACAAATTGATTTTTAAAAAAGCTTTCAAAGAAGAAGAGAAACAAACAAAATAGCTAGGACTAACTCTCAGGGTGGGCAGAATGACAATAATGGATGATAGGGAGTTCAAATTATCTAACTTGTTTTGCTTCTGTTTCCCCTCCCAAGGAGAATGATCGTTAGAATGGGAGAGATGGAACAAACATATCTAGCAGATAATAGCAACCTAAGATAAGCGAGGAGATGGTAAGATGGCAACCACTTGCCACTGATGAATTAAAGTCACCAGTTCTAGATAAACTATACCTTAGGATCCTGAAGGAAGTGACAAATGTGACTACCGAGCCATTCTCTGTGCTATTGGAAAGATTTTAGAAAATAGGCAAGTCATCGAAATACTGGAGAAGAGAAAGTGTCTAAGTTTAAAGAGGGGATGGGAAACAGGGAGCAGTCTGCAAACTACAGGATAGGGAACCTGACTTGCTGGCAACATTCTAGAATGCATTATTAAGGGAATGGTTTGTGAGCACTTCAAAAGAGAAGCAATGATTACCAAATACAATTGTGACTTCATAAGGCACAAGTAACAAATGAGTGAAAAGCCATTTATTGAGTATTTACTGTGTGCAAAGCACTGTGCTAGAAGCACAAATAAAAAGAAAACCAGTCTCTGCTCTCCAGGAGCTGACATTCTAATAACGGAGATGGCATGTAGAAAGTTTCAGCTGCCACTCAACTGGAAAGATCTGATTATCCCTAGGATATAGCAGCAAAGTAGATGGTAATGCATCTTCTTCAAAGTGGTTCCTCTAATAAAACCATCTTTGTCTCTGTTGTTGAATCATTTGACAGTGCTGGGAACTTTCTTTTCTGGGTCTTCGTAGCTGAGGTTCACGAGGAGGCAGCGGCATATTCAGCACCTTCAGAAGCAGTCGCTAGGTCCGATCTTTACAGGGGTTGCTTCTTGGGATGATGGATGAAGATGCTGGGGGGAAAGTTTGATGTGCTGGGGGGTTCTGCCATTTCCAGCTCTTAGGCTTCTCTGCCCATCAGTGCCACGTGGTCTGTGGTTGGTCTTCGATGTGATGATGTAGGTAGGTTCCTTCTCCTCAGAAATTACTCTTCTCAGTGACGGCTATGGGGCCAGTTTGGAAGCAAGGCTGGTAGTCTGGGTTAGATTCAGGGTACTGGATTGTCTTCAATAGGGTTTGAGGGGGAGTATGTGTCAAGTTGATATTACTGTTTTGATTCACCTGGCACATGCCATTTCCTATTTTTCTGAAGGTACCTTGCCATACCAATCTCCCATTAAATAATATAGTAGAAGGAGGTGGGGGAGGGGTCATGCAGAACAGTGGTTCTCTAAACTTAGCTTTCAAGACTTAAAACTTGGATTTCGAGACTTGACAAAATCTCTCATACTTTCCTGGTGGATGATTTGCTTTCAATTCTACTCACTCTCAGTCTCCTCACTCTCTCCGGGTAAGCTGGCATCTAATAGCCTGTGGTCCCAAATCCAGATCCATGGATAACCCAGGATAAATTAGCTAGCATTTCCGTAGCAGCTTAAGATTTGCAAAACCCTTTACAACTAGCCCATAACAACCCGGGGAGGTAAGTGTTGTTATTATCCCCATTTTATGGATGAGGAAACTGAGGGAGAAAGAGGTTGAATGACTTGCCTAGGGTTACACAGCTAGTAAATGTCTAAGGCTAGATTTCAACTCAGGTTTTCTGGACTCCGGGGTCTAGTGCTCTATCAATTGTGTGACCTCAGTGCCTATAGACAGGACATATAGAACCTAAGAGGTCAGGTTCTATAGGTGACTTCTGTTCTCTTCAGATCTCTAAAAGTGGAGCATTGGGCAAGAAAGGAACACCATATAGAGCTCTACACACGCCTGTTCAGGAAGAAGTGTCAGGCTGGGACTGTCTTGGCATGCCTCCCCACGTCCTAGCGGTATATCACACTTTCTGCTTCATCTTTATCTGGATCTTGAACTGGATCTCCTTCCTATGGGCCACTGAACCTTAGTCAATAAACATTTCCTAATCACTTGCTATGTGCTAAACTCTGGGAATATAATGATCTCTGTCCTCAAGTTCTAAAGTCCTCCATAGATTCCTCAACTCCATGGCTTGCCTGTCTTCTTGCATGCAAGGGAATCTAACTCCTTTTGGGGTAATAAGTAATTATAATGCATCATACATGCAAGGCTGTAACCTCTCTCTCTGGAGACATCTTAATAGCATACCCTAATCTTTTTACTTCTTGCTTTGAGGTGGCTTCCTCCTGGTCCACT
>CM053624.1:76719380-76739720 GCA_028646595.1 Phalanger gymnotis | reverse complement strand
AAACATATTAAAACAAATATTTTCTCATCTGATCCTCACAACCTTGTGAGGTAGGTGCTATTGTTACCCTCATTTTACAGTCAGGGAACCTGAGGCAGAGAGAGGTTAAGTGACATGCCCATGGTCACACAGAGACTAAATTTCTAAAGCTAGATTTGAACTCTGGTCTTCCTGATTCCACACCTAGCCCTGGTAGCTACGTGGTGAAGTACACAGTGTGCTATGCCTTCAGTCAGGAAGACCTGAGCTAACTTCAGAAACTAGGCAAATTGCTTCCTGCCTCAGGTTCCCCAAACTGTAATGAGGGTAGTAATTGCACCTACCTCATAAGGTCAATTGAGATAATAATTATAAAGTGCTTAATACAGTGCCTGACTCATAGTAAGCACTATATAAAAGTGTTTTTTTTTATTATTATTGTTTTCTGCTGTACCACCTATATGCTTCAGGACATGTTTCTTGAAGAAGATGACACTTCGATGGATTTTAAAGGCTGGGTAGGAATTCAGCACATGAAGAGAGGAAGGGAAGCCACTCTTGGCATAGGGGACAGTCTTAGGAAAGACTTGGTGTCATGAGAGTTGAATGCACGTTTGAGGGACAGAAAGTCATTCAATTTACCCGACAAATAGTGTGTGGGAAGTAAAGTCCTGTAAGATAAGGGTGTACAGAAGTGGTAGCACCAGATTGTAAAAGGCCTTCAATGCCAGGCAGAGGAGTCTGAATTCATTCAGTGCACTAGAGTGAACAAACAATTGATCTTCTGGCCAAACAGAAGGGCAACACGCATCTGGGAGTAAAAGTGCAATTGTAAACAAGATAGAGAAGGAGGATATAAATTTATGAGTAGTATTTCCTTACAAAAGCTGAAAAATCACTGAAAAGTAAACATGTCTGTAGAGGGGTTGGTGTGAACAATAGCTAAGTCAATAATTCTAAAAGCACTTGAGAAGAAATGAAAGCACACGAAATGAAAGTGATCTGCTGTCATTTCCCTATCAATAGATTGTAGGTGGAACATGTGGTGGGACTCTAACACCTCTGTACCTGGTGCATTACGGAGGTATCAAGGACACTTAAGGATATAAAGTCATATAGAACAGCTGGGCCTGATCACATGGACATAGATGAAAACCATACTGGAGGATATACAATTTTAAAGACATTCAGGAAAAGATTTTCAAGATAGCTCAATGACAAAAAGATTCCAAAAGAAGGGAAAACATCAAGATGGTACTTTTATACTCCTCCCAGTCCACCGTACCCCACTCCTTCCAAAAAGATATAGAAAACACCATCAATAGTATCTGCAAATACAGTCTGCATTTATACTTTTTCAACTCTACAAAATATTTTTTTGGAAATGACGTAATGTATATATCGAAGGTTTCATTAATGGAAAATATGAACAAAGAAAGATAGTTTTTCATTGAATATTTTCTATAGACAGACCATATTTTTACTGTCTTACAACTGACTGGAAAGCATAAAGAATATAAGTACAGAGTCAAAACAAAAGGATTCTGTATTGAAGGAGAGTTCTGTAGGTTTTTCTCTTCATGGATTATGTTGTGATATCTGTCATACCCCAAAACACTACAAGGACCTCTCAATTAAATGTAATTTTTTTGGTTTGGTTTGGTTTGGTTTTTACTTACATGAGGAGCAGTAACAGGGGACAGGAAGATGATTTTATGGAAATTCTTGTGTTATTCCATAAATTAAAAATAATATTAAAATTTTATTTTTTAAATTTATTTTATTAATTTATTTTATTTTATTTATTTATTTTTATTTATTTTTACTGTTTATTTATTTATTTTTGTATTATTTAAATATAAATTATATTTATTTATTTTTATTTTTTTATAGGGAGCAAAGCAGGGCAATTAGGGTTAAGTGACTTGCTCAAGGTCACACAGCTAGTAAGTGTATCAAGTGTCTAAGGCTGGATTTGAACTCAGGTCCTCTTGATTCCAGGGCCAGTGTTCTACTCACTATGCCACCTAGCTGCCCCAATGTAAAATTTTTTTAAAAAATTTAAAAGATCAATGGAGAGGGGCATGATGGCCAAGAATAAGCTGAGATTCTTTAAGAATGAAGAATTAAGCTGGAGAAGTGGAATAATTATTATAATATTCAATGAAGCTCAATTGAGTTGGTTCATAAGCACAAATTTTTATTAGACAAGCTCTATAGTGGGACAATGGGCTAGACATAAAACTATATGGAAAAAATGGACTGTCTCACATTTAGGAAATAGCATCATGCTTTCAATCATCTCAAACTGTTCACTGTCACAAATTTCAATCCTTTTGATTCTGCTCTTCTGTTTATATATGACTGTGAGTCATGGAACACCAAGATCGCGGAGAATGAGGTAACCCAAAGGGTAATGGAAAGGTCTATGTTGAGTGTGAGTAAATTGCTAAATATTACCATAAAAAACCTTCAAGGAGAGATATAAATGGAAGAATAGGTGGGTATATTTGTAATGAGAACTGGAGTTAATAACTGAACATTTGAATGTTTCACTGGTACCTACAAAATATTAAAAGAAGCAGAGGAATACCCATTGGTTAGGTCCACTACAGAAGACTTACCAAAAAACACTGACAAGAGTCACCCAGGATGAAAAATTTTGGAGATAAAGTTCTGTAGCAATGATGGAAACATACACATTGATGGGATCATATATCCGTGAAAGCGCTAAAGCAAGTATTCACAAAATACACTTTCAAAGAGAAATTGCCATGTGTTGGTGACTTTTTGGGTCCCATCTACCAAGATGCGCCATTGCCAAGATCAAACTATCCCAATTTTGTAAAACTGCTGGAAGGCGATTCTGCTGTTGGTAGAGAGCATAACCAAGTCTTAGTAACTGAAGGGAGGCAAAATGAGTAGATGCTAAAAACTGTAGGGGTGCTAGACATGTAATCTGTTTGCCTCAATTTTCTTAACTATAAAATGGGGATAATAACAGCACCTATATCCTATGGTTCTTATGATGATCAAAGCACCTTGCAAACTTTAACGCACTATGTAAAAGCTATCATTATTAACATTAAAAATGAAGGAGTGATAGTAACATCATAAAAGACTTGCCAGAGATTACCATTGTCATCTCCAATGCGTGGTAGCACTGCTGTTATGGAATTTTTATAACCCTGCCTTTCTTTCCAGACCCTAAATTGTGTATCAGCATAGTAATGTCCTCCAGGTTCAAGAGCTCAGGTAACAGTCAGCAGAAAACTGGTGTGCACAAGGGATTCTGGGCTATTTAAGGGATCTAAGATAGTCAAGGATGTCAAAAAGGCAAAGCCCAGTCCAGATAGCTAGGAGTTGGCTTGAATCTGGTTCAGAGATTCCCTCTTGATACTTGGGTGTATGGTCTAGTCAGATTGGATCCAGTGACTTTGCCAAGATGTAATTCTTATGAATAAATTTTCAAAAAAATCCTTTGTAATTTCGAAGAGCAGTCTCAGACAGCTAACAGAGGTTCTCTATTTCCTTTACATTAGTTTGCTGCTAATGGCTGTCTCCAATGGCCTTACTCTGGGTGCCTTTTTGTTTATAGTGTGAATGAGAGCGGAAGGCACCTGCCTCCCTTAAACAAACAACAGGGCTTAAAATGATTTGTGGGACATCTTTGACTAAGGAGCCTCCAAGTAATAGAATTCTTGACTTTTGTGGGTTTTTTCCCTTTGTTTTTTTTTCTCCCCTATTCTCTAAGCCTCAAAAGATGACTGGGTGGCATTGGAAAGAAAGGCCCCATGTTCTTGACTCATTTCCTCAGTCTGTCTCTCTGCTCATTCCGTTCCCTTCCCTGGGTCTATTGTTCTCACCTAAAGGTCTGGGCTGTAAAAAATGAAGATACTGGATTTTTTTGTCACGCAGCACAAACAGGATACTACACTGGAGCTAAGCCATCCTGAATAGCTAAATTATACACAAAAACCCTAGGGAAGCCAAGCAGAAAAGTATGTGGGTTTTGCCCAGCTATGTGAGGCTGAAATTTCTGCTTGAGCCAGAGAACCAGACCTGTGTTGAGACTATACAATGTGGTAGAACTCACTTGAAATCTCTAATACTAGGAGAGGCTGAGGCTGATAGACTTGCGAGTTCTGAAGTACAGTGGGCTAAGCTGATTGGGCGTCCATACTAAGACTGGCACCAGTATGGTGAACCCCTGGAAGGAGGCGGCCACCGGGATGCCTAAAAAAGATCAAAGAAGCCCAGGTCAGAAATACGATAGGTCAAAGCTCCCACACCCTTCGATAGTGGAAACAGCCAATGAATTACTGCTGTACTTCCAGTCTAGGTGAGATACGGAAACATAGTCTCAAACAAGGAGAAGAAGAAGAAGAAGAAGAAGAAGAAGAAGAAGAAGAAGAAGAAGAAGAAGAAGAAGAAGAAGAAGAAGAAGAAGAAGAAGAAGAAGAAGGAGGAGGAGGAGGAGGAGGAGGAGGAGGAGGAGGAGGAAGAGGAGGAGGAGAAGGGGAAGAAAAAAGTAGGAAGAAAGAAAAAAAGAAAGGGAAAGGAAGAATTTCTAGAGTCTTTTGGACTTCTTATTAAAGTAGTCGATTTATAGTCTTAATTCTATGTAAAATTATTGTAATTGCCGTTGATGTACTTTCTGATGCTCATTTCCTATTCCTCCTTGCCAATTACTCATTTAAATAGTTCAGTATAGAGCTTTTTCCTATTACTATATCTTTTTCTCATTCTTTTTCTTGCTTTTTACTAATTCCGATTTGTACATTGACAAGTAGGTGACCTGACTACGTAAATACAGATGATTCAGGTATACCCTTCCATACTAATCTTAAATTTCTCCTTTCAAAATAGAATCCACTTCATTTTTACACTATTTGTTGCTCTTCATGCCCGCTACCATTTCTTTTCTTGAACAAATTGTTCATGACATTATGATATGAGGTTATGATGTGAGGTTTCTGTTCAGTCCATAAATATTCAGCGTCTCTCATTTCTTTTCCCTAAACCATACTTTTCCATATCGTCCTTACCTTTTCCCAACTTGGCAGAAAACAACAGTCAGGGTGTATGCTGGTTAAATTTGGAGAGTCATTTTTATGGAATTCTCTCCCTCTTCATTTTCTGCATCTGATATAATTGTACTTGCTGTGATTATTTTCATGGTGATCTTTTTTGCAAACACTTTTCATTAGTACTGCAACAGAAGAGAGTCAGACATCTAACAGAATAAGGTTTCTTTGGCCTCTGAGTATTGCCTTTGATAAAGCCAACTTTGCCAATTCCTTTACTTGCTGCTCCAAAGAGTATCTGTGACCTACCTTTCCACTCATCTTCCTTTTGGTTTCATTTATAGCAAAAATGTCAAGATTACTAGAATTCGGTTCTTCCAGTAGAATATCCTCCCGTTGGTCATTGAACAAGGATCTCACACAGAGAGTGCTAACAGTCAGTCAAGTCAAAGTTTACAAATAATCCAAAAACTGTGTTGTTGTTATTGTTTAAGTCTGTTGCTGATCCTATGGCCGAGGACAGCTGTTTTCTTTAAAGGGCTATAGAAACACCCTTGGCTTTTTATTTGCTTGGCCTTAACAGAGCCCAATTTTCTTACAAAGAAAGATAGTCCAGGGCTTGAGCTGAAGCCAGGAGTCGTAAGCAGAGAGAAGATCCATCATCATATACCCTGTGGGGCTGTGCCTGGTGGTATCCAGAAGAGACTACATGTCTAGCAGAGCAGCATCCAGCTCACAGGAACCTGCAAAACAAGAACAAAAACAAACACTGCCATGGAGATCATCGTAGATGGTACACTTACGTCTTAAGTTATGGTATATGTAATCCTTCTATCAGTCTTCCTTTGGAAAAAAGGGGTCAAGAATCCATGGTCCTTTCCCAATGTGGTAAAATGCAAAACTACTTCTCCATGACTTTGTTCAACTAACTGTTCTTTCTACTTTTTCTTGTAAACCTAGGTCATATGCTGTAGCCCCCTCTCTACCCACCCTATACACACAAAGGGTCTCTTTAAGTGGTTGTGGGAAAACTTCCTTCTTGAACCACTACATCGGCAATGTGATACCCGCTGCAGCTACTATGAATACGTAGGCGTATTCCCAGGTTCAAATTGCAAGATATAACAGACTCTCTTCATTGAAGACGAAACCAAAACATTTATTCAAACACCAGAAAGCCAAATTCATCATAATAATAAAGAAGTCTATATACATTATCAACGCAGGGAGCACTGCCATCCCCAAGCCTTCCCTCCATCAAGGCCTCCCCACAAACAAGCTCCCTTAGGCAAAAAGCCCCTCTCTCACTCACACTAGCTGCTTTGCCTCCTCTCTCTCTCCTAGCTCCACCACACTCATACCCCCTGCTCCACCCCTTCCTGCAAGTTCCTCCCACCACAGGCTGGTGTGACTCAGGCTTCCATGTGACTCAGGCTCTGGGAAAGATCTTCCCATTCCCATTAGCAAAACAACCACTCAAGAGACTTTTTGTTTCTTACTCCTTATCAGGCCATAATGCATTAATCTCTTTTGCTTCCTCTCTTTTTTACCTCCTAGATAGCATGTCAGCCTCTCATGCCAACACTTCCCAATAGATTTTAGGTTTTAGGTGGAAATTCATGTTCCCTCTCTTCATTTGTCTTGTATCAGCACTTCCTCCTGGGTTTTAGGACTTTAGGGGGCGCCTCATGCTCTTTCTCTCCATAACTTGTCTATTTTCTATTGACCTCCAAGGCAGCTCAGTAGGGTTATACAAATTTCCCTTCTTTGCCCCTTGAAAGTGCTCCAAAAGGGAAGGTGGCAGGGCAGAACAGAAGATACCCTATGGCTAACCTAATGATGGACTTCTCTGAACTTACTTTGACAATAGGCATGCAATATACTGCCAGGTACTTAAATGGTGTTTATGTATGTAGACAACATATACACAAACATATACACATATCATCCATTAAGGTCCTCTTTTTGATGCCTTATCATGACAGAGATGAGATCCTAAAACAGCTAGCTAGCTGAGTAGAATCCTGCCTAACTCTGGTAGGTCCTACCAGTATGGAAGGACTTCAGGAAAGGATCTAATGATGTACTGCATAACTATTTTTAAAGAACAACAAATAAGCCCAACTAAATTTGGAAAGGCTCATTACTACGCTGGCCATGGTCTATTAAAATATATGAAGTTCGAAAAATGCCATGATCTGCATTGTTTGAGGAAATGCTAACAAAATGACAGGCAATTGAAATATTGACATATATATATACATATATATATATGTATTTATACATATGTATGTATAGGTGCATGTGTGTGTGTGTGTGTGTGTTGCATACATATGAGGCAGCTAGGTAGAGTCTATTTGCCTCAGTTTCCTCATCTGTAAAATGAGCTGGAAAAGGAAATGGCAAAACAGTCTAGGATCTTTGCCAAGAAAACTCCAAATGGGCTCAGAAAGAGTTGGACATAACTGAACAATATACATACATATATGTCTGAACTTTTGATTGCATTAGTGTACTATGGAAGGGGTATAGATCATCAACTCTACAGCTTGGAGTCTTTTTTTTTTTGAGGTAATCAGGGTTAAATGACTTGCCCAGGGTTACACAGCTAGGATTTGAACTCAGGTTCTCCTGACTCCAGGGCCCATGCTCTATCTACTGCACCACCTAGCTGCCCTTGCCACTTACAATCTTAAAGAGCTGCCAGGGGGTATTGAGAGGTTAGGACTTGTCCATAAGTCACATGGCCATTATCTATCTGAAGTCAGTCTTGAACACAGGTCCTCATGATCTCAAGGCTGACATTCTACCCACTACACCCATGCTGCCTCTCACTAATAGCTATAAAATAGATTTAAAACATTTCCTGACTGACTTAGAGAGCATAAGATAATAATGTTAATTTTTTTAAAAAGAAGTTAATAAGCAATGCCATCTCCATTTCTGATGTGGAGAAACTGAGTCAGCAAGAGATTAAGAAAATTTGTTCAGGATCGGATAGTGAATCACTTGCAGATATGGGGGCAGTCCTGGCCCCTAGTCTCCCCAGATGCCCTACTCCCTAGATCTCTTAAGAAGATGCCAACTTTCTAGTGATGCTATGCACCTAATGATTCCCTAGGAGGTATTTTGAAATCCTCAACTGAAAGGTATGGACTGGACCACATTTTGATATGGTAGCTTTTGCCTCTGAACTAGTTTCTTTGCACTTCCTGGTACATTAGCTCTTAAACCCAGCATGACTTTGAAATTTTCATCTTAGATCTTTTTTTAAAAAAAATCCTTTCTTTTTATTTCTCCTAATGGACAGCACGGTTTTTCTTTTCTTCTTTCTTTCTCTTTTTTTTTTTCTAAACGGCTTGCCTGCTGCTGAGTGTTCTTGGTATGTCCACACAGAAAGCACTTGTCGTACTGCTTCTTGTAGCAGGTACAGGCTGTCCTGGCAGCCCAGTCAGCCGCTGGCCTTGGAATGTTAATGTGGCTGCCAGCCCAGCATGGGCCATGGAGCACCCAGCAGACAACGGGTTAACAACAAGAAACTGGCTTTTCTTTGGGGGGGTTTCTAGAGACATCAGCACCATGCTAGAGGTCGGAGTGAATGTATCCAGGCCAGCGATACCATGGAAGCTGGGCTAAGGGTGGAAGTCTCCCATGAGAGAAGAAACTGAGAGTTGGAAAAAGGCCACAGGGCCTAAGAATTCAGGGTCATTGCTGCAAACCCAGCCCAAGGTCATTCAGTTACCTGTTGGCTCCCTTACAGCTTTTAGAAAAATGTGTTGGTGGTTCTGAGCCAGTTGTCAAGGAAGGAGAGTGTCTACTTCAGTCCCTACATGCCATAGACTTGACCCAGACTTTGTCCTCCAGGCAATAATAATCCCTTCCATTTGTAAAGCCGTTTATACTTTTTCAAAGTCTTTTCTTCAAAGCCTTCTCTCCAGATTGGATCCTCACAACAATTCTGTGAAGTAGGAAGTACAGCTATTCTTGTCCTCAGGTCACTTAGCCTTTCTAAGGCCCAGAAAGGTTAGTTAAATGACTCGCCTAAGGTGAAACAGCTGAAGGGTGGTAGACCTGGGCCCAGACCCCAGGTTACTCTCATCCAAGGCTCTTATCACCTTTTTAAAATAAGGTAATCCCTTTTGTACCTGAGATGGCCAAAAATAACCTGTTAACATCCACTGCCAGTATAGGCCAGCTGATGGCAAGAAAGTCAGAGCAGGGAGGTGACAGGAATTATTGATGCTTTAGTTAAATTTACCCCTTGGTTTCTGATGATGAAGATGCTGATGATAACTAATATTGGGGGGGAAAAGTGCTTTAATGTTTGCAAACTGCTTTACATATGTTATGTCATGTAAGCCTACCAAGAACTCAGCGAGGTAGATGCTGTTATTATCCTCATTTTACAAATGAAAAAATTGAGGCTGAGAGAAATTAAGTGGCTATCCAAGGGGTCACACAGCTAGGAAGTATCTGAGGCAGGATTTGAACACATGTCTCCCTGACTACAAGTCTAGCACTCAACTGAATGTGCCATCTAGCTGCCTCCATCGCTGATGTCTTCAGCCCCCCTTCACTAGCACATTAATCTAATAGAGTATATCACATATCCCATCACTGCAAATTCCAAAAGACTGAATTAAAGCCCACCCTCATATAAGGAAGGTCTGGATAACTGAATGACCTTGGACTGGGTTTACGGTAATGACCCCGAATTCTTAGTCCCTGGGGCCTTTTTCCTACTCTCAATTCGTTGCTAAGAAACACTGGACAGATTGGTAGAGCTTGTGACCCAGGTCCTGCATTCCTGTAACTTCCCCTTACCTCGGTCTCTCCTCTTTATACTACCAAGGAACATCATTTAGTGGAACAGCCCTAGAAAAGGAGTCACAGAACTTGGACTTATTAGCTGTGTGACCTCAGGAAAATCACCTAATCTGTATGTGTCTCAGTTTCATTATTTATAAAACAAGGAGGTTGTGCTAAGTAATGTCGAAGGTGTCTTCTACTAAAAGCTCATGTGTCAGGTCCTTGGTCTGCCAGTGCAGCCTCAATGCTAGGAGTGTGGGACATGGGGGAGAGATGCCAAACAAGCTCAAGGAGCAAGCATCAATTCCTGGATATTTGCATTTTGTTTGTTGGGGTTTTTTTTAACCTTCGTTTGAATCCTGGGTGTCCCAGACCAGGGCTGTCCAACCTTAGGTTTTTATTGAAACACTAGACAATACATTTTGATTTGCCATTTTAGTGAGAGCTCTTCCATGGCTTGGCTTGGTTCACTAAAGCATTTGTGTAAATTTCTATGCTTGTAGGAGGGCTGCATAAATCACACTGCAGGACGAATTTTGGATGGCCCTGTCCTAGACCGTGGAGATAACTGAAGTTGCTTTATCTTAGACACTTAATTTCTGTTTTAAATAGGTTTTCGAGGTCTTGGGGAATCCCCTTAAATGTCTAGGCCACCATCCTGTTGCTCACTTGACCTGGAAGTGCCCCAGAATCATAGATCAATAGCTGAAAGAGACCTCAGGAGTCATTTTGCCCAACACTTTCATTTTATAGATGAGGAAACCAAAGCCCAGAGAGTTTAAGGGATTTGCCCAAGATCACACAGGTCATAAATGATAGAACTGGGATCGAAGTCACCTCCGGGTTCACCGGTCTTCCCAACATACCATGGTCTAACATAAAATAGTTAACCCATGCATGGGTGTTACACTTCCCCCGAAAAACATTTTTTCAAATGGAGTTCTATTGCCTCTAAAAATAGAAAGAAAAGTATTAAACACTATAGTATAGTAGGTCGCTGTTGTTTGTCCTTCACTTTCAAAGAGGACCAGTGCCATCACAAGTGACTTCTTGATTTTCGAGTGAATTGGATTTAAGTGGGGCAGAGATGCACAAAATCATCAGCCTTATTCCCTCTTCTAGAGTCATCAAAGTCCAGTGGCAAGAAAAAAGTCAAGACAACTGGCAATGGCCAAGGGTGCAGTGGATGACCTTGGTGGCTTCAATGTCTGACCAAGCATAGCACTTGCTTCAGTTCCCTTTGCGGCCATTGGAATAAGTTGTTCTCATCCACCCATTTGGTTTGGGTGGATGCTTGAAGGAGACATCCCCCTAACTCAGCAACTGATTTGAGGCCCATCGGTTACCCTCAACCTGGTTTAGCCTGTCTGCTGAGATGGTTTATCAGGGTGAGGCTGCAGCGAGAATAGCTTCTTGGAGCCTCTCATAACACTCTCTGTCTCCCCATCGCATGTTGCCATTGCTGAAAGGCTTCCCCCTCTCTTATCCTCTCCCTCTCGAGTTGGAGGTTGGGGTGTCATTAGATTGTGAGTTCCTTGAGGACAGACTATCTTTTGTTTGTCTTTCTATACCCGGCACTTAGTACAATGCAATGCACATAGGAGCTTGATAAATGTTTATTGACTGACCGGTAATAGCCAGGGTTTGAGTGTGTCATGAGTGCTAGGGATTGATTCATTAGGGTCTATGTTGTCACTTCTCCCAATTTGGGCACCCCCTTAACTTAATTTGCCTCAGGTGCCAGAATACCTAGGTATGGTGCTAATTTTGATAACCTTGGCTCTAGGTGACTCAGCATGGTTAAGTGAAGAGTATAAATTAGAAAAATGGATTTCTAGTTTCAGCTCTGCCGCTGATTGATGGTATGACCTTGGGAAAGTCATTTCCTCCTTCAAGCTTCCACTTCTTTTGTTAAATGAGTGGCAATTGGATGGACTAGCTGATCTCTTAGGGCTTTTGCAGTTTTAACAATCTGTGTGTTCATAAACTGTTATGAATGCAGGTCCTGCTGTGAAGAAGGCTGCATTTCAACTCAGGGATCTAAAGTTCCCTCTCCTCTGGCCCTCTTCACCTCAACCTCTACCCCTTCTCCCTCCATGGCCCACTCTCCTCTTTCCCACAAGTATTTATCCTGAGAAATCCTCTGGTCATAAAATAAAGCTCCGAGCTGATTTGTAGGCTATTAAAGGGCTATGTGCAGTCTGGCTAAAACCAGATCCAAGCACCAAGTAATGGAGCTGGGGCTTGTGAAAGCTCAGTTATATGAGGAGGAGTAGAAGGGAAACGTTAATAAAGGGCACTCCGATGAACTGAGGTTAAATACTTTCATATTTCTCAGCTAACCCAGGAACTTCCCTGAATTCTCATTTTTTTTTAAAAAAAAAGTCTCCATAATCTGATATTTTACCTCATTAAATACTACAAATTGAGAAACAAGAGAAAGGGACTGAACTGGAAAATGGCACCTGGCACAGGTCACTGGGCCTTTCTTCTTGCCCCCTGACTATCTTTTGGTGCCCAGTGGCTGGGCTTACAAAGAGTTTCACTGAGTGGTGGAGAGTTTTGGCAAAATCAGAAGGGGAGCAGGGCTGCTTCACCGAAGTTCCCTTACTAGGTCTGGGACATTTTTGTTTTCTCCTTGAAAAGTGTGGTCTCACCTTCACTGATCTGGTAGCCCTTGTGAAACTACTGGAGGCTCCTTCCTTTTATTCTTTCTGAAGATATTCTCCCCTCCATTCCTTCTGACAACAATTCTGCATTCCAGGAATAGAGAGGATCTCCCCCATGCTTTCTAGTTAGAGCTTCAAATGACAATTCCCGCCATAGCTAGGGCAAATTTACTTGAACAGCTAGCCTCATAGGGAGTAGCCACTCAGAAATAGAGTGCCTTCAGAAAAGAGCGTGGTTTCAGTGAGATCCAGGTGATACAAGGAAGAGGAGAGGAAGAGATCCAGGATGAAGGTAAATTTGGCAATAGAGACTGGAAACCAAAGGGCATAGTGGGATGGGAGGGCACAAGAAGATAGGGTCTACAGGGAAGTGAGAGATGAATTTACTTTTGTTTTGTTTTTTGGAGTGGGGGGGAAGGCAAGGCACTTGGGATTGACTTCCCAAGGTCACACGGCTAGTAAGTGTCAAGCATCTGAGGCTGGGTTTGAACTCAGGTCCTCCTTACTCCAGGGCCGGTGCTGTATTCCCTGCGCCCAGCTGCCCCCTTTTTTCGTTTAGTTTAGATTACTTTTTTTTAATGAATTTACTTTTGTTGGGGGAGGGGGATCCATCGATGTCTCTTCACTTCTGATCCCTTATAGATCTCTAAGGGGCAGCTAGGTAGCCCAGTGGATAGAGTGGTGGGCCTGGAGTGAGGAAGACTCAACTTCATGAGTTCAAATCTGACCTCTCATACTAGCTGTGTGACTCTGGGTAAGTCACTTAACCCTGTTTGCCTCAGTTTCCTGATCTGGAAAATGAGCTGGAGAAGAAAAGGGCAAACCACTCCATTATCTTTGCTAAGAAAACCCCAAATGAGATTGTGAAGAATTGGATACCACTGAACAAGCAAAAGATCTCTAATTGACCCTTCATGTCCTGCACCTGTAGGCTCTTAGGTCAGATGCTACATGGAGTAATCTAAGTGGGAAAATAGGGCCCAGAAAAAAGGTGGGGGAGGGGGAAGAAGCAGATAAGGGAGCAAGCTGGTTCCAGTGCTCCATTGGGCAGCTCGAGAAATTTAGCCTCACCAACAGCAGCCTCTAGGACAAAGCTCTAACTTTTCGGTGCTAATTATTGCTCTGGCTCTGGAAATGATGAGTCAACCGATGCACGACCATTTATATGACCATATTTAGTAAGCGCTTGCTGTGTGCCAGGCGCTGTGCTAGGTGCTAGGGTTACAAAGACAAAAATGAAACAATCTCTCCAGTAATTTATGTTCTCCCAGTTTTCTTTTGGAGATACACCACTATTTGTCCACTGGAGATAATCTGTCATCTGAAGTCCCTTTGGTAATATTTTCCCATAGCTTTGGTGATGGTTTAAAATTATTTTATTTCATATTCCATCATTCCTTCTTGCAACTCTGCTTTTTCCTCTGGTGATATACCTACTGGCCTCTTCCTTTATACTTTGTTGGGGCAGCTAGGTGGTGCAGTGAGTAGAGCACCGACCCTGGAGTCAGAAGGACCCAAGTTCAAATCTGGCCTCAGATACTTGACATACTTATTAGCTGTGTGACCTTGGGCAAGTCACTTAACCACAATTGCCCTGCCTTCCCCCTTCCAAAAAAAGACATTAATACTTTGTCATTCCTCTGGGTGATACTCTGCCATTTTAATTTTTAATCTCAACCAGAGGATGAGGTAAGGGAAAACCAGTGGAATTTTGGGAGTTTTAATGCCCTTCATGAGAGTGTCCTCATAACTACCACAAAGGACCTTCTCAAGAGGTGACCTTGAAGAACACCTTCCTTGCAGGTCTTCAAGCAGAGTCTGGATAACTATTAGTCAAGTATGTCATAATGGAGATTTCTTTCATGTAGGGGTTTAACTAGACAGTCACTAAGGTCCCTTTCAACTGAAATTCTGTGATTCTGTTATTGATTCCCTATCTCTCTATTTTCTTTTCTCTCTCCTGGTCTTCTTTTTTTCTCTCACTAATTTTCTTTCCCCCTCTTTCCCTGTCCCAACAAACTCCAGAATGATAGATGGATGAGAGGACATAGCCCTACTTGGGAAACAGGGCCCAGGGCAGGGACACGATCAAGTTTGGCGTAGATGAGTAGGAGTCATTCTTACTCCCATTTGTCCTTTCCTTCCTTAAATGTGGATCTCAAATGAAGTGTTCTTTTCCAAACTTCTCTGTAACCTATGAAACTGAAAGGTTAAGTTCAAGTACTAAGCTTTTGTTTCTAAAAACTAGCTGGTTAAAAGGCATTTGATATGACTCACTGTCATCAGGCTCAATTTGTTTTTATCTGGTTTTCCTCTTGACAGTCCCTCCCTGGTTCTTCCTTTTTCCTGGAGTTACCTATAAACCCTGAGGACATTAAGAACACAGTAAAAGGGAAAATTGTTCTTGGGCCTCTTGTTTTGCTGTGGTCAACAATGGTTTAAATTCTTACTCCTCTTGGCAAAGAAAGAATCTCCAATGCTCCCTGACAACAACCTTTTCCCAGCCCTCTCTGACCCATGTCCAGTGTCTGTAGTATCTGTAGAGGAAATTCACTCATTTATAGCCCATAAACAATGTGTTCAAATGCCACTGAGTCATCACCCTTCAATATTCACACTGCAAACATCTATGGATGATATCATCCCAGGAGGGGCTAGAGCCAGTACTGTATCTTAATGAGGTAAGAATGAGGAGAAAATGTTCTATTTTTAGAGGCTTAATCTTCACAAGATTATTCAAAATGGGTTGAAGTATACACAAGGCTCCCTACTATAAGTAGGAATGGTGAAAGGGTGTTTTGTGTGTGTGTGTGTGTGTGTGTGTGTGTGTGTGTGTGTGTATTTGAGTTTCTTAATCTAGCTTTTATAGCTTTTGAAGACCTGCCATTATTCTATCATGAGATTTCCACATGGATGATCAGAAAACAGCAACAATAGCCCCCGGAGGCTTCCTCTTCTGCTATCCCCAAGTCTTTCTCTCGCCTTTACACTCCCTTCCCTGATACAATATACTTCTATTTATTTTACTTTGTTTTTTAATACATTGTTTGTTACTCTTGAAGACTGTCCATTATTTCAAAAGCATTTCTCTTTGTAAGATTAATGGTGGAGCAACAGGTCAGTCGAACTTCCTACTCGACCATACAGATGCTCTTTATTCTCCCTTCTTCCTTCTTTCTTATTAGGCATTTGGAAGAACCAGACCATTGAGGCAATTCTTTGAAAGTGGACATGTATAACAAACTGATGATGAGTGAAAGGAGCAGAACATCGTACCCAGCGATAGCAACACTGTAAACGATGATCAGCTATGATGGACTTGGCTCTTCGCAGCAATACTATGATCCCAGACAATTCCAAAAGACTCGTGATGGAAAATGCTCTCCACATCCGGAGAAAAAACTATAGAGTCTGAATGCAGATCAGATTTGTTTTTACTTTTCTTTTTTTGTTGTTTTTTCTTTCTTATGTTTTTTCCCCTTTTGTTCTGATTCTTCTTTCACAACATGACTATTGAGGAAATATGATTAATATGATTGTACATGTATAACCTGTATCAGATTGCTTGCTCTCTTGGAGAGGGGGGAAGGAAGGGAGAGAGGGAGAAATATTTGGAATTCAAAATCTTATAAAAGTGAATGTTGAAAATTATCTTTATATGTAATTGGAAAAAAATAAAATACAATTGAGGGGGAGAAAAAATGGACATGTACAGACTCTCTTCTTCTAAATGTTTTAGTCTCAAAACAGGAAAATCATAAATGCTGCAGGGAATGTGCGAAAATTGGAACACTGTTACATTGTTGGTGGAGTTGTGAACTGATGCAGCCATTCTGGAGAACAATTTGGAACTGTGCCCAAAGGGCCATAAAAATGTGCATACCCTTTGACCTAGCAATACCACTTCTAGGGCTATATCCCAAAGAGATCACACAAGTGGGAAATGGACCAGTATGTACAAAATAATTTATAGCAGCAATTTTTGTGGTGACAAAGAATTAGAAATCAAGGGGATGCCCATCAATTGGGGAATGGCTAAACAAATTGTGGTATATGAATGTAATGGAATACCACTGGGCTATAAGAAATGAGGAAGATATGGGCTTCATTATAAGCTGGAAAGATTTATATGAACTGGTGCTAAGTGAAGGGAGCAGAACCAGGAGAACATTATATATGATTACAGACACACAGTATCTGTAAGGACTAATTTTGATAGACTTGGGTCTTCTCGTCAATGCAAGGTTCAAAGACAGCTCCAAAAGACTCATGATGGAAAAAGCTATGCACATCTAGAGAAAGAATCACGGGGTCTGAATGTAGACTAAGGCAAACTATTTGCTCTCTTTTTTTCCTTCTTTTTTGGTTTCATTTGTTCTTTTTCATGATTCATGCCATTGGTTATGATTCTTCTCTACAACTTGACTATTATGTAAATAAGTTTAATGCGAAGGTATATGTAGAACCTATATCGGATTACCTGCCTTCTTGGGGAGGGAGTGGGGAGGAGAGGGAAGGAGACAAAATTTGGAACTCAAAAACTTGTGGAACTGAGCATTGTAAACTAAAACTAAAAATAATAGTAAATGTTTTAGTCTCTTGAGAATGAACCCAAGGTGGTTATTATGATTTGAAACAAGTAAAATTCCTGAAAGGAAAAACTCCATAATACCTTCTCCAATGAGAGGATAGGATCAATCAATCAATTAACCAAATTAGTACTAATTATTTATTCACCAGGCACTATATTAGGTCCTAGGGATACAAATACAAAGAATGAAATAATCTCTATCCTCAGGGAGTTTGTAATCTAGAATCAAGGAGTGTATAAGTATAGAGAGAATAAATAGAAGTAGAAAAAAATGTTCCTAGATATAAGGTGGTTGGGGGAGGGGGAGCAATTGTACTAGGGGTAGGGACAAGGAATTAGAAAAGCTTTTACATAGAAGGTGCTTCTTCAGTTTTATCTTGAAGGAAGAGAGGGATTCAGTGAGGCAGAAGTGACAAATGAGTACATTCTAGGCACAGGGGACACCAGTGCAAAAGTATGGAGATAGGAGATGAAATGTGTGAAGATCAGAAAGGGCCAGTTGGGTGGGTATGGAAAGGGAAGTAAAGTACAAGGAAGCTGGAAAGAGAGGTTAGAGCCAGCTTATGAAGGGGTTTGAAAGCTAAACAGAGAAGTTCATATTTTATCCTAGTGACTATAGAGTGTCACTGGAGTTTATTGATCAGGGGAGTCACATGGTCATATTGGTACTTAAGAATCATTGATCTAAAACTAGAAGGGGCCTCAGAAACCATCTAGAATTATCCTAATAATGGGATATCCTAATAATAGGATAAAAACACTGAGAACACAGGATATCAGAGTTAAAAGAGATGTAGGAGAACACCTTTTGTTGTTCAGTTGTTTCAATTGGGTCCAACTCTTCATGACCCCACTTGGGGTTTTCTTGGCAAAGATACTGCAGTCAGTTGCCATTTTCTTCTCCAGCTCATTTTCCAGATGAGGAAACTAAGGCAAACAGGTTTAAGTGATTTGTCCAGGGTCACACACAGCTAGCAAGTGTCTGAAGCTGGATTTGAACTCATAAAGATGAGTCTTCCTCACTCCAGGCCTAGCACTCTATTCACTGAGGCAGCTAGCTGCTGGAAATCCTCTAGTCTGCCCTCTTAAATTTACAAAGAAGGAATCTGAGGCAATAAAGAAGTAAAGTTTTGTCGGAGGTTACAAGTTAAAAAGGAGGACCAAGGCAAGAACTCAGGTCTAATGATTGCCAGCTCAGTGTCCTCTCCTCACCACACTTCCTCCCAAACAGAAATAAGTAGAATATGCATGTGTGTGTGTGTGTGTGTGTGTGTGTGTGTGTGTGTGTGTGTGTGTAGCATGTCCATCTGATAAATTTTATACCTCTGGAGGGGGGGAATTATCCCAGTTTTTTTTCACATTTATTTATTTTATTTTTAATTTATGCAATAAAACAATCATTTCCATAACATAGTATAATAAAAAGATAATTGTACATGAAACTGCAAGTCTATTATGTGCAACTTGCTATTCCTTTTAAGTAGATAATAAAGTTATCATGTAAATTTCTTTTTTTTTAATTCCTTCCCGACTCCCCAACCCTAGAGATGGGATGCCCATCAATTGGGAAATGGCTGAACAAGTTGTGGTATATGACTGTGATGGGATACTACTGTGCTATGAGAAATGATGAGCTCAATGAGCTTAGAAAAACACGAAAAGAATTGCATGAAATAATGAAGAGCTAACTGAGCAGAACCAAAACAACATTGCATTCTAGTTTTAAAAAATGTTTTGGGTCAGCAGGCAGACAAAACCAGAGCTCACTAGCCCACACCAAAGTATTTTTTTACTAGACCAATCAGAGTACACATTAGGTCCAAACATTTTATTTAACAGTACAGCAAAATGGACAACCAGGAAAATTTTGTACTACCCCCTCCTGCTCACCCAGGGATGAACTTTCCCACAGATTCTAACAGAAAACACTCTTCTCCACTTCCCTATCAGGGTCAGATCCCTAACTTCTCCTGCTGTTACTTGGCACCAAGAGAGAAAGAATCAGGCAGTTACAGGAAGTTGCACCAGCTCCCAAGTAGCCCCCTGCCACCCTAACACAACAAGAAGGAGAATCATTTAATCCTTCACTCATGGGAGAGGGTAGAATAATACATAATAACATCAACAATAATAGCTCTTTAAGATTTGCAAAGTGCTTTACAAATAGTATCTCATTTTATCTTCAGAAATACCTTAGGAGGTAGATACTATTCTCCCCATTTTACAGATGAGAAAATGGAGTTGACAGAAGTTAAATACTCATGATGGAAAATGCTATGCACATCCAGAGAAAGAACTATGGCGTCTGAATGCAGATCGAAGCATATTATTTTCACTTTTTTTGTTTTATGTGACTTTTCCTTTTTGTCCTGTTTCTTATTTCACAACATGATTAATGCGGAAATAATGTTTCCATGATTGCACATGTATAACCTATATCAGATTGCCATCTTGGAGAGAGGGGAGGGAAAAGGGAGAAAAATTCAGAACTCAAAATTGTATAAAAATGAATGTTGAAAACTATCTTTACCTGTAATTGGAAAAGAATAAAATGTTATTTACCAAAAAAAAAAGAAGTTAAATGACTTGCCCAGGATTATACAACTAACAACTGTCGGAAGCCAGTTTTGAACCAGTTCTTCCTGATGCTGGGAATGGTATTCTAGCCACTGTGCCACGTAGATACTTCTGCAAAAAACAAAAACAAACAAACAAAAAAAACTTTGCTGTACCTCTTGGAGTAGGCTGGAAAGCATGGAAGCCAGCAGGATTAGTTATCTGGACAGGAATTGCTCAGGAAGGCGAGGGTCTCCTGCTGTTTGCTCTACCAACACCGTCCTCACGGTATCAATATAGTCTCTTGCATCTGTGGTCTCTTCGCATCAGCAGCCTCCTGCTGTTGTTTCTACTAGGGATGCATTACACCAGCATGGTGCTACCATAGCAGTAGGGAAAGCCTCTCATTGAGGGAACCTAACACCATATCTTGGGACTCTATTGTGTCTTCCACAATCTTGACTTGTTTCAATTAAGATTAAATATGACAACCACAAATTTTCCTCTTCTAGTTTCTCCTTCCAGTCTTCTTTTCAAAAAACTTCCCAAGATCAGAAATGTCCTGGACTTCATGCCCTCCATGTCCAGCACATATCATATGGATCCTGTCACAATGAGTGCAGTTGTCTGTTCCCTAAGACTTATGGGGGATGCAGTCCAAAAATAAAAATTGGAACCTCTAACTGACTGACCACTATTTACATATGTA
>CM053624.1:76701840-76718880 GCA_028646595.1 Phalanger gymnotis | reverse complement strand
TTCCAATTTTCCCAGCAGTTTTTGTGAAATAGTGAATTCTTAGCCCAGAAGCTGGCCTAAAGAGTAGACTGTTATAGTCGTTGACTTCTGCATCTTGTGTACCTATCCTATGCCACTGATCCACAGCTCTGTTTCTTAGCTAGTACCAGGTAGTTTTGATGACTGCTACTCTATAGTACAGTTTAATGTCTGGTATGGCTAGGCCACCTTCTCTAGCATTTGTTTTCATTAATACCCTAGATATTCTAGACCTCTTGTTCTTCCAGATGAATTTCACACTTTTCAATATTTTTTCATTCTTTACATTTTGTTTTACTACTTCTTGATGCCTCATAGAGTCATTAGCTTCCACTTGCTCAAGTCTAATTTTTAATGAGTTACTATCTTCATTTTGCTTTTGAGTCTCCTTTTCCAATTGGTTGATTTTACCTCTCAGGGTGTCATTTTCTCTATTTAGATTCTGAATCTCTGTAGCCATTTCGCCAATTTTATTCTTTAGGGACTTGATTTCATCAGTGGATTTTTTTTCCATTTTTTTCCATTATTTCTTTTACCTCCCTAATTTGGTTTTTAAAATCCTCCTTTTGCTCTTGCAGTAACGCTTTTTGGGTTGGAGACCAGTTCACATTACCTTTTGAGGTATCAGATGTGGATATAGTGTCGTCGTTATCCTCTTCCAAATTGGTATTTTGATCCTGCCTGTCTCCATAAAAAGAATCAATGGTCCGTGGTTTTTTTTTGTGTTCTTCATATTGGTTAGCCGTTTTCTGGCTTTGCAATAAATTTCTGCTTTTGGGGCTCAGGGCTCACCGTTCCAGCTTTCTTATTCTCCTGAGGTGTGAGGGAGGGGGTCTGGCTGCCCGAAATCTCTTCTTCCCCTGGGGTTGTTCTCCAGTACTGTTGCTCTTCAGCAGTGATCTCAGCTCTTTGTTGTTCGAGCTGGGTGTCTGGTACTTCCCCTGGAGGAGCAAGAGTATGTCTGGGCTCCTGGTGTTGACCCCTGCTGGCTCTGCCCCTCCGGGACTCAGGTACTCCCACTACTTGGCCACTGAAGCCCCACTTCTGTCTCCTCTATTCCAGTGGTTTTGTTTTTTTTTCTTTTTTTCCCCCTGGGAATTCTCTGGGTGGGGAGGGGAGGGATTAGAGCCATTTACCTGGCCATTATGTCTCCTAGAAGTTCAACCTTTGGGCTGCAAACCTCAGGAGTTGGTGTCTCATGGGCCGGTGGCGTTGTGCTGCCTCTCGTGGCTTCCACAGAGTCGCCTTCTTGTTTTATTATTTTACTTAAAACTGTTTTTTAATGTTTTCATTTCTATTTTAAGATTTAAGCACTATTGGAGAATGGCTGAACAAGTTGTGGTATATGATTGTGATGGAATACTACTGTGCTGTAAGAAATGATGAGGTCAGTCATCTTAGAAAAACATGGAAAGATGTGGATGAAATAACAAAGAGTAAAATGAGCAGAACCAAGAGAATATTGTATACAGTAATAACAGTATTGTTTTAACTTTGAGTGACTAAGTCATTTTGACTATTATAAATACCAAAATTAACTACAAAGGAAATATGAAAGAAGACGCTATCTGCCTCGAGAAAGGACTGAGAAATAGAAGCATGTATAGAATGATTTTACATACATATATACAGATGTATATATACATACAGACACATATTTGTGTCTAATAATAGCCATCTTTAGTGTGGGGGAGGGCGAAAGAAAAAAAAGAAAATTACATTTTAACTTTATTTCATATTTAAAAGTAATAGCAAGTTGTATATAATAGATTTACAGTTTCATGCATAATCATCTTTTTTCTCTCTTCTACTACATTATGGAAATGCTTATTTTATTTCTTAGGGGAGGAGGAGGAGAAGGAGGAGGAAGAAGAGAACAAGGAAGAGAAAGAAGAGGAGGAAGAGGCGGCAGCTGAATACAGTGTCTTTGGGATCAGGGTCATAATTCAATAATTCTTATGCTTGGGTAAATTCAGTCTATATGTGTACAGCAGGAAAGTGGGGTTCTGACAGGGAATGGCCCAAAGAAAAATGCAAATGTTGGTGAAAGTTACCTATCCCCGGAGAGTACAATCCTTGTTCTTATGGGTATTGGAAAATTGGGTGGGAAAGGGAAAGCAAGTCCCAGAATAGGGTCATTTTCCTAGGGATGGAGCTTAGGGGCTACTGCATTACTTGGCAAATGGTAGTGGTGGTGGTGGTCCATTTTTGAAGAGGACCAATGACATCATGGAATGATGTCTTGCAACTTTCTGGTGAATTGGATTTAAGTGAGGCAGAGTTGCACAGTTATCAGCCTCACTCTCTCTTCCAGAGTCTTTGAAGTTCAATGGCAGGACAAAAATCAAGACTAGTTGCAATAGCCTGGGGTGCAGTGGATGACCTCGGCAGCTTCAATGTCTGACTATAGCTCCAAGCACTCCATAGTGTTTACTTCAGCTGTCTTCGATGTTACTGGGACAAATTGTTCTCATCTGCCTGTTCCACCGGGGAAAGTGTTTGTATGCTGGGGCATGGGGGAGACATCCCCCTAACTCACTGACAGGTTTGTCCCTTTCAACTGTCAGTTACCCTCGACCTGGTTTAGCCTGCCTTCCAAGATGGTTTTATTGGGGTGTGGCCTTTGTGCATACTACATCTTCTTGGGGCAACAGGTGAGAGTTGGGTGACAGGTGGACCCTAAAGGTCGATGAGCAGCCCTGAAAAAGGCAAGCAAGCCCTCACACCAGAGATGCTTCATACACCCACTTGGCAACTATGGCCAGTGGATGACCATGGAGCAACACCCAGGGGCGGGGGTTATTAGGGGGATGAAATATGCTCACCTCCTCCCTGTGCTGGTGTCTAGCAAAATTCTAGTTGCTCTGTGCTCTTTACGGCTCTAATTGGCATACCACCAAGGGACTATTGTTTCTCTGGACACACCCAAGCAACAGCAGTGGCTCAGAGTATAGAAGCAGGTGCTGGTAGGGCAAAGGTCACTCCCTGTCTCTTGGCCTTAGTTTTCTTACTTGTAAAATAAAAGATTGAGTTAAAGATCTCCTTACTGTCTTGGAAAATCTGGCTCCCTGATTCTGCGATTGACAGCAACTAGATGCTAGGCACAAATCACATGGCATTTAGCTGAGTCATCACACTGGCTCCAAGGTAGACTCATATCTCCTTCCCTCCCCCTTTATACCCTTTCCCCTGGGAGCCCCTCATATCTGGCCCACAGGGATTTAAAGAAATTACCTGCCTCTCTTTAAAATTTTCCATGCGGCTCACTAACTATCTATGTATTTCCTCCAGAGAATTCTGGGGAAGCTTTGTGGGTGACCATACAGAAAGGGCTAATTGGGCTAATTAGCACTTCCGCAACCCAGCAGGCTCCACAGCTCCACGGCAGAGAAAAGAAAAAATAGGGAGGAAATGCTGGCATGAGAGCACTTTGGCCAAAGCCTTTGAGACACACATAGTGCCATGGGTCAGCACCTCTTTAGCCCTGTGGTGTTCCTAGGCACTGGCAGCTGACCCATTACATTGAAGGGGGTTGGGGTGTGTGTGTGTGTGTGTGTGTGTGTGTGTGTGTGTGTGTAGAAATTGGAACACCAAGGAAAAAAGGGAGTGGAAGCTCACTAGTAGAAGGGAGAAGGAAAAGAGAAAAAGAAAGAGTTATAAACTTTAAAATCAGTTGCCTGATTGATTATTCAGCAAATAGTCTAGAGTGGGTTCCCCACCCCTGTTCTAGAATCCAAATAAATAGCCCCCTTGGGAGCCCACACATTCACATGTGGCAACCATTGTCAAGAACTTGTTGAGAACTCCTTTGGAGAGCTGCCTGCACTGCCAGCAGGAGATTTGGGGATCTCAGAGGTGGTAAATATTTCTTTCTTTGACTGTAGGTTTGATTTTTTTGTGGGGGGGGGCAGACTACTGTTAACTGGAGCCCAGTCAGATGAATATCAGTCTGTAGTATATCATTTCTAATCACCACAGAACCCAGTGTAACTATAAAGTAATGAGATAGCTTTTCTTGCCTAGCTTCTAGCTTGCCTCAGAAGACAATTCCCAAAGAAGGGGGCAGAACGTGGTGCCAGCTATAGTGCTATCCAGACTGATGACTTTAGAAGGAACCACATTCATTTGGATGGCAAAATCCTGGATTTGAATCAGAAGGCCTGGATTCGAATCTTAGCATTGGTTATATGATATCTTTGTGTTATGTGCTAGCTATTTGTTATTAGTTTCCTTACTGTAAATTTATGTGAAATGAGGGAGATGGAGTGGATGGCCTGGAGGGTCCTTCCCAGCTCTAAATCCTGTGTTTGGTGTGTTAAAAAAAAAGACTCATTGAATACTCAGGTCATATACGGTAGGAAAGGCCACCAACAATAGATGTTGGCAGGGCCTGATCTTGGGCAGCAACAGATGAGGTGAGGATTGAGAATAGCATTGGGACATTGGTGTCTGGCAGACATGGGGAGCTGAACAAAAGGTCAAAGCTCAAAAGTGAATGGGTAGACAAAAAGGGCATGAATTGGATAAATATTATTAAAATTTACTATATTCCAGGCACTAAGTATTGAAGATACAGAAAGAAGCAAAAGACAGCCCCTGCCTCCAAGGAACTTACAATCTAATGAACATCTACCATGAATCTATAGGGTAAGTCTAAAACAAAATAAAGAAAGCAAGATGCACAAATTTAGAGAATCTGCCCCAAATGTTCACATGGACTATTTGTGCCTGACCCGGGGCAGAGCATTCCGAGCTCCCATTGGTTTGTTTAGCCACAGTTGGACACACTGAAACTTGACTCTATCATGGTGATGTCATTTTGGTTCTCTTTAAGAACCAAGGACAATAACCAATCAAATAACTAAGAAGCAAAGTCCAAGAAGGTGAGCTCTGATTAATGTCTAGAGATCCGGACTTATGGGAGGGAACAGAAGCATAACGGCATATTTGGGTCCAAGGATCAATGTCCAGAAGCCTCAGCTGGTCAAGAGAGAATGGGCAGAAGCATGGACAAAGTAGATGGGCCAGGTTCACTTTATTGCACAGTATCAGGGCAGATCACGTAAGCTAGGTGGACCGTGAGGCCTGGGAAGGCAGCAAGAAGTCCTTATCAAATCCTACCAAACACATCTCTGCCCAGAAGTAAATAAGGCAGGTTCAAATTAAGAAATAAATGGAAAATGCTGATGTATCTCCTCTGGGTCCCTAAAGCTGGCAGAGAATGGGGTGGGATCCTCGCTCACTGCAGCATATATCCTGAAAACTGGAAAGTGAGCAAGTGTGCAAGCCTGAAAAATGCTAAAACTTAGTAGATAAGCTAGCAAAATGGCTGGTAGAGCAAGGAACCAGGATGGGGAGAAGGCAGGGTTATGGCAGTATTAAGAGGCAAGGTATAGGGAGGGCCAAGAAGCTCACTGTTCAACCTCTGTCCTGCAAACCTCAGCCAAAGGTAGCAGAGGAGAGATTTGCCTGACTGGAGAAAAGAAGTATGGAAACAAAGTCTGTCAGTCGTCTGTCAGGGGCAGCATCATCATTAAAGACAGTTAACATATATGATAGTAAGACCACGGGTATTGGAATCCAATCTTGGTTCAAGTCTTAAGCAGCTCTCTCCTTATTTCCTAAGCAATCTTGGTCCTTCTCCAAGGGATTTCTGTATCCAAAGGATAGGGATCTCTGGTCTGGCTCCTTTGTTGTAGGATGCCAAAGACTCTTTTGAGAAAGCTTACATTGTACTGTACCAAACCAGATGATATTTCCATTTCTGCTGGATCCCTAAAACTTACAGAGAAGCAAGTGGTACTAGAAAAAAATAGGATCCCAGATCATTGCTTTAGTTCATAGTATATTCTCTGAGCTGTAACTGAACATCTGAAACTGTTGTAGGCAAAAAAACAAATCATAAATAATAGTTTATTTAGAGGAAGCTTTACGGTTTGCAAAAATATCTGTGTCAAATGGTGGCCTTCTCTAATGTGGAATGGGGAGGGAGGCAGAGAGACACTTGGGAACCTAAAATGTAACAAAAAATTAATAAAATTAAATTAAAAAAAAGATTTGCAAAGAACTTCACTTATCTTATTTGGTATAAAATGAATAAAAACTTCCTAAAACTAACAGCCTCCCCCTCACCAAATAAGGAAGGTAGAGATGAAGCTTGTTTTGGTATAATTCAAGGGCATTTCTTAATGATGCTGATTAGTCATTGTCTTTGGCTCTATAGATAACCACAGGTAAATTCAGACACCCATAAGTGAACTATAGACCTCTAGGAGATTCTTTGAGAATGCAGGACCAATAAACAACCTGCAGGTGGAACCTAGTCAAGTTTCCCATTCCATTTTAAGAGATGGGAGAGGCAGACATCTCTGACCCATTTTAGCTTTACACAAGGATTAGGGAGATATGCTCTGCAAAGGGTCATGTGTTTTCCTTACCCAGGTACAAGAGTTCAGATTCTATAGGGCCTAAGTCTTCATTATGAAGACAGGAACAATAAGGGAGGGGTTCACATTGAAATGTGAGCTATTTCCAGGAGATGCATGAAAAACACCTTTATAACTGGTTTGTCCGTGAAACTTGGTGGCATGCTTGTCTACAATCTGCCTAAGATTTCCTAAGTTTTGGGGGAACACAGATAAAGATGGAAATAAGCCTATGGCAAGATGTCATTTGCTAAGCAAGGGCTTGGGGAAGAGGGGAGCTCTATATTCCCAGCTATAGTGGACACCCTGCGCCCAAGAGCCTCCCAGAGTAAGAGGGGGGTTAGACTAGGCCTCTGAGGTCCTTCCAATTCTCTTGTTCTATGATTTTTAAGACCCACCCATCTCTAATATTGATGGTTCTTTGCCATCCCTGAAACCGCACCCCCCCCCATAAAAAAAAAGCTCACTGACCTATCTATCTTAAGGTCTCAGATGCATTTGAGGACACGTCGATCTACTTAACAAAAATGGCCACAAAACAGTGCTTACTTTGTGATAGCTACCCCATAGAAATGCTTCTGGGGCCAGTTCCAGGTCTGCTGCTTACTACTTGTGTGACCTAGAGATAATCACTTCACCTCTCTTGGCTTCCATTTTCTCTTTTAAAAAAAGAGGGGGATAGTACTAGATTGGATGATTTCTAAGATTCCATCAAACCTTAAATCATATGATTCTACAAACTTTTTCATCTCTGCATTCACATACCCCCTCTCTAATATTTTATATTTATTTGTATATTTTTTCTGTGTTTTTTTTTTCTTGGCAAGGCAATTGGTGTTAAGTGACTTGCCCAGGGTCATACAACTAGTACCTGTCAAGTGTCTTACACTAGATTTGAATTCAGGTCCTCCTGACTCCAGGGCCAATGCTCTATGCAATGCTCTACCTAGATGCCCCTGTAGATATTTTCTATTGACTTACCTGTGTTTTTCTTTATAATTTCTTGAAATCTGAAGTCTAGACCCTTTTTTTGATCATGGATTTTAGGCAATCCAATAATTCTTAAATTACTTCCCTCAATCTATTTTCCAGGTCAGTTGTTTTTCTGGTGAGATATTTCACATTTTCTTCTATTTTTTTTCATTCTTTTGACTTTATTTTATTGTTTCTTGATGTCTCATGGAATCATTACCTTCCACTTATCAAATTCTTATTTTTAAGGAATTATTTTCATCAGTGAGGCTTTGTGTCTCTTATACCATTTGGCCAAATTTTAAGGTGTTATTTTCTTCAGTATTTTCATACCTCTTTTGTCAAGCTGTTAATTTATAATATTCTTGCATCATTCTCACTTTTTTTCTTCTACCACTCTTATTTGATTTAAAAAATAAACAAATCTTTTTTTTTTTGCTCTTTCTTTAGCACTTACAAGAATTCTTGGTAGGCTTGAGTCCAATCTGCATTTTTATTTTAGGCTTTGCTTTAAGCTGTTTTCACACTGTTGTCTTTTTCTGAATTTGTCTTACTCTTCCCTGTCACCGTAGTAGTTTTTTATACTCAGGTTCTTTTTTTCATTATTTGCTCATTTTTTTCCAATCTTTTTCTGAACTTTGAACTTTATGTTAAAGTGGGGCTCTGCTCGCCTGGGGTGGAGGAGCACTATGACAAGCTTTACGCTTTTTCACCCTGCTTTTTTCCACAGCTAGTTCTGAGGGTGTCTGTAAGTTTTCAGTGCTTCCAAGATGGTATGATCTAGGGAGATCTACAACTCTACTGTTCTGGGCTCTGGGCTCTGATCCTTCCCCAGGTAGGACCCCTATTCCTCTGTAACCACATGCCAATGAGCATTTCTCTCCAAACTGGAACTGTGACCCAAAACTGGGTACGGCCAATGAAGTTGCCAAATTGTGCTCCATCCTGTTCCCAGTGCCAGCACAGGAGTCCCTATAATTTCTTTCTGTCCAGTTATCCAATGCTATCATTGCTTGTGGGCTGAGAGCTCCCAAAGCTGTCTCTACTGTCTCAGGTGCATCCAAGGCCCACAAGTGATGTTTCCACCATGAGTTCTGGGAGAGCCTCCATCCCGGTATCACATAATGGCTTTAAAATGCATAAAATAAAATACATAAGATTACATCCCATCCCATCTTTCCCATCCAAATTCACAGGTACTAATTCACAGACCCCCTTCTGACTTCCTGTGTTGACTTGGGTTGGAAAAATGTCTTACTCCAACTTTTTGTTGGCTATGCTACTCCAAAATTCTATTTGATACATTATCTAAAAGTTGTTAGGAAAGGGATGTTGGGAGAGTTCAACTGGAACGCTGCCTCTACTCCTCCATCTTGGCTCCTTGACTTACTCGTGTACATATTGTTTCCCTCTACTTGAACGTAAGCTCCTTGGGGATAGGTGCTATTTCATTTCTGCCTCTGTGTCCAAGCAACCTTGGTAGTAGAAGCTTATAAACGTTACTAAATGAATAAATGAAATATGGGTTCAAATTTGTCCCAGAAACCAACTAGCTATGGGACCACAGACAAGTCACCTATTGGGTCTGAGCTTCAGCTTCTTCTTCTGTAATAAAGAGAGGCCTACAGCCTCTCCTCACTTTTTACAAGACAAGGAAGTGTGCTCTAGGGGTTTCCTTCATGATAAACACTTGTACTGCCTACTTTAACAAATTTGCTTCAAGCAAATCATTTTATAAGTCTCAAAGCATTATATAAATAGGAGGTATTCTAAGAAGGGAGGAGTAAACTGAATATCTTTTTTAGATAGTCTCTGGGAAGAGAAGCCTTAGGCTAGCTTGGAAAATCATTTTCTCAAAAATGGTCTACCCACAGTTTTCACCAGGTTCTACTTCCTCCTCATGTTTTGTCTCAGCTTTAATGAAGTTTATAGTTAGAAGATGATTTAAGTTGGATCCAGAGGATCTGGTCTCAAGTCTTTGTTTTTGCCACTGACTGCTTACATGACCTTGGCCAAGTCCCTTCACTCCCCTGATTTAAAAAGTGAGAATAGCAAGTCTACAATCTACCTCATGGGGCCTCTGGTTTCTCACTATCTTTTCACAGGCTTAGAGCATCATACAATCCAGCATTCCCTGTGGATACACCCCTTTAATCAGAAGGTCTTTCCCCTAGGCCCTGCCCCTTGGAGTTACGTTTACATCAAGTCAACCCTCCATCTTTCCTCTGGTACTGGATGAAGCCATAGCTTCTGGCTCCTGGGTGAATCAGGCCTTCTCCTTTTGTAAGGGCAGTTACATACCTATCAGGACACATAGCTATAGAAGGTCAACTGGGAGGGTCCTCAGAGATCATCGGATCCAGGAGCTCTTTACTTAATGTCTTTGAAACTTCAAGGGGTCTATGAACTTGAATGGGAAAGAGTCAGTACCTTTGATTTCCTTTGCAATCCTGTGTATTTTATTTTATGCATTTTAAAGCCATTATTTGGGAAGCTGATCCCACAGCTAGTTAGTTTCTGGGACCAACATGAACCCAGATTTCAATTCATTATTTCATTCATAAACTCCACCAGACACCTCTAGATGAGGCCATGAAACATATACAAAAAAAGGCTAAGAATCCTTCATTTAGTCCAAGCCGTACATTTTTACAGATGAAGAAAGAAAGGCCAAGAAAAAAGAAATAACTTGACAAAGGCTGACCATAGATGGCTCCTGAGCAGCAAAATCAAGATTAGAGCCCAGGTCTTCTGGGTCCAGTGTTTTGGGTGGTTTTTTTTTTTTGGCTGCTTTTTGCTACCTCCGTGGACTTTTAGGGTATATTTGAATCACTTTCTTTACTGACCCAGCTGTTTTCCCCCAACATCATCTTGGCAACCATATCTTCCTTCTACTTGCTTTATTTAGTTTTTGGCGTAAGCTTTTCTAGAGTCTTTGTCTCTAGCCTTTGCAGTGCTGATCAAAGCATATTGGATTTTTTTTTTTTACCTATTCTATGCAGAAAAAAAGCACTGGACTTGGACTCAGAACACTTAAATTCACATCCTGGCCCTGCTATTTACTACCTCAGTCTTCTCATCTGTAAAACGTGGATGACATCCCCACCATCTATAGTCACAGGGTCATGGCAAGGAGAGTAGTTTATGAACTAAAGCGAGCTATGCTGATGTAACTTCTTTTCCATTGGATCTTCTTCTCTAGTTGTTTTCTCAAAAAGTGTTCTTCAGCTACCTCTGACTCTGCCCGGTACTGCCTCATGGGCAAGCCCTCCCCTAACCCAGTCTTAACTGGGGTCCTTTTGTATCCGCCTTGTGATATCTCCATTCAGGGATTCACAATACACATTTGCATGCTAAAAGACCATCTCCAACTTATCCCAGAAAGTTCCCACTGTCTTCCCCTAAACATTTAAAATACTTAAGACCCTACATTTGCATTTTAACCCTAAGCTTGTGGCTCTCAGGTCTGGAGTTAACAGTGCCCCCCTCCCCCTACTCTCCCATTTCACTTAGGGGAAAAGAGAATTTTTCTGTATCAGATAATCTATCCAGCTAGGGAAAGACTGAATCCCCTAAGGCCCTTCCCAGTGGCTGGCAATGATTAGGATGGACCACTGGGAGATGGACAGGATAAACCAGTGGCGGGGACTGTACTTCCCCAAATTCCCCCTAGAAATTGTCATCAAAATGCCTCTTCCTTTGTTTTCCTTTAACTACTCCCTCCCTGTTGTTCTCCCCAAAGTGTACCCAGTCAGCAGTGTTAGCCATGTAATTGATGGGGTGGCTGACTGACCCAGGGATTACTTGGAAGATCTGGGAAGGAAGCAGAACAGAGAAGTTCACAACTCAGTGCTATCAGTCAGTTGTCATATATGACTCACCTTGCTTACTACGTTTTAACTGTCCCAGGGAAATTTCTCCTCACTGGACTTTGTAACTGGGCAACTTGGTATTTCCAGAATTGACTTAGGCTCCAAATAAGCTGTGGACCTTTGGAATCTTAAGATGCTAATAGCTTACATTTATACAGCATTTCATAGTTGACAAAATTATTTCCTCAGACAATTCTGTGAGGTTGGCTATGTAAGGAGCATTATTCCCATTTTATAGATGAGGAAACAGATACTGAAAAATGGAACGACCTGCCCCAGGTCAGACAGATAAAAATATCTAGTTTGAGTTCCAACTCCTTCAATTTCCTCTTCCTACTCACTAGTAGAAGTTTCCTAATGACAGGAAACAGAGTTGGATTTGAATCCCTCTACCACTGTAACTGCAACTTAGGGTCTTAGTTGCCTGGAAAATCGATATATTAGAGGCAAGACTTGAACCTCTGACTCAGGCCAGTTTTTAAGCACTACCATACTATATTTTGGATTATATTACCATGATTTTCCCAATACATAACTTTTACTTTTGTGTGTATGTGTGTGTGTGTTTTACATCAGAATGATTTCCCATTATATACCACACTACAGAATCCTCCCCTATAACAATGAAAAATTTGAACAACAAATCTCCTGGACCTGACAGTATTAGTGGCATTAGGTGCCATAGTCCCCTTCCCGTATACTTTTTGACGTAACTTGGCCCAGGACTCAGAAGCCCAGTGACCTTGAATTCCACTCTTCCCTTTTGACACCTGCTTCTTCTTTGGCCTGAGGCAAACCACTTATCCTTTGAGCTTCTCACCTTTGAAAAGGGGGGTGGGGTGGGGTGGGTAATAACACCTGCCTCTTTGGGAAGCTGGCAGCAGCTTAATTAGTATTCACAAAGGGTTGGATATTATTAAATTACTGTGCAATTGAGAAGGAGCCTTGGGGCCCATTCAAATCTACCAGGGCCTTGTTTGAGACTGAGAAGGTAGGAGGGACCAGCCCTGGCTCTAGGCCTGAGAAAAAAGAAGAGGATGTTTGTGTTCAAATTGTGTGAGCTGTTGGTGGAGCTGGGAATTAGAACAGCCATTCTGGAAAACAGTTTGGAACTGTGCCCCCAAAGTTACTAAACTGTGTATACCCTTTGGTCCAGCCTTACTAGGCTTATATACCCCAAAGAGATCAAAGAAAAAAGAGGACACATGTACAAAGATATTTATAGCAGCTCTTTTGTGATGGCAAAGAATTGTAAACTAAGCAGTTGTCCACCAATTGAGAAAACACTGACCAAAGGATGATATATGAAGGCAGTGAAATATTATCGTGTGTAAGAAATGACGATTTCCCAGAGACCTGGGAAGACTTCTATGAACTGATGCAGACTGAAGTAAGCAGAATGAACACAATTTATAAATAACAATATTGTAAATAAAAGCAACTTTGAAAGACTTGAGAACTCTGTTCTATGCAAATGAACAATGCAACTCGCATACCAACCTGGAGGTAACTGTCTTCTATTTTGTTTGACTTTGCAAGGGTTTAGTTTGGTTGTCAGTAGGAAAAGGGAGAAGTGGAAGGGGGGGGGGATACAGTTTAATTAAAAAATTATATGAGCTGAACTTTTAAAAATGGGTTCCAAGGCACCCCAAATTGTGGAGGTTTTAGCCATTTAGCAGCAATCTTGCTCTTGCTGAAGTTGCTGGCCAGCTATACGTTGTGACTGTGACTATCCCCCTGCCTCTCCCCACCATTTCTACTTTTCCACTTTATAAACCTTGGAATAGACTATAACTGTGAACTCTCTTGATCTGGAAGAATCTCAGGTAGTTGATCCCAAGAGAGCATAGTAGAGGTAGAAGGAACATTGAACTAGTCATCAGGAGACCCATGTTGAGGTCCTGGCTCTGTCCCTTCCAAACTGTGTGATTAGAACAACTCAATTGACTTTCGTGAGTCTTAGTTTTCTGATTTGAAAAAATTGGACTAATGTTTATCTCAACTCTGCCTACATCACAGGGTATTCTGAGAACTGTATGACAGATCCATGTAAAATAACTTTGAAAACAAATTCAAGCAGCATCTATATACATGTCATTCTTTGAAACATTTATCTGTATATATTACATGAAGCTATTATATAATATATATTTCTAGACTTAGGATATATTCCACACTTCCATATACGCTATGTTTCAGCCAAACTGGCCTACTCATACACATTTTATCTTCCATCTCTCTGCTTTTACACAAGCTGCCCACTACCAAACCCCCCAGCCCAATCCTGAGAATACACTGCCTCTTTGTTTCTGCCCCTTAGAATCCCAATTCCCTAGGTTCCTTAAAACTCAGATGAAATGGCACTTTCTACATGAAGCCTTTCCTGATGTCCCTTGCTACTAACACCCACCTCCCACCACCACCCAAAGACTTCCTATTTCCCTTGTATCTAATTTGTATTTACTCATATTGGTTTGTGTTGTTTTCCCCAATAGAATGAGTTCCTTAAAGCCAGGGTCTATTTGGGTTTTTGTTTGACTATCTACCAGAGTACATGATACATAGAAGGTGCTAAATAAATTTATGCTGATTGATTGATGATTCAGAGACATATTACGTCCCTGGAAGAATACTAATGGATTTTGGTGTGAGGGAGCAGTTTGTGACTGCTGAAAATCTGGGCTCGGCTATCTGCAAAATATGTCAAAGACAGCAATGATGATTGATTAGTTCAATGGGCATATCTAAGGGGTTGCTATTATTATTGTTGATGGTATTTTAAAACTCTCAGCTGGAGTCCTCTGGCCGACTGCAGCTTCTGTGTCCTGGCAGAATGAGAATGCACAAGGAAAAAGACATTATTTATATGATATCAGCTCCTAAATTTATGGCTCTTTTTTCCTTTAGAAGGCTATGTAGCCTATTAGTCAACAAGGATAGACGCTCTCTAGAACATGGACCCTTCCTGTCATAAAGTCTATTTCCATCTGACCAAGAATTCTGGCTTCTGTGGAAAGTGCCCAGGGATAAGATCCAGATACAGGTAGATCTTACATATAAAAATTCAACAGAACATTGAATTATTATTGAATTTCTGTTGCATAGGGATTTTCTGGAATGTCTAAGAAGCTAAAAGGGTTTGGTAAAACAGTGGTATTACTTTCCCAATGAAGTCTTCAAGGTGAGTATCCATTTGCAGGGTTACTAATAAGAACATAGAAGTCAAAATAGGACCATCTAGAACAGAGATCTGATGAAACAAAGAATTATAATGGAGAAGCTAAAGGAATAAAGCACTTATTTAGCACCTCCTGTATGCTAGGCACCAGCCTAAGCAGTTTACAAATATTATCTTATTGAGCCTCACAACAAGCCTGCGAGTGAAAGGCTATTATTAACCCCATTTTACAGTTGAGGAAACTGAAGCAGGTAGAAGGTAAGTGACTTGCTTTGGGTCACACAGCTAGTAAGTGTTTAAGGCCAGATTTGAACTCAGATCTTCCAGATTCCGGGTCCTGGCCTCTATATATGCCATGCCACCTAGCTACCTCTGGTGAAGGAATTAGGGGGAATGATCTGGACAGCTAAAGGATTAGGAGAGATAGTTGGTATACAGCTCTTAAAGAATCTTTTGCCTGATTAGGTTTGATGGGAGGTTTGCAGGTGATAAGTGGGTAAATTTTAGGTTGAACTGGTGTTTGGCATAATTTAATCTTTGAGTGAGGAGAAGAATGTTCATATCATATTTAATCTAAAGTTCCTTTTCCTTCTCACCTATCATTTGGGGTGAAGGGTTTAGTGTCGTGAGTCATTGATGATGGAGTCATACTCTCTGATCTGATGCAGGTGAAGTACCTGGACCAAGCTTTTTGGCTCTAGGAATGACCTGCTTCGTGTTGAAATGGGCAAGATCATGAAACCTGGCAAGGTGGTGCTGGTCCTGGCTGGACAGTACTCCAGGCGCAAGCATCGTCAAGAACATTGATGATGGGACCGTTACCCTTGAAAAGTGACTGCAGCAATGGGCAAAAAGAAGATTGCCAAGAGATCGAAAATCAAGTCTTTCGTGAAAGTTTATAACTACAACCACCTCATGCCCACCAGATACTCTGTGGATATCCCACTGGACAAAACAGTTGTCAACAAGGATGTGTTCCCTGACCCAGCACTGAAATGTAAGGCAAGGAGGGAAGCCAAGGTCAAGTTTGAGGAAAGGTACAAGACAGGCAAAAACAAGTGGTTCTTCCAGAAGCTACGGTTTTAGAACTGCTGTGTTGGTCAGTAAATAAAATGTTTACTAAAAAAAAAAAAATGAAGTACCTGGACCCAGATAGATATCTGTAGCTGCTCTTAATGGGACAAGGGTCTGGTGATAATTTTAAAAACTTTACATTAGGATAAACCTAGGAAGCTGGAAGCTGGGTGAAATCACTCTGGTGCAAAATGATTTTTTGGAAGAAAAAATATGGTGGGAAGTTGAGAGTAATAAAGACTTGATGGTGGCCTCTCCTGACTCAACACAGTCACCATTCCAGGTGCTACAGGAACCAACCCTGTACCAGCATTCACAGACAACTAGGTAGGCAGATTCAATAAATTTATAAGCAACCCAGATTATTTTTGGTAGATCACTTTTAGGCACTTCTCTTTTTCTGCACTTGCATATTGTACCTAATATTAAGAACATCTACTGAGTCTAATGGCACTGGACCTACAAAGACTGGGAGCTCCTTCAGGGCAAAGACTATTTTTTTACAAAGACTTTCTGTATTCTCAGTGCTTAGCATAGTGCCTGGCACGTAGTAGGTGCTTAATAAATGCTTATTGCCTGACTAAAAGATCCCTCTGCTCTGGATCCAGGCCTTATAGTCAAGTCAGGGAGAGTGGGGAAGTTGGGCTTGTTAAACCCCCAACCCTTGTGCCCCAGAGACAAATTATTTATAACTTAGATTTTGGCTTATATCTAGGTCTCCCCAAAGGGGAAACAAAAAAACGCTCAAGATACAATGTGAATCAGGTATGGCATATTTATTTCTTATGTATATGCACAAAAGAAATGATAACAGACATGGAAGATTTTGGCCATGGACTGACAGAACAACTTAAAATATGATTCAGTAACTTAATTTGTAACTATTATTCTATTCCTTGAGGAGGCTGATACCTCAATGGAACATTGTTGAATTGGTATTGTTACATTTCAACTGGGTTGTGCACTGTTCAACTATCTCTTAGCCCATGTCTTATGGTGAAATAGAAAGGCTTCCACACAGAGTGGAAGAGGCAGCCAGGAACCCAGACACAAGCTCATCTAATAGAATCCAGGAGCCAATGAAACAGCCGAAAATCATCACTTGCTCCTCTGCATCCTCAATGGAAGTCTAGTAACAGAAACTATTACTTTCTATGTAGTAGAACTTAAGCAAGAGAGCAAGATGGAAGCTGTTTGTCCTTTTAATTGACAAAGATCCCTATCTTCCTAGCACTGTCGCAGGATTAGGGAGAGAAGAGGTCCAAAAGATTACTCCAGGATTTTGGCATCTTCCCAAAAAGACCAGTGATACCAGCACTCAGCCACCATGTAGCGAGAAATAGCCAGAAAGTTCATCATCCCTAAAGTGTCCAGGTACCAAGGCGTATATATATAGTTAGGGAATATTTGCTCATGTGCTGTGCAACCTATGTAAGGTATGTATGAATTAACTCTTCCCAGTGACTAAGCCACTGAAGAAATGTAATTTGACAAAATATCT
>CM053624.1:76531165-76701340 GCA_028646595.1 Phalanger gymnotis | reverse complement strand
GATGAATTAACTTGGAAGCAAAAGAGCCAGTTGCCCCAGGGTCTTCAAGATTAAGTAACCTCAAGACTCCACTTAAGTGGTTGTGAATGAAGAGAGAATGGTTCTAACTTGGCGTTCTCTTGCTAGGTTCCCATTCAATTTGTCCCCTTCTCTCTACTCACACCCAGGTTCACCTCGCACTCTGGTCTAGTCTTCCTGGAGTTGGATAGTTCTATGTGTTACCTTTTTAGACTTATCAGGAATAGCCTGGTCTTCAGTTAAAGGGCCTGAGGAACAGGAAACCAATCCCAAGGTAGGGAGTAGAGGGGAAGACTCGACAAGGCTGAGGGGAGGGCTGGAAACCTCAGAACCATGACCCTAATGTGTAGTGGAAATGGCGGGGAACAGTTGGTTACCTAGGAGCACATGATCACTGGGGCTTTGTGCCAACTTTGGGGGTGGGGACAAGCTTCTATTTTTTTCTCCATAGTACAACTGTCACCATGCCTCACCATATTGTTGGCTGCTGCTCTGTACCACTATGTGTCACAACCCCAGTCAAATGGTTTTTGCCCTTGAATTTGCTTTTCCAGATCTCAAAGCCAGTGTGTTTCAGAAACCAATTCTAATGGTTTTTGGGGCTGATGTTTCCTCAGACATTTCTGTTTATTCATTCCTAGAGTAGGTAGAATAGTATTACTTCCTAATGCTGGCATCAAAAGCTCTTCTCCTCCCCACAGCTCCTCTGCCCCCTCTCCACACCCTCCTCAAAGCAGCTTCACTAAGCACTCATCCCTGGTGCTGCTCAGGTGTCTGGGTGTTTGCATAGAGAGCCTGCCCTACTTGTCATGATGATAGCATTACATCCATGCCTTGGCATTTGGGCTTTTAGAATAGCTTCCAAATTGCCTTAAGGAACTGGACCCTCACTCACAGAGATTGGGATCAAGTCAGGTTTGCTCCTCTGGCTTCAATCCACTATGTCGTTCCAGGGTCCAAACTATTCTTAGTCTACCCCCAAGTACATCATACTCCCAGTACACATGGGTGTTCTGGTGGCAGGGGTTTACGGAATAGAGTAGTGCGCAGAACTATTATTATTGTTGCTGCTAATATATAGCACTTCAAAGGTTATAAAATGTTTCACAGATGTCATCTCATTTAAGACTCACAACAACCGAGGTAGTAATATTGCAGGTATTAACTCCATTTTACAAAAAAAGGAAACTGAGGTTCAGAGAGGTTAAAGTACTTGCCCAAGGTCACACAGCTAGTGTCAGTAATCTGTGGATGCAGTTCAATGTTATAGGTTACTGAGTTTAGAACCTGGATGTTGTGCTTCCAGCTATTTTTATGTTGTAGGGCAGATACCAGGGCAGTGCCCAGGACCACATCTTATTTGAGACAAATGTAGTTTCTGTTTTGTGCTCCAGTAGCTATGAATGCTGGCAAGTCTGGGCCTGGACTTTGCTCTCATAGGGGGATTCCCTGTCATTTCTCCCCTTTCCTCCTTTCTTTCTTACTGATTTTCTACTCAGAAAGATAATAGAGTTGAGGAACAGGGAGTCCTAGAGCTATTCCGACTGCTCCTGAACTTGGGTATGAGCAGATCCGTTCGCAGAGTCAAGAAGAAGACAGACCAAGTGAATCCGAGTCAGGCAGAAGCTTCGGAGCATCCCTGCTTTGTGGCTTAGCCTTTTGGGGATATGCACCCTTCTGAGGCCGGGCAAAGACCAAGTGAACACCCTAGCATGGAGGCAAGAAAAAACTCATTTCTCAATGTGAGAGAATCACTGGCATAGGCATCTGTACTTCCTGTGGGGTTTTGGGTCATTACTACCTCGCAGTCTCAGCATTCCTGGAACCTTTAAGAAATAACTATTAATTCCCTTCTGCTCTGTGTATTTACAGTGTGCCCTCAGGCTACAAAGAAACCAGATTTGCTGAGGATGACAATCAACTCATAGCCTCTCCACCATTGCTAGAGGCTGTTGTCTACACCAGACTCCAAACTCACTTCTGGGCCCCTGAACTCATTCATTTACCCTTGTTCCTTTTTACTGTCCAGGTGAGGATTTCATTAGGAAGCCTGAGCAACAGTCCATCTATACCAGTGGAATGTGTTGGGATTTCGAAGAGGGGGAGGGGTGCTGTTCTAACTCAACCCCAACTTGCATAAACACTGACATTACCACCCTAAGCAGAAACCCAGCCTCAAAGCTAAAGTCACTCTTCCTCAAGGGAAATCCCTGCCAGCATATTTACAGCATTTAAATAGAAAAATTTCCTCCCATCCTTCTCCTTACCTGATCAAGGCATTGTGGGTCAGTCCGTACAGTGGTCATATAAATAACTGCTACAATGGAGGACATTTTCTCCTCCTTAAATTTTACCTGTTCGTGGAATTCTTCTTTTTGGGGCCTCAACTGCCCTCTCATCTCAAGGCTGGCTGACCTCTCCCTGACTTCAATGCAGGGTGAGAAATCACAGATTTTAGAACTAGAAGGAACTTTGGAGGTGATCTGATCTAAACTTTAATTTTGAGGAGGGAAAAACTGAGGCGCAGATGCTAAATACTTGCCCAAGGTCACACAGCTAGTAAGTGACAAAGCCAGGATTTGAATTCTGATTCTTTGGCTCCAAAGCCAGAACTTTTCCCATTGTACAGGGATATCAGGCTCCTGGTGCCTACCTTGATTTGATTTGACTTGATTTATCGAGGCATATGGGAATCAAGTATCTATGTGGCCGACCTTGGGAATAAGGGTATCCTATAATTTTGCAATGTGGCTATGTTGATATAAAGTAATTTCAACAAAAACCTTGGGCATTTTAATGTGATACACACACATACATATATGATTAATTCTAAATATCTCTTTAAATCTCTCTTGCTGCCCCACTTATCACACCTTTCTCTACCTTTTCCTCCCCTCTTTCAAAAACATTTAGACCTCCCCCATGGCAAGGGCCATCAGGAAGCCTGTGGATGCTATAGTGAGGGTGCACAAATAATTCAGAATAAAGCAGCCCAATTCATGTAGACTGGCATTAGGATAAGTATATCTTAAGAAAGTTCTTATTCAGACTTGGCTTCAGGCAATAAAACGTCATAGACGTATAACTGTAGCAAGTGAAATTTCTAGGGAGCAAATTAGGCTGAAAACATCTTCTAGAGACAGCTAGAAAGGAATCACACACCACCCGAAAATAAGGAAAGTTATGCAGTAAATGTTTCATTTATTGGCCTTCTTCCATTACTATTAGGGTTAAAAGACATCTTGTCAATAAGAAAGGTATATTTATGGAGGGCTGATGTCTTTCAGAAAGCGGCTTCTTGTCATATATGTCTATAACAGTAGCTATCAGCTTATGAAGGCAGGTGATGAAACTCGGTACAAATGCATACATCTACCCATTAACCCTTGGATCATCAGGCATCATTGTCACTTCATTATCAGGACCTTTTATTAGCTTAAGCAAGGTGATCAAGCCAGGCACATCCAGGAAGTACCAGAACAGAATTGTGTTCCTTTAGGATTTAGAGAGGTAGGTGGATGTCTTTCTAATTCTCTAGGAGCTAGTGTCTACACCATGGGATCAGAGAAGTTGCGCCCTCTTTACCACTCTCCATCCCTATTTCCAAATGGAAATGGAAAGCATTGTAGGATCATCAGTGAGGTCTCTGGGCATCCCAATGTCCTTACCTCAGCTGAGGGAACGCTTGTATTCCAAGACCAATCACATGGAAAATAAAGCCAAAAAAGAGCTATCAGAGTGGAACAATAACTTAGGATTTTAAAGATTTCCCTTTTTTCTAGCTTTCTTATGTTTTTTGATTTTTCTCACTATCATTCCAGTTTTGCTCAATTGATAAACATTTATTAAGCACCTAATATATACCAGACACTATGCTAAGTCCAGCCAGGTAAAAAAAATCCAAGCTCTACTCATGGCAGGCATTGGACTATTCAATACACAGTTCGGTTCTTTAAGGGAAATCTACATCTATAATATATATATATATATACATATATATTATATATACATACATACATGTGTATATATGCATATATACGTATTTATTTAAAATGGGTTTATGTGTGTTTATTGAGTGGAATTTAATGGACTCTTACTTAGTGATTAGCCTAGCTGAATATGGCTGTCAACATGTATTCCCTGCCTTTGGTAGATGGGTGAAGTGTATTGTTATTTTTAAAATAACCAGAGGAGCTTCCACTGAAGTTCATCCTTGTGCTAGCATGCTCTAAGATGTCTTAGCATAGGTGTGATGTCCTCTGAGAACATCGCAGGCATGAATTGAATTGAATTGACAACCAGCTGACTTCTATATAGACTGTGATTCCCGACAAGACTGACCTCATTGTAGCTGATCTACCGGTGTCATTTTAGGGTCCTTAAAGGCTTACTTTCTAGCTGCTTGCTGATTTTTATCGTTACAGTTATTTTAACAGAAATAAAGCCTTTCATTTATCCAATAGAGATCAAGCTAGACATGCTAGTCTCCGTGAGAAAGGGAATACAGACTGAAATTTAGGCTAAAGTGTAAATGTTTCCTACCAAATCTTTCCTACCAAAAATTCTGCTTAGGGGAGGTCAGAAGGGATGAGAGACCACTCAGGCTCTGAGCTCTTGAAGGGTCTGGGGGGAAAGGTGTGAAACAAAGTCAGGAGTCCTTTGAAATTTTACCTAGGCCTTGTGCCATTCCCAGCCTGGCCACAGCTAATCCCTTGCACCATTTGAGAAAAATGCCCCCAAAGTAGGCAGCTTTGTAGGCTAGTGGGACCAATGAATTTGATGAAGCACTACTCCGTTCTCATGGGACATTTAGCTGAGGCACTACAAGCCCAATTTGTATGGGAAGGGCATTTTTTCCCATTGATATATGAGACAGACCCACTCAAGTTTTCTTCACAGTCACAGAGAACTCTGACTGTCCACACAAGGCCAGTAGTTCTGAAGACCAGAATTCATCAGTGCCTCTAGAGGGGTAGCCTCAACATCTGGCTCCATACCACTCTGCTCTTGAAAATTTTAAACCAGACCTATAAATCCAACATCCATATTACTGATGGGCCTATTTTAATTGCATGACATTGACTCTTACTGCTTGCAAACAAAAAATAATTTCTTTATCAAGGTGTCAATGGAGCTCCTCTAGCTAACTGGTATTATTGGTCTTTTAAGATGTCTTGTCATTTTTCAGCATTTTACGGTATTCATTTTATTAAATTAAATGTGGCACATGGGCTAATATGGAATAACTTAACTGCTTAATTAGATCATAGTTTTAAAAAGAAGGCAAGGTGTAAAAAAATTCACTTTTGGAAGAGAAAAAGTAAAAGCAAACCCAAATGTATAAAGTTATTAACTGATGATTGCAGAATTGCTGTGGAATTTGGCAAAAATGCTTGCCAGGGTTTAAGAATACTGATATCTTTGAAAATTTGAATTCTGTGCCATTTGGCCAGCTTATGTTAAAATAGGCAGGACTATAAAGGAAATAAGAAAACTTGTTTTCTGACTCAATTCAGAGCAGGGGCAAAAGAAAATAGAAACAGAAAATCAACCCAGAAGACAAATAAATTGCCCCAAAATTAAGTTACTACAGAAATGTTGCGGCACAGGTAAACATCCTTTTAAAATAGAGCCTTGGGGAAGTCAGCAGCATGCATACAAAGCACATACAGGCTATAGGTGACAATTAGCAAGTGTGCATAGCTACGGTCTTTCCACCAAAAGTCTACAACCAAAAGCAACTTAGTCAAAAGGCCCAAAGAAAAAGAACTGGTAAATCCATTTGTACGTGGATTTAACAGTGAAGTATTTCATTCTTCTTGTTTTTACTTGGTGTCTTGAAATAATCCCCTTTCTGTCTCCATCCTCGCACTTAGACATTGTTCACAGCCTTATTTATTTATGAAGTCTGAAGGTTAGTCCCTACCTGCTGAGACTAATTAGCCCTGTTCTTTGTATCCTATGCAATCCTGTCTGATTAAATGTACACATTTGTTTTACTTCTTTTTATGCCTCCTTTCACTCTTTCTGCTTTTCTGATTAATATTAAAGTTGGTAAGTTGCAATGGTACCCTCCCCCCCCACTCCCATTTTTATTTCGCCTGCATCTTTCCCTTTCGTGTGCAAATGTGGTGGTGAAAATTTCCAGGGCTTGAGAATTTGTTAGCCTTGTCAATCTTTGCATTATGATTTTGAGTCCTTTGCTTTCAGAGAACATAACCTGTAAGACAATTTTGCTGAATCCCCCAAATTCCCTAAATATTATATGGTAAATTGTCTTTCTTTGGCAAACCCTGGGTGCTGAATATGGCCCTCTCTATAGAGCAGCAGGTTAGATTTCTTGGGGAGTGTTTGGAATATTTAGTGCAACATGACTCTTTCCAACGTCTATGAGACAATTGGCTGATTCCTATTGAATTTACTGCCTGACCCCCTTTGTCTTCTTCGAAGTTAAAGTTTCCAATGGACTCTTACATTGTCATAATTGGGCATTTGGTGGAAGATCATTGTGCTTGCCCTATCTCCAATGGATGTAGGGGCCATATGCCTGATTTCCATTTCCATTTTTCTGCTCCCTACTTTGCCACCAAAATGCCTGCCTCTTGGCTCTTGCCTTAAAAACAATAACAACCATTTTCAAATCCTCACTTAGCAAAATCCCTATTTTAGCACTAAAATAGTTTGGTTGTTTCAGTTTGCTGCTTTCTATAGCCATTGACCTACATCTGGTCACTTGTTTGTATCTAGTGATTTAAGACCCCTTGGGAAAGAAGCTGAAGTCCCACCAGGTCCAGAAGCGAGTAACTTTATTTTTCTCTATTCCCAAACTTTTCACCTCCAGAACGAGGAAGGACTTTGCATCTCACACTACCAACCACTCCCACCAATGTGTTGATTTCAAATGCTTACCATCTAGCCCATCTAGCTACTTAAACACAGCACACATCCGCAAGATACTTAAAATACATATTTTCTTTTTTTCTCTGACTTAAACCTCAGAAGTGTTTGGTGATTGACTTTTTTTTAAAGTGATCTCTGCAACTGTATCTTTATGGGACAGTTTTTAATTGGGGAACGAGTGATTATTATTACACCCTCACACACACACACACACTTGTTTTTAAAGAAGCAAAATGTTGTTTTGGTTAAAAAAATTTTTTTTTAAATTGAGACCGCCAAGTTACTCAAATAAAAAACATTTTCCAGGAACTCTTTTCTCTATGCATGCTCAAAAGTTAAGGACTATTTTCCCCCCACTTTTGCACACTGCTGATTTGCTCCACCTAAAGGTTAGTGCATCCACTACTGGAGAATCATAAAATATTTTCCTTTGCCTAATTCCACTCTCCGTCCCCCCACCCCCTCTCCGCGCAGTTTTTCCTTCCTAACTCAATTCTAAAGTGCACTTTTGTTTGGACCCTCCCCCCCCCCATGTGGGGTCTCCTAGGCCCTACCCGGGCTCCCACTCCAAACTCAGTTGCCAGCCCCACTTTCTCCTCCTCTCCTAATTTGCATAGTCTTCCTAAAACCATTCCTTTTCCCCTTTACATATACTCTCGGCCTCTCGCACTCATTCCTCCTCCGTCTTTCCCTGTCCCTGTCCCTCCCTCTCTCCTCCTTCTCCTCTCCTCCCTTCCTCTTTCTCTTTCTCCTTCTTCCAGTCCCCCTATCTCTTTCTCTCCTTCCCTCCCTCTTTCCCTCCCTCCCTTCCTCTTGGTTGCCAGAAAGGATCATTGTTAGTTTCTCTAGCTCTTTCCCCCTCCCAGCGCTGTTTATTTATGCACACGTAACCCGGTTTGGCCCCGCCCCCTCCTGCATCTCATTAAGGGGCTAGTGTGTTTCTCTCTCCCTGTCAATAATCTAGGCTCCCAGACTTCTCCGTTTCTCCGGATTTCGATCCCCCTTTTTCTATCTGTCAATCAGCGCCGCCTTTGAACTGAAAAGCTCTCAGTCTAACTTCAACTCACTCAAATCCGAGCGGCACGAGCTCCTTCTATATCTACGGCTCCCCCCCCCCTCCCTTTTGCTCTTTATATCTGACTTCTTGTTGTTGGTGGTGTGTTTTTTTACCCCCCTTTTTATTTATTATTTTTTTTGCACATTGATCGGATCTTTGGGAGAGAGAGAAAAAAGGAACCCAAACTCACGCGTGCAGAAGGAGAAGAGATTTCCCCCCCCCTCCCCTCCCCTCCTCCCTCTTTTCCCCTCCCCAGGAGAAAAAGACCCCAAATCAAAAACTTCACCTTGGACTCTTCTTTTTCTTGCAAATTTTTTTTGGCAAAACTTTTTTTGGTGATTTTTTCCCCCGTTTTTCCCCCCTTTATTTTTCTTCCAAAATTGCTGCTGGTGGGTGAAAAAAATGCCGCAGCTGAACGGCGGTGGAGGAGATGACCTAGGCGCCAACGATGAGCTGATCTCCTTCAAAGACGAAGGGGAGCAGGAGGAAAAAATCTCGGAGAACTCCTCGGCCGAGAGGGATTTAGCTGATGTCAAATCGTCCCTAGTCAATGAATCAGAAACGAATCAAAACAGCTCCTCAGATTCCGAGGTAAGGCGAACCCCTCGGGCTGGTGGGGTTTAATATATTTCCTTAGCTTGGCAAATGTTTTTAAAAAATGTATGGGAGGGGGTCAGTAGGGTAGATTGCATCGCTCTGGTTGCTGTTTGTGGGTTTCTTCCATTGCAAAAACTTGTAACACTTTTTTTCTCTCCCCTGTTAATACCCCCCCCCATTTGTTGTTCTCTCTCCCTCCACTCTCCTTTCTATTATTCCTCGCCCTCCCCACCAACACCCATTCGAAAGGCGGAAAGACGGCCCCCGCCTCGATCCGAAAGTTTCAGAGATAAATCCAGAGAAAGTTTAGAAGAAGGTGAGTAACCCCCAAATCAGTGAAATTACCCCCAAAGCAATCTCTTCCCTTCCCCTTTCCCTCTTCCTCCCTCCCACCAAGAAACCCCCCTTCTTGAACCCAAGTCCTGTTTTGCAGAACTCGCTGGCTGCCTTGATCCAGCTGTGCGCTGGTCCAGCTGTGTAGCCGTGCAACTTTGGGACACTTTCTAAAAAGTTTTCTCTTTTTTTTTCTGTCCTCTCTGTTCCCTTTCTCTCGCTCCCCCGCCATGTTAGCCGCGAAGAGGCAAGATGGAGGGTTGTTTAAGGGGCCACCGTACCCTGGTTATCCCTTCATTATGATACCCGACTTGACTAGCCCGTACCTCCCCAACGGATCCCTCTCTCCGACGGCAAGAACAGTAAGTGACATTTTTATTCTTGTAAATTCCCTCCCTCCTCCTCTTTAGAGTCACGACCTCGAAGGGTCCCTGCATGTAGACCCTTCTCTTCCTTTCCCTCCCCCCTCCTTCCTCCTCCCCCCTCCTTTCTCCTCCCCTCCCCTGCTCTCCCCTCCCCTTCACCAGCTATTGCAGGGCTGCCAGAAACTTTCCAAACTTTTCTGCCTTTTGTGGACTGGGATTTGTTTGCTCTTCGCCATGTTGTTGCTTTCAGTTTGGTGCCTCGTTTGTTTTTGAAACCTTCCTTTCAAAGCAAGGCTTAAAAAAAATAAGATCAGTAACTTTTGCGCTCTGATTTTTTTTGTTTGTTTCTTTTCCTTGGGAAGATTGCTGTGATCATTGTCTGGCTCTGGCTCTCTCTGGCTCGCTATCTGGCTGGCTCTCTCTCTCTCTCTCTCTCTCTCTCTCTCTCTCTCTCTCTCTCTCTCTCTCTCTCTCTCTCTCTCTCTCTCTCTCTCTCTCTCTTCTCTTTCCCCGTTTAACCATTTCGCTGCTGCAGAAAGCCCTCTGGTGACTGATTTAACGTAACCGCCAAACTGAGTTGGTTGCTAGATAGTATCTTTCCTATTAGGCAATGGACTTTGCAAAAGGAGAGTCCCATGCGCTAGAAGGGGACCTTGGCTTTCTCTGAAGGATTTCTATTTATTTATCCTCACGAGTATTGTTAGTATAACTCCTTCCCACCCACCCCCTTACCCCTCTGCACCTCCTCCCTCGCAAGGTCGGGCTTTATCGACTTGTCTCAGCAAACTTGGTGGCCCTGAGGCTGCTTGCTAACTCTTGGCTCCGCTTTCAAACCTCAGGGCCGAGGGAAGCACAGCCACAGTGGGCCGGCAGCGCAGAGTAGAAAGGAGCTTGGCATCGCCTTGTGCCTCCTGTCCCCCCCGGCCGTGCGGCTGTGGGGGTCGAGGTGGGAGGCTGGGGTGAGGATGGGAGGGGGGAGACTTGCTGACTCGTCCTTTATTTGTTATGTGCCGCTCGTTTTGTCTCCTCTCGGTGACTTAAGGAGAGTCAAAATACTTCGAGGGATTTTTTTTTTAAATGATACACACAACTGAGAAAAGCCTAGAAACATCCCCTTGATGACTGAGGCGGGGCAGTAAGGTTCAGTTCTGGAGAGTGCTGAATAAGGATCCTACTCAACTTTGGGGGCACGAGGAAGGAAGAACCGGGCTTCCCGGTGTCTTCTGTCAGCTTCCTGCAGTGTGCATACACTCCACCCGATCTCCTGTGATGCCACTGACATTTTTGTTTTTAAGAGTAGTACCCCCCCCTTCCACCCTTGCCTACTCCTCTCTTTCTCTCCTTCCTCCTTTTCCTCCCCCTAAAAAAAAAAAAATCTCACCCCACCCGGGGCCTGGTTTGGCAACCCCCTGGAGAGAACAAAACGTTAATTCGTGTTTGTGAATGGCTCTCCCCGGGTTGTTTCACCTTCCCCAGGTCGCCTAAGCTTCCCCCCACCCCCACCCGGTGCCTGTGTTATTTACACATTTTTTTTTTTTTTGGTAACTCGAGATAGCAGTTTGAAATAATACATCCACTGTTTAGCAGCCGTGGAATCAGTGTTAATGGCCGAGGTTTTGCAGAAATTGAATCTATCATCTACAAGTGTTTTATAGCATTAAAATATTAACCATTAGGTTTTACTTGTTTGTGATTTTTTTTAGAACCACTAGAAAATAGTAGGGTCATGTTAGATTGGTCCATTTTTATGGTAGGAAATGAGAAATAGTCATCTTCTCTTTCTCTGTCTCTTCCCATCTCTGCACCCCCCCCCCCCCCCCGCATGCATGGGAAGCTAAGAGGACGAGTCTGTAGCTGATTTCCTCTTAGATGGCATCTAAAAGCCTGCTCAGCTCCTTAAAGATGCATGGGAGCTCGAGTGACTGCTTATGCACTGTAGTGATTGGAGTTCTGAAGAGAAGCATAGATGGATTACTTTGTCTTTTTCTTGGAAGCTTCTGTGTATGGGGCTCTTTACTTGTGAGCACTGGGATCAAAACCTGATAGTTTGTGACAAGACAAAACCAAGCAAAATATTACATTGTAACCTTAGGAGAGACTTATTCCTATTCCCTTCTACCCGAATGAAAGTTTTGGGGAAAGAGTATTTATTTTTCGTTTAAAATCTTGTTTGAAGGGCACTTAGTTGATAGTGATTAAAACTGAGGGAGATGCTCAAGATGCTGGATTTTGGCTTAGTGGCATTTTTTCCTTCCTTTCTTTCTTTTTTCTTTCAAAAATATAGCTGCAACTCAGCATAGATATTTTTAAAACCTAGAAGTAGAAATCTTCCAGTAGTTAAAAAATAAGGTAAATCTTTATCATCAAATTATTATTTTCCCCTGTATTAAAAATGACTCCCTGAGATTAGTCCTTTTGTGCGAATTAATAGGTACAGGAAAACTTCTAGTTATTTTATTGTTGACATAGCAGGTGGCCTTGTAGTGTGACATTACATTGAGCCTAAAAAAGGCTGCTTTGTACTCAATAGGCAATTTTAGTATTTGCATCTCAAACACCAATACATTTCTCCTGGTATTTATCACTTTTCCCCCTGCACTAAGCATACCTTATTAACTTAATTTTTAATTGTGGGCTTCCTGGAATTAAAGTTATTTATTTAGGCCCAAAAGCTGAATAATTTAGATTAAATCGAGATAGCTGCTCTGTGGCATCCTGGTCTCTTGACACCTTCTATCTGAGGTTCCAGCTTTGAATTCCAGATTTGCTGCAGGGAGGAATATATAGAGAGGAGACAGCAGATTTTCAGTGACCATCAGAAATTTGTATTGGCCTTACGCTGTTTTGGGTTTTGGTTTTTGAGAGCAAGATGGAAAGACAAATTAGCAACGTGTGCCTTACTCATTTCTTAGGCCTTGTTGATGCTGTTTTACTAGAATTTCTGTTACTTCTGAGTCTACCTGGGAGCAGCTGCTTGCCGCTCAGAAGCAAACTCCCAAGAACCCTGATTTCTGCTTTTCTGTTTAAGAATGTAAAGAATTAAGGAATATCATTAAATCAGCTTATGATGAATAATACATTATCTCAAGAATAATACTTTAATTGCAGAAGACTCCATAAAGCTTGATAGTAATAATTTTATTTTAAAACGACAAAAATTTCTGCATAACATTAATTTACCCTTTGATACAGTAATGTGAATGGCTTTTAAGAATACAGATTCGAATAGAGACACGCATTAAGGAGAGGGCTAGTTAACTAGATAGGAAGTGATTTAGCTGCAGATAGTAGAATTTTGGTAACATTTGTATATTAGGGATAAAAGGAAACTGTTTTCATTTTAAAGTTAAAAATGAAGCAAGAGACTTAAAAAAATCTTTAAGAGCCAGTCTAATTGGTACTTACAAATAGCAGAGAAGAATGTGGGGGTCATGAATTCCAAGAGATCTTTGCTTATTTAGACCTTACCTGTTAGGGTTTTTGCAGCTTCCATCATCTAAACTTATTTATTTTCCAAGAGATCTGTTTGCTGTTAGATAGGAAAAGCAAGCAACATCTCAAAAGCATTTTTAAAAATTTGGAATCCTTCATTTCAGCAAAACCAAGGGCAGCCTAATCACCTGGATGCCTTTTTTAGCCACGAAACTTTTTCTTCATAGATATATGAAAAATGAATGTTTCCCAGAGCAGAAGCCCAAGACTAAAGCTTTGGGGCCAGGAGTGTGAAGGGTTAATGGTGGTCCTCCTTTCCCTCCCCCCCCCCCCAGCCCACCCTCCTTCTTTCCCTCTGATTGTTTTGACAACACTTTTCAAAGTGTGACATTCCAAGCCCCTACATAACAATGTAATATTACTGTAATTACACAGGTCATTACATTTTAAATAGAGAACAATAAAATGCTTATCACCCCTGAAAAAGAACAGGTGTTCTTGCCCTTCTTTGGTATTTATGCTAATTGTTTTTCATCTCCTTCAGAAATATTTATTGCCAGCCTGTTTTGGTTTCAGTCTCCATATATTGGTGGTATTAATTCTTTGCTAATCTTTATTTGGTCTGAGGTTTAATATCTACTGTATAGATTACGGTTTCCATAGTGGCTTGTTAGTTTAATAAAGTATATATAGCCAAATAAGTGAGTAATTTGCTGTTTCTTAAATTTCTAAAATGATGTGCAATGGTGAATATATTATGAAGACTTAAATTTATGTTTAGGAAGAGTATGTTTGGGGAAAACTTTTGCTTTCTCGATGGAGGGAGGAGGCTTCCTGATCTGTTCTGTCTTCAATTCAGACTCGATTCCATGTCCGTGGCAAACAGACCGGCCTCTGTTCATTTCCACCTGGATTTTAATTTCTTTGGACTCCATTGACAGTGCTATTGTAGTCGGTGAATTTTCTGAGTAGGTTGGGGAAAAGTTGCTGTAAAGTTTGAGGGAGCTTGGAAAACGGGATAATGCAGCACTGTGAGTGAGCAGAATAATTGGACCCCTGCACTTCATTAAAAATAATATTTGCCCTAGAAATTGCATGTTTTAAGAGTTGCACCAGGTCGATCTTTGCTTTTAGAATTACAGTAGAGGCCTTTCGAGGGAGTTCCTGAATGCCTTCATACATTCCAGGGGCTAACTCTTAGTTTAGACGTGTTAACACCAAATGCATCGATTTCTTGGTTTTGAGGGGGGGCAGGGGTAGAACCCGTGCAACTCCTCTTCCACACTTGCAGCATGTAAACTGGAAGGTCTCTAAAAGGATTTTACGTTTTGTCAGATGTTTCACAACAGGGCCCCCAAATCATATTAAAAATGTAGTGTAGAGAAAACAGAGCAGCTGTGCATTTTTGTGTGGACGTGTGTTTCTGAACCATGACTAAAACTCAGAGGACCTTTTCCCAGCTGTCTAGAAGTTATGTGGAAGTTGGATTATTGGCAGTTAAGTATGAGACAACCTGGATTTAGCAAATGCTCTCTCCTACACAGGAAGTAGATGACATTATATTGGGGGAAGGGAAAGAGAGAGGCCCAGGCAGCTTCAGGCAGAGAAACAGGCTAGGAGGGAATTTGCCTTTTTTTTTTTAAACCATGGTGTTGAAGAATAAATAAACATTTTCAAATGCAGCATGGGTCATTTTTCAGAGTATATATGTGTGTATATGTGTGCACATGTATGAGGGGGAAGAGAATCAGTTTTTGGAGCTACATTTATAACTATTCAGAGGAAACTTTGTTGTTTCCTGAGTTTTTAGAAAGGGTGGGGGAGGGAGGACTTAAAAGTTCTCTGGCCCTTTAGAGGGTAGGGAAGCCTGTGTTTTTCTTAGGGGAGTGAATAGTGGCAAATATGTAAGCAAACCTTAAACTTTGACTTTTAATTGGGCACGTTTGTTTGGCTAATTTTACAACCAAAAGCTAACTTGCACCTCACCAGGGCTGCTGAAAGAAATGTGCCCCAGTCATTTGCTGGCAAGAGCCACTGGGTCATAAATCCACAGGGTTTATTTACAGCCTATAACACTTATGAATGTTAAGATATTTGACGCCACGCTGGCCTTATAATATCCAAGGTCCGTAGACATTGGCAGTGGGTCAAATTTCTTTCACTAATTATGAGCGATGAGATGGGAGGGGGAAATATCACAAAGCTTTCTTCCTTCATCCTCTTCCCCCAATCCCACCTTCCAAATCTGAGTCTCTGGGTACCCTCACTTTTCACTCGATGTTGATACTCTTCTTGCGCTCAGGGTTAACACTTTCAGTCCTGAGAATTCGAGCAGGGACTGGGAACAATGCAGTTTTAAAAACAAAGTTGCTACAGGTTTCATCTCTCATCTTTAGAGAACAACACTGCCTGTATTGTGAAGTGCGTGTGTTGATACCAAACCAACAAAATATTTCCCAGAATACTTAAAGAAACCTGATACGGGGAACTGCTCTTTAATTTATTGATGTACCACTGAGCTGGAAAGGGAGAAAACACACACAGGGCACCAGTTAACATCTTGAGATATTGAGCTTTTTTTGAGGGGGCGAAGGGGAGGGGGAGCTGATTAAAAAGCCTTGGGAACCTAGACTAAGGGAAAAAGCTAGGCTTATTTGAGGGTGGGAGGAGAGTGGAAAGCTGGGGGTGGGGAAGAGAACTGGTGTCTGGGGGTGGGGAGTATGCTGAAAAATCCAAACTGAGGGGAGAATAATGTGAGGAGAGAGATTTCAAACTTAGGGGAAAGCATATTTGTACTACAGATTCAACCGGAAGTTAGGGATTCAGGGACTGCCTCTTGAGTGTCAGGAATTCATGGTGGTAGTGAAGGACATAAGGGAGGGAGGGAGGATGAAAAAAAGGACTGGTTTGCTCACTCTCGATCATCTAATATGTTCTAATGAAATAGTTGTTTAAAATAATGGGGTCAGGTTTGGCATTGGAGTGGATCAGTGAAAAAGGTGCATGTACTTCCAGATTTTCATTTCTGTAAAGTAAAATCTTTTTATTTGTGACATCTTCTTGCATTTGCCTCACATATTGATCACAAATAGGAAAACAGGAAGACCAGAGAAAGAGGATCAGAGTGAGAGGACTGATTTTTTTTGGCTGTGAAATTGTGTGCAAATCGTAGATATCGAAGGAGTTCAGGAACCTGATGGGCCCTGTCATTTTGTACTGTTCTCCCTCCCCCCAAACCAAACATAACAAGCAGAGCCTGGAAGGATTTATTTCCTAATCAATGGAATCCTGAAACTTACTAGCCCTCAGGGACAGATAGGAATTCCTTAACAGGACTTTATGAATATGGCGTTGGGTAGGACCTTTGAACAGGTTATCTATCATCAATGGTATTTTTCAGATTTCCCTTTATATTTTTCTCTTCCTCCAGCTCATCTAATTTTACATGGATAATTCAATTTGTCATATTGCATTCCTTTGTCTTAGAGATCCCCAAGCTGCCTAATGAGGAGCGAGGGGGTTCACCCAAGTCACTTGGGCGTTCATGGCTGAATCAGCCCTGAATGAGTTAAACTGCTTGCTAAAGTTTGGCATTATGAAAATAAATTTGAGGCCTGGTAGGCATTACCAGGGCACAGCACATTCACAGAGCTTAATTAGTGCATACTGTAATTGTCCATGCTTTGCCAGGAAGAGTCATGTTCAGAAGTGGAGTCCTCCTTCTGCAGTCTTCAGTTTTAAACTGATAAATCACTTACATATTTGTGCAGTGATTCAAATGGAGCTAAGACCTCTCCCATCTCAACATGTGGTAAATTGTAAAGTCAATGAATTGCAGATGTAGGCTACAGTGAGATTCTCTAAGAAAATGCAGAATGAATGGGGAAGAGTGATGCTATAAATATTTACTGAGAAGATAACTAGATTCCTCCATGCTGGGCCAATTATGATGCACTAAATATATTAGCAAAAAAAATGTTTTAAAATCTAGAAGATATATGCAGGTCTTTGGGTGGGTTGGTTTGTTTTGGAAAGTGAAATAAAAGGCACCTTTTTTTATTTTCATTTCACTCTTATGAAGCCTGAATCACAATGGAATGCTCAGGGAAATACATATGAAGCCCACATTAATGCAAATTAATTCGTTATGAGTTGCGGCACAGTGACTGCTAAGTGAAGTAATAATGATTGGGCATCATTTTATGAGTGTTAGTGTAGCAACTTTTAATGAAAAATGCTGTGTTAGGAACATGTCTCAGCGTAGCAGCCCCTGTATGTTTATCTCTGGCGGAAATGTGTTTACTACAAGCCCCGGAGACTGGATTCGGTTTACTCTCTGCAATTTAAGAAATGGTTGATTTTTACATTTTGAAGTCGGGTAGAAAAATATTACCGTCTTCTGTTATGATGATAGAAATTTTGAGTTGTGTGTCAGCATATCCAAGCAGAAAATCAACTCTTTTAAAAGGTTGCAGCCCTAAATTGAAAAACAGTGAATGTGGTTGGTGTTTGTTGCCTCTCCCCCCCTCCAATCCCCCCACTCCAGATGTAACTTTCTTGTAGAGTTCTATCATACCCTCCCCCTTCATTTTTTCTTAGAGGATTTTTGTCTCTGGCTACCTTGCAAGTCAATACTTCTTTCTCTTATGTGAGTAGGTGGATTTGTATGGAAGCTGTAAAAGTTAATGATTGTTCTCTGACTCATAGCTGATGGTTTCAGGTTGAGGAAAAGGAAAAAAAAAGTTAATGAGGGTAAATAGACATTTGCTGAAACAACTAGACAGTGGGAAAGATTGTCTCCGTCCATAGACATGTATTTTGTTGTAGCAGAATGACTGACTGAGGGGATATGGCCCTTCAATTCAGAAAGGGAAGCTTTTGTTAAGTTGTTTTTTTTGGAGGCTTTTTTGGAGGAGCTTTTATAGGGTTTTGCAGGAACATTTAAACCCATGTCCCTGCCAGTTGATACTGGTTTGCTGTCACCATGGAAGCTCCAGGTCCCCTGCCACTGCTTTGTAAAAAAGGAAGGCAATAACCCAAAACTTTGTTCTCTGACAGCCTTAGCACCTGTGGAGACCTGGGGCCACACCCACAATGGCCCTGTTGGTGTCCATGTGTCCCAAAGCATGCCTTCAGGGATACCTAAGATATAAGAGAAGAGTTTACATAAATCTACATGTTTGCTATCTTTGAGCCAATGATATAGAAATGAGAGAACCCCAACAAGTCTCCTGGTCATTGATATTTGGGGGGGGAGGAGGAGAAAAGAAAGGAGGGTTACTAAAGAAATAGTTCTTGAGAAATAGATGAAATGGTTTCCCAGGAAATCAAATTATAAGTAATTTTTTTTTTTTAAATAGGATCTGGAGCATAGGGTTTTGTTTGTTTTTATTTTTTTCTGAACTAGGGGAGGGGGGAAGGATTGGTGGAATAAACCCAAAATCAACCCATTAAAAAAAAAAAAAAGATTGTAGAGCCAAGCAAGGCCCAAGTCCAGCATCCAAACCAGTCCTTTCCAGTGTCATATGTGATAAACATCCTGAAAAGAGACTGAAAATTATCGAAATATCTAAGATAGGGAGGGGTGTGTGTATGTGCATGCGTGTGTGTGCGTGTGTGTGTGTGTGTGTGTGTGTGTGTGTGTGTGTGTAAGAATCCATTGCTGTTGAGTGAGGTTCTACCTTTCTGGGTCCTGTATTTAGTTTAGCTGGTTCTGAAAGAGCTGTTTTCCAAACATGGATCCAGTGGTCACTGTCTTATTCTTCTTCCTTGACCATCTTCTGCCTCTGGATACCATTCTAGTGTGACCTCAACATAAGGCATCTAAGAGTGTGATGATGATTCAAATGAAATTAAGAGAAATTAAGAAATTACAGGGAACAGTAATTCATTAAAAAGTCTAGTGGGAAAAGTTTTGTATAGGGAGTCAGGAGATTTGGATTCTAGTCTCTGCTTTGTCACAAATTCCCTATGTGACCTTGAAGTCACTTTTGCATTTTGGGCCTTAGTTTCCTCATCTGTTGAATGAGGGATATGGTGATTGCCAGTGTTCCTTGTACTTCTGATATTCTCTAGTTTTATGAAATGTTGATTTATACATTGCTAGGACACAGTGTGGGCCCATGCAATGCAAATTCCTACCCTTCTCTTCTCTTTCTGCTCTCTACTAGTCCTGCTCTGGGATATGGAAAACCTCATGGGGACCACTGTTATGAGTTATGTCTGGGTTAGCTGAAAGGAGCTAGGAATAGGTGAGGTATCTTACCGTAAGAAGTAACTCAGGAAAATATATTAATCTTTGTTGAGTGGTACTACTTAGTCATAAGGAGTTCAAAGTACCTTTTGGGTTCCTATTTCACGAATGCCTGGGACAATCCTGGAAGGCAGGTCCATGGAGAATAGCATTGCCTTTATTTTATAGATGGCAAAATTAAGAGGTTAAGGATGTTAAATGAGGTGTTCCAGGTCACGGAGAAGGTCACTTGTAGCAAGTTAGGAATGTTGGAACTAGTTAAACCTGGCCTTGGAGCCTATAACGTTCCCTTGGTTCGGCCATGATGCCTGAATGTTTTGTTAATGGGTTTATTAACCTCCTCCCCATCGTCCAAAAAAATAAAAAGAGGCAACCACTACTTGTTCTCTTCTTCCTCATGGCATTTTAGGGAGGGTATAAATTATTATTCCATGTTAGGGTGCCAAGATTTTACTGGGTACTTTTAGTTTATCTTTGTCTTAAAAAGCCAGAATACAGGGAACAAGGCATCTTTGTGTTGCAGGGGAAAGGAAAGCAGTTAAACTGTGTGTATATAAGAAAAGTGCATTTAGGGGAAGGGGGAGTGGAAACAGACAAGGGATAAGAACATTTCGAGTCCTTTTTTTTAACTAGTAAACGTCTTCAACAACCGTCACAAGCTGTTTGCAAAGACAAGTTGAACTCTAGAGAATGAGTTCCTGGTGTTGTGTGTTTGTGAGCAGGTTCTGGTTTTTCTGTTTTGGTCGGGGCCTGTGGGGGAGAGAGGTTATTCTTGCCCTGCAGTGGTGAAGACTACAACTTAGTTTGCACAGAGTTGGTCTTTCTCTGGTCATATCCACTTTTGGAGTTTCTGGCCGCAGTTAAAAAACACAGCTTTTACCTTAATTTCAACACTCGTGGGATATGTTGTTGTTTAGCCAGTGATGAAAATGAAGATTAAAAATGAAACTGGACAAGGGAGAAGATTGAATTTGGATTATCCACAGTTTTCATTAGTTTATTCGTAAGACTGTGATTCTATGAATGCTTTTTTTTTCCCAAGACATATACTTAGTTATCAGGTGTCCATTCAATTTTAATTGACAATATAAGATTCCTGTGGTTACCCCGAGTACAGATTGCCTAAGGGCTCTACAGGGTTTGTGGGAAGAAAAGCTTGGACAAGTTTCCATTAAGCTCTGAATCAGGCAATTGGAAAAGAGGAGAATAAAACAGGCTGAAAAGAGGGACAACTTGTTAGTGTTGCATTCTCTACTTAGAAGGAGAAACCTCTTTTAGACAAGAGCGGTTCTCAGGCCAAGAATTTCAAACTCGCAGAGAAACCTGTCCAGAGCACAAAAGTTGTTTGAACGCGATGCAGAATTGTCACAGTAATTAGAGCAATCTCCGCTTACTGACTGGCAGTCTTTCTAAAAAGGACAGGGGATAAAGGGTCCAAATTCAGCTTTCTCTGTTAGTGATTCACTTTTGATGAACTGCTTGGGAGTGTGTGGGGGGCCACATTTTCAACTGCTCATCATTGAATTCTTTGTTTTAGAGGAACCTGGTTGATTTCTATGTCTTGATAAGCTGTAGAGATTCCTTCTTTATTTGGATCCTATTTTTACCTCCGGTTGCTTTTTCTTTGTTAGAGAAGTTGGTGCATTAAATGGAGGCAGTGATTTTAAAGCCTGGGGGAGGAGGGGACCTGTATTTCTACTTCTGCACTTCAGTTCAGAGGGACAAATGAGTTTATTTCAAAGTCACTTGTATCCTAAAAACAGTCACTTACAGCCAATAAAAGGACTGCTGTTATACACTCAGGGCAATGCAGGATTCAACTGAAATGTTCTATTTTATCATGACTCTGTGTAGAGTATTTTCAGAAGCTGTAATGCGTGTGTGTGTATTTTTAAAACTGGGTGGGCTGATTAATTTTTCTTATAACGACTAAGATGCAGATTAGTTGGTTTAAACCCCATTTAAAACCTCAGTTATGCCTTTGTTGTAGTAATGTAGAAGTCAAATATGGCTAAATTTTGGACAAACTGGATTCTGTAATAGCTCTGACTATGAAAAGTGACTGTATGGTCCTCCAGCTCTTGCTTCATGTAATGGGATTTAGAGTATGTGATCAGCTATCACTAGGTCCCTATGCTGCTATTGGTTTAAAATAAATTGTAACCAGTTACTGTCTTAGAATGAGAGTAAAATTATTGGAGGGAATTACATTTGGGTGAAGCTTTCTGCTTCTCTTTAAGTCAGGGCACCTGGGTTCTACAGCTGCTTCCCTGGAAAGATGGACATAGCTCAACCCATATTAACCCTTTATAATTTAGATATGGTCGGAGGATTGCAGAAGAGTGAGTCCTGGTCAAAGAGATTTTAAAATTGAATTGGGACTTGGAGGAGCCAGTGACCAGCATTCTCCCATTGGCTAAAGAAAATAGAATCATCGGCACTCAAAACTTCTGGCTACTTTCTTAGGCTGTGACATTGCTGACTGAGTGGAGAGTGGGGTATCAGTGGGCAGCCTATAGAGGGAAAACCAGTAGGGTTCCAGTATGTGGTTATCTTAATGGAATGCACGATAAACTGGGTGACCCTTTCGTCACAACACATCTGATGCCCCAGAAATAGATTTGTTGTTAGTAGCATTTTTCTCTTTAAATATGTAGAGGTTGAGTACCAAAAATATGGGCTTCTACCTGTTGCAGATTCCTAAGCATCTTATGCTCCTTCCTCTCCCCTGTATAATTCTAATCATTCCTTAGCAGCACACACTGTTAATTTTTCTTCAGCATCACTCACAATACACTGGCTTTCTTTATGTCTTAATAGGCATCAATTTTTCTTTTCTCATGTCATTGATTCTCCCTCTTCCCCCCTTTTGCTTATTGAATAGCCTTTTTTTTTTACTTCCCCCTTAGATTATTATGATCATCTTATCCATAGCAACAAATAAAAATCCACGCGTCTTCATTGAATGCCAAGGCTGTAGTCCAATCTAGGAAGGTTTGTCTGCTATTCATAAACTGCTTAAGATGTTTTCTTGTAGTTTGTGACATAAGCAGAATGCTTTGATTTGGTTTTTTTCACAGCTCCATATTCAGTCGGGGAGCACACATTACTCTGCGTACAAAACGATTGAACACCAGATTGCAATTCAGGTAGGAAATTCAAGTGAACCTGAAGCTTGAGTTGTCAATATATAGGTCTTGTGTATGTGTTTCCCCCCACTAAACTATAATATTATTATTTATTAATTCTTTGGGGAGGGGGAGGCAAATAAGAAACAAGGGTTGGAGGGAATGAGGGGAAATGTGAAAATAATTTAAAGATGATGGAAAGAATCAGCTATTGTCAAACCAATTATTTTGAGTTCCTTGTTCACATGTAAGGGTGTAGTCCCTAGAGAGGAAACTGTTTTGCATAGGGAAGAACCTTGGACAGGGTGAGGGACAGGCAGCCAAAAAGGCAATGTGGCAAATGAGGGGGGAATGAGAAGAGGTTGTGTCCTAGCCAGCTGCTTGTTTCCGGTGGCTCAAAATCATGTTAAGTGGTGCTAAGAATATCACTTTTGACCTGATTGTCTTGAAATGTTGATTTATATGTGACCTATTGATATATGAAACTAAAAGTGCTAGAAGGAGGAGAGGGACAGATTCCAGCTTCTGTTGAGAGGTCCTGTTTCCTGCTCACTACTGTAGTTATGACCATTCTCTTAAATTCAAAGGCTAAGCTAATCAAAGACTCAAACAGACCAAAAGAGCAGAATTCATGCCAAAATAACCTGGCTGTAGTGTGAGAAAGCAAACTAATAAGTATTTTAGTCCGTCTGTTGTGCTTGGTGAAATGAGTTCTTGAAGAAAGGATACGCTATAGAATAATTATACAGTATTTCCCTCCCCCTAATGATAACTAACTTTGAACATTGAGATTTAACCCTTTCCTTACCTTGAGGAATTAAAGTGTTGTAGGGATTTTAAAGTCTGTCTACAAATTCTTTTCTTTCAAATTAATTTATTTTTGTAACATAATTTTGAAAACATTCCACTGCTTCTTCTCTTCTTTTCTGAAGGTTGGCTACTGCTAACCTTGTAGATAATATTGTGTGTGTCCACATAGGCAGGATAGAGATCGAGAGTAACAGTTGCATCTTTGTAGCAGGGTTCATTTATAACTGAACCAGACAGTCAGTAAATCAGCCTTGCAAATAGCCACTTGCCCAAGGTGAAGTTGCAATTATGTTGGAGTGGTAAATAAAGAATGTTGATTACATCTGTTTTCACTGCCTCTGTACCCCTGAGGGTACTTAGGCCAGCAAACTTACTTATTTTATGTGTGTTTCTAGGTCCTAAGATTTTTTGTGTTTATTTGCAAGGCGATAACAAATTGTCTTCTTTTGATCATCTCCACTGTGTTGTGGTGCTGATGTTAAGTGTGTGTATTTTAGGGGAAAGAGACACTTTTCTATTGCTTTTTGAAAGTGTTTTCAGGCTAGGGCATCTCGAGTCCATAGCTATGGTTGTTCTTACTGGCCAATCTGCTTAGAACCTTTGAGGTCAATAAGCGCTGTTGAAAATGGAATGGGTAAATGTCTCAGAGATTTTCCCTGCTTGGATAGAGAGGTTCTTTGTGTTGATTAAGAGCAGCAGGTATTAGTGTAGGAGCAGAAGCTATGACTTAAGGGAGTTAAGAAACCTGAGTTCTTGTGCCAGAACTTCTACAAATAAGTTGTGTGACTTGGGCAAGTCATTTCCTGACTCTTTATAATAGTTTCCACATTTATAAATCGAGAGGGACTAGATAGATACATAAGGTCCTTTCTAGTTTATGTTGAGGTTTGGGGAAAGAGTTTCAGATTATAGTTCCAGGAAGGATTGGTTGAATTCTGGAAGAGTAATCCAAACCACAAATCTTAAAGGAATATATGAAGTAGATTTTATGACCTGGAAGAGCGTAAGGACTCTCTGAAAATCTTGTCATCCTTGATGTTGGAATTGTTTCTGCTAGTTAAATAGCAGAGTGATCTCTATCAGAATGTGGAGGCCGGCTGGGCCTCTGTGATGGAAGACCAGCCCAGCTGTTGTATCTTTACACCTTCCTAAAGCGCCCCTTGTTAGGTTAGACATTCGTTCCCTCCAAACCACCTGGCACTGAGAGCCATGTGAAGATAGTTCTCAGGAGGAGGATGGAGTAAATTATAGAGCTCATTGTTCAGACAACTGAAACCATTAACATTCCTCCATGAACAGGTAGTATTGTTCTCCTCTGCTTCTGTTTGCGAAGGCTGCATGCCCATGTGGACAAACAGAGAGACATTTTGTTAGATACATAACCCTAGAATGCTTTGAGTATTCGTTATCCTTCCCAGGCCTTGCTAGACCAGACTCTAATTGATAAAGCCAAATGTCAGCCATTGTCATTTAGTTTGATCATCAAAGAACAAATGACTAGTTTGAGCAACAGTTTTAAAAAAAATGAGGAAATATTTCTTTTTTTTTTAAGTGGATGAAATAAAATCCTCTGACTATTGGGCTTGAATTTAAGTGGCCAATTTTGGTTGGAGAGAGAGTTCTGTTGCTTAGATCCCATTTTATTTATTTTTTGGGGGGAGGGCAATTGGGGTTAAGTGACTTGCTCAAGGTCACACAGACAGTACATGTGTCAAGTGTCTGAGGCCAGATTTGAACTCAGGTCCTCCTGACTCCAGGGCCGGTGCTCTACTCAGTACACCACCTAGCTGCCCCATTGATCCCATTTTCAATGATGAAAACTTTCTCCGATTTTTTTTTTTAGCGGGGAGGGGGATTTTCTTGCCTCCCAATATACTAAAGCAAAGCATTTCTATAGCCAAAATTTCTGTCCTGGAGCTTGACCTATTTAAAAACACCATATTTTGATATCATATGAGAGCCAGCTTTGCCATCAGGAAGACCTGGACTCAAGTTCTGCCTTTGACGTACACTAGATTTATGAGACCCTGGACAAGTCACTTAACTTCCCAGTATTCCAAGCAGTTCTCTAAGATAATAAGTAACAGACTTAGTTGCCAATTTTCATCTGTGGAGAGAGTTGCCACACTGAGAGTTCCCTTCATTGATAAAATTACGGGTTTGGAACATCTCTCCTTTAGCCCGTGCCCCAACCTGAACTGATCCCAGCCCTATTGCTTTCCTCAGCTGTATCCTAAAATAACCCAGGGTAGCATGACACTGTACATCACATGAGATTCTTGTCCCCTTCCACTCCTTCTGCCCTTTTGCTGATCTCTGTGCACCGGCCAAGTTTACGGTTTATATGAATGACATTAGGATGATTCTATAGATGTGTCATGTTCTTATAAAAGGTTTGGACACTATCAGTTGCTATGTTGGGATCGTTCCCTCTTAATATCCTCCTTGCTTACTTTCAGTTTTGAAAAGCTAAAAATAGCATGGAAGTCCCAAATCTAACTCCATGAATAATCACAACCCCCCTTGCCAAATCCAAGTAGAGCAGTATGAGTTTTTTTTTTTTTAAAGAACATTCAGTCTACTAGCCAGGCCTTTTTTTAAAAGTGAGACTAGAACCCTTTTCAAGTGTTCCTATTCATATTCATTAAAATAATTGTTTCCATGTTTCAGAGTTCAGTTAGACATGAAAAACAATAAATTAGGTCTGAGATTATGAGAAAACAAGGCCACTTTTGGTCTTTTCTCCTGGTGAGCAGTGTCCTGGAGAGGATGGAACCACAGCATGCCAGGGACCTTAGAAATTCTTCCTTCCAGTGTTTGTTGTACTGCTTTGGCTATAGGAAGCTCGGAGGCTTGGAATAAATTGTAAGAAATCCTAAAGTAGTGGTAGAGGGATGTAGAACCCCTGAGGATGAGATGTTGGAGACTTTCTTTGGCTCTAAATAGTGGAAATTGAAGTTATTTTAATACAGGAAAAAAACCCATAGGTAATAAGTATTTTGGCACATATGTGTATATCTATTTTAATGTACTAAGTAGGAATCATATGCACCACAACATAAATGACATCTTGAGATATGCATGTGTGTATGTGTATGTAATCCCTATTCATATCTCAAACACTCTCCCCTCAGAAACAAAAAACCAAAACCAAACCAAACAAAGCCCATCAGCATGTTTTCTAACAACCCAAACTGGGAGACACTGATCTAGACCAGCCCCCTCACTAAATGAGGAAATGGAGGCCCTAGTAAAGAAGGCAGTTATTGGTTTGGCCAAGGTCGCATAGCTGGTGAGTGACAGAGTTTGGACTAGATTCTAGTGTCCCTTGATTTAGTGATTTCTATTGTACTCCCAAGTCTTTGCCCCACCTTTTACTTATCTTGGCATAGTCCAGCATTTTGGAGTTGGACCTTTACTGTACTTCTTGCCAGAGGCCTTGGGCAACTGCAGTCCGGTAAGTTTGGTTATAACCATGTTGAGTGGGTAAAAGTGAATAGGCTGACTGGCCTCTCCTCTCTTGTAGAAGTTCTGCAGCTGATTTAGACAAATGTTTGTGCTTCTCTAATGTCTCCCTGGAGGGATCTCTTCCAACACTTCACAACCCATCATTATTCCAACCCTAATAGCAGCGCTGCAATCAAGGTCAAGGCCTCCAGATAATTTTCCACTTGGTTTCCAGAAGGGCTATCACTGAAGCAATTATGTTTTTGTTTTATGAGTACTTTGGCCAAACATTGATATTTTAACACCATATCACACGTGCTTACCCACATAGACCTTCTTGGGTTGTTTTCCTTTTGAGAAGATGTGAAATTATGTGCGTATACAAGTCAACTTGGGGAGCATCCAGAAGAAATGGACCATTTTATTTGTTTATACAGCTGAGTTTCAGAGAATTTCCAGTGGGTGTTGCACTACCTTCTTCACCTCACTCTTTCGGGTCCTCATCAGGCTTTTATAAAAGCTGATTTTAGTCTTATCTTAGGATTCCTTCTGCTGTGACTGTGCATGGGCTCTACCTACATGGGCTGATTTCGAGGTGCTTTTGAGTGTGTTGGGGGTTGGAGAAGGACTAGAGACTATAAAGGATCTTCTAATGTTCATGATCTTGGTGGACTCCCAAGCCAGGAGCTAGCTACAGGTTCAAGAAGTCCCAGAACTCCACAGCCCTTTAGCCTCTATACCTTGGAGCTCTTCCCCTTGCCCATCATCTCCTCCTTCTCCCCCATTCACTTGAGACCTTGCTCCAGACCAAGGTAGTAGCTACAAGTGAAGTATGGGGGAGGGGAGTTACAGGGAAGAGTCTCCAGTCTCACTCTGCTAGGGGGAGAGGTGTTCCTGGCATTTGGGGGACTTTAAGGCTCTAGGTCTTAGAGAAGTGGGGACTGACCACTTCCTTTGTGCCCTGGGGATAGGAGGAGGATGGGTAGGTTGGTTGGGCTTTGTTCCTTCAGGGATAGTCTATGAGTCTTCAGGGGCTATGCCTTAAGGACTTGTACCTTCCCATTTGATTTAGCATTTCAATCCAGGATTACCCCCTTTGCCAAAAATAATGTATAGACATCTTCTCTTCTACTCCCATTTAACCACTAGGTTGTGTTCTACAAGTTCATTTGTCAGTTATTTGGAACTTGGAACACATTTTCCCCACAGAAATAGTGTTCTGTATGTATAGTGGTTAGGTCCTCAGGCTAGCCCATGAAGAACCCCTTCTGTGCCCTGAGTACAGCACCTGAAGTACACGTAGATCTGTACAAGTTCTCTGTACAAGAGAACCTAAGGACGATGCCTAATAAATAATGTTAACAACATCACTATGGGAAAAGGCATTCACTGTTTGAACTTGGGATGCCAGGAACACCTCTCCCCCTAGCTCAGTGAGACTGGAGGCTCTTTCCCTCTAACTCCCCTCCCCTACACGTACTTCTCTTGTGGCTACTACCTTGGTCTGGAGCAAGATCTCAAGTAAATGGGGGAGGGGGAGGAGATGATGGGCAAGGGAAGGAGCTCCAGGGTATAGAGGCTAAAGGGCTGTGGAGTTCTGGGACTTCTTGAACCTGTAGCCAGCTCCTGCTCCCCTCTCCTTTCTTTTCTTCTTTGAGCCCCATGCATTGACCTGCCTGCCTCCCTTGGCACTATATGCCACTAATGACCAATTTTCCTTCTATACATACCCCCACTGCTGAAGAGGAGATTTTGAGGTCTTCAAAAAGGCTTTACAACTCATTAAAAAAAGAAAAAGAGAGGAAACAGGAATTGAATAAACTCATCTTTCTACCTTTTCTCCTCCTCTGCATTTTTCTACCTTGTCCAATTTCCTCCTCTTCATCTTCCCTTCTTTCTTTTTAAATTTAGATCCTGAAATGAAAGGTAAAAGTCCAACATAGGTGCTAATAGTGCTTCTTTGTACACAAAGGATTAGAATAAGATTGAGTTACATTTCAGAGGAAAATCAGATTCAGGTTATCCTGAGTGTGGCCACAGTCCCCTCCTCCCCTCCAGTCTTTTCAAGATTATACCTTTCTTATCTTTCTTCATCAGCATAGTCTGATTTATATCATGATTATTTGTGTCCATGTCTTATCACCCTATATAGATGGTAACTTCCTTGGGGGCAGGAAGCACCTCTCACTTATAAATGGCTTTCTTTTAGTGATAACATAATATTTTGTGCTTTATGCTTGAATTGAATGCGCAAGAGAGAATAGTAATTTGTTATACGGATTGGTAGTATTACACTGATTAGAATTATAATGATCTAGAAGGGGAAAGTCATTTTCTCATCAATTCAGCAAACACTGAGCACCTAATATGTCCAAAGACCTGTGCCTTGTTGCTAAGGATGAAGAGGAATAAGATGTGATCCCTGTCTTCAAGAAACTTACAATTTAGAAGGGAAACCAGTGTCACTCACATGATGGTTTAAGTCTGTTTGTCTATAGCTTTCTAGCGATGATGCAGAACCAGGCAGGCAGGTTTGTGATGCCAAAGGAAGGGCCAAGTCACAGTGGGGGAAGAGGGAGTAACTCTTGGACAATTTCCATGGTCTTAGGAGCCAGAGGCCATGCCTGAGAATTTATCATATTCATCGTCGGCATAAAATTAAATATAACGGGGACTGAGGCTCTTCTTGAATAGTAGCTTGACTACAGGACTGACTCTCAGCAGAAGGCAAGAGTACTAAACTAAGGAAAGGTTCCATTTCTGAGCTCAAATAGTTTGTCTCAAGGATAAACTATTTTGATGTAGACATTTAGTACAGACTAGGACTGTGAGAACCATGTCATCAGTAGGTAGTGTTGTCCCATTTAGCCTGCTTTGAGGGCACTGATCAAAAGTGAGTGTCTGGGACAGAATGAAGACTCTATTGTGGCTCAGTTTTTAAGCAGCTTCTGCTCTTGTATAGACTTCCAGGCAGTTAAGGCAGGAAGAAACCAAAGGCATCATCTATTCCCCCATTTCAAGAGGGGCAGCTGAAGTCCGGAGAGGGGAAATAACTTATGTGAGGTTTTACAGCCAGCTAGTAGAAGACTTAGGGCCAGGTCACTTGACTCAGTTCTTTGCTTTTGCTCTCTGGTCCTTAAGATTTTGATCAAAAGAAGACCCAACCAACTAAACAAGTCTATTGATAGGAAGAGAGCCAGGACCAGAATTCATGTCTCATTTCCTTGTGTTTAGTTGGAAACCTCTCCATAAGTACCAATACTAGCTGTGTTGCACCCATCAAATGAATCAATCTAGCAGATTTTTTGCTTTTTATCCAAATTGCGGCAGAAATTACAGATGCCTCTATCAGTTCAAATGCTGGCATGCATCTTAAGCATTTTATAAAGAATCACTTCAGACCACTTTTGAAAGAAAGTATCCAACTTGGTTTACAAGTAGACTGATAATGCAGAAGTCAGGTTGCCTCTGATTTTTATAATAACTGAAACTTATGAGATGCCTAGGTCCTAGAATTTTACTATGATGACACTGGCATGCTTATAGATGGGAACACATGCTACTATTTTTGAATAGGAAAATTTGCCCATGCGTGCCCATGTATGATCATGGCCACAGGCAGTGTGGTACTTTGGAAATAGACTGAATCTGAAGTGATCAGGTTTTCCCTGTGTCACTTTATGCCTGGGTGGCCTTTGTAGAAGACCTCTCTGGCTTTAGTTTCTTCATCAGAAAAACAAAAGGGTTGGATTAGATGCCTTGTACAGTCTCTTCCAGCTCCGCATCTATGGCTAGATGATCCTATTAGCTCAATGGATTGGAATATAGTTTTTAAAGATTTTTAAATAAATAAATACTCTATTTCTTGTTATTCTGAATTTAACAAATCTGAGTAAATATGAACATTTCTTTATACAAGGAAGAATATAAAATTGTAAATCTCGTCACATAAAACATGGTGCTTTTTTAAAGTATGTAATATGTTCAGTATATTTGTTGATCGGAATGTAGTTACACATGTGATCATGTCCATTATTGGCTGGTTAACTTACTATTTTTAGTTAGTAAGCTGGCATGTGGCACTTTAAGGTTTACAGAAATCTCATTCGATGCTTATAATAAACCTGTGCCACAGAGATTATAATTACCATTTTACAGATGAGGCAACTTAAGCCTACTGAGGTCAAATGACCTGTCCATAATCATACTGCTAGTGAGCGTCTATAATTTGAGTCCCTCTGTTTCCTGACTAAGTCAAGCCCATGTTCTCTATCACAAGGCCTCCCTCTACATGTAAGAAAAGTTAGCATTTGTATAGGGCTTTAAGATTTGCAGTTTTTCTCTGTATCCTAGAGACACCTACCCAATACTAGAAAGATTAATGATAGGGCGATAGCATTGCCTTTGTCTAAGAAGGCTAGTATAATTATTCTTACGCTGGGGAGAGCACTTGAGTATTAGAATGTATCCTCTTCTATTTTGCATACTATTTTTTTTCTAGCCAAAAAAACCAAATCTTAATTAAATTTTATTGGCAACTAGGACTGTCTTTATGGTTAACATGTACTATTTGAGTCTCACTTCTTGATGCCTCAGTGTGTCCTGGACTCCACCCAATTTCTCGAAGGCTATGACCACAGACTCTGTGAGATATTACCCTGTTGGAAAGCCTTTGAGTACAAGCCAGGGGAGGGACTTCATGCCTGACCTCTGAGGATTGACCTAGCTTGATTTGGAGAGGCTCGTCAGCTGTAGGGTGATTAATTTGGGGGGCTCAGCAGCAGCTCTCGAAGACTTTCTCCTAAGTTGTAGAGAGCTTTAAGTTGGCCTTGGTATAGGGAGTGATGAATGCCAGTCTTTGAGAAAGGGCCTGACTCCTCGAAATATGGAAGAAGTATATTGTCTCAGGAGAGGCACTGTGGTGTATTGGGAAGGGCTTGAGATTTGGCTTCAAGACTTTGGTTTGATTTTGGCCTCTGCTCCTTGCTATCTGCAGGAAAGGCACAATCTCTCTGGGCCTCAGTCTCATCAGAAGTAAAATGAAGTTAAACTTAGATCATCACAAAGGTTTCTTGTACCTTTAAATCCTCTGATCTTTCCCACCAGACCAGAGGTTCTTAACATTGTTGTGTGTGTCATGGTCCTTTTTGGAAGCCTGGTGAAGCCTGTGAACTCCTCAAAATAATATTTAAAAAATGCGTAAATCCATGGGAAACAAAGTATATTGAAATACAGTTAAAAAATATTACAAGGGAAACAAGCTCAGGTTAATAGCCCCTATACTGCACTGTAAGGTTCTTGAGGACAGGAATGTTTTGTTATTGTTTAGTCATTTCATCATGTCCCACTCTTCATGACCCCATTTGGGATTTTCTTGTTAAAGTTTCTGGAGTGGTTTGCCATTTCCTTCTCCAGCTCATTTTCCAGATGAAGAAACTGAGGCAAACAGGGGTAAGTGACTTGCCTGGGGTCAAACAGCTAGCAAATATCTGAGGTCGGATTTGAACTCAGGGCATCCTGACTCCAGTCCCAGAGCTCTATTTACTGGGCCACTTAGATGTCCCTAAGGGCAGGAAGTGATTACTTTTTGCATAAGGCAATACCTCAGGAGTCTGACGTGCTGGAGGCCATCAGTACAAGTGCAGAGCAAAGTAATGTATTATCATTTGTTGAATGAATAAAGGAATGTATGTGTCTCCTTAGTAGATAACATTGTACACTTAGGGAAGGAATGATCAATAAACCATTGCTGGCTGAGAGTAGGTGATTGCTGTGTGCTGTTTAATCTAAGTTCCCTTTTCCTAGCCTCACAGATTCTAAGGAGAGCATTGTTATGGTAAATAAATGAAAGGGAATATCTTTTTTGTTATCTTGATTTGGTAGGAGTTATTCCCATCTTGGTGAAATACCCAAGTGAAAATAAGGCAGGACAGGTACGCTGGAACCACTAACAGACGTGGTTTGCTTCTTATTATAGAGGCAATAAGGAGCTGGTGAAGACTTTTGAGCAGGGTAGTGATGTGGGCAGACTTATACTTTAGGGTGGTTTTGTAAGAAAGCAATGGAGGCCCATTAGAAGGCCATGACAGTGGCCCATTAGAAGGCCTAGATGAGAAGTAATGAGGGTCTGAACTGGTTTAGCAATAGGGAAAATAAAAAGCAGCGGAAGAATGCCAGGAGAAATTGTGTAGATATGATAGTGTTTGGCAATTAATTGGATTTTGGGGACAATGGAGAATAATCACAGGTCACTTAGATTTAGAGCTTGTGTACTTTGGAGGATGGTGGAGTCATCAACAGACATAGAGACGCTGGGAGCAGAACCTACTTTGGGGGGAAGATAACTTCATTTTGGGTCCTGTTGACTTTGTTGTGGTAGGAATGATCAAGTAGAGATATCTAGTGGGCAGCTGAAAATGTAGAACTGGGATTTAGGGGAGAACTTGGGAACGAAGGTCCCTTTGGGAGTCGTTTGTACAGCAGTGATCATTGAATCCATGGGAATTCATGAAAATATTAACTGGGAGAGTATGAAGAGAGAATACTAAAGATGTATTCTTGATGGGGGCAGCCTTTGGGGGGCCGCATTAACAAGATGATCTACAGGAAGTCAAGAAGGACAAGTGAGCCAAAGAAGAGAACTAGAGAAGAGTAGTGTCAAAGAAACCATGGGAGGAAAGAGCATCAAGAATGAGGGTGACAGGGGACAGCTAGATGGTGGAAGGGATAGAGCACTGTCCCTGGAGTCAGGAGGACCTGAGTTCAGATTTGGCTCATACACTTGACAGCTGTTGTGACCCTGGGCAAGTCAGTTGCCTTGGGGAAAAAAAAAAGAATGAGGAGGATAATTAAGCATCACACTGTTGCACAAAGGTCTGGAAGGCCTTTAATATGGATTTTAAAAGATCACTGGACTTGGGTAGTTAAAAAAGGTAGGTAGCTGACTTTGAAGTGAGTAGTTTTAGTAATGCTAAGAATGGAAATCAGATTGTAAAGGGGAGGGAGGATAGAGAGGATTACATATTTATTTATTCAGGAGTAAAGGCAGCAAATACTCTTCTGAGAATTTTGGCAGATTAGGGGAGAAGAGGTGTAAGTAGCAGGTAGTGATGGGTCAGAAATAAGCAAATCTGTAGGCAGAGGAGATGAAGCCAGTAGAGAACATAGAGAATATGAGAAAAACATAGAGAATATGAGAAAAATGCAGAAGAGTACGTGGAGTGAGGAGATGCCATAGGCATAAGTGGAGAGATTAGCCTTAGCAAGAAGGGAGACCACTGCCATCATCTGTCTAGTAAGTGGACTTCAGTTATAATTTTACTGACAAATGGTCTGCTGTGTGGACTAGTGGGAAGATTATTGGACTTGAAGCAATCTGTGTGACTTTGGATAGCATGCCTTCCTCTGAGCCTCAGTTCCTTCTGTACAATGGGAGAATAATAATGTTTCCATTGCTACCTTGTTTTGAGGAAAATAAAGCACAGAGTAAACATTAGTTGTTATTGTAGGATCTTATGAATAAGCCCATGATTACATTTTTGAACTGCTCTAATTTGTCATTGAGTTCTGTATTGTATTAAACCTAAATCTGCTGCATAGGGACTTTCAGAAACCCCAAATCCCCTTGGCTAGTGGGTGATAAAAATAATGATAGTAATAATGGTCGTTCCAGCTTGCAATTACAAAGCCCTTCATCTTTCCCAAAGCCTGATGCTCCATTGAATTTTTTAAATGTCAATTATTTTTACCAAGTTGAGCTGTTCATTGAGTTATTCCTTTTAACAGAAGTTTTGATAACTGTCATCTATGCCTTTATGGAAAAAGCCATAAATAAATCACAAATACTGTCAGATTCTTCGTTGGAAGAATTCACACAAATGAACGCGATACTTCTCCCAGTCCCTCCATTACCATAAATGGCTATAAAGACAAGCCGAGATATTTAGCATTAGTTGCAAATCTTAAATAATTTGAGGTTTTGACTTGAATAAGATCTGTGATATTAATTCCATGATGGGGTGAGGCTAGAAGTTAGCTTTCACCAGTGTATCGGTGGGGCAGCCAGCGTGGGGAAGATAGTTTTGTGCCAGGAGAGTTTAAGTTGTCTCAGTCAGCATTGTTGATGATTGAAATTGAAGAATTGTGAGCACAATTCATCTTCGGGGAACAGAGAGCACGGGGGTGTGAGCTAGGCTGACTGGGAACAGACATTGACATACAGGCCGTCATCAAACTAATTGTTGTTTGAATTACCTGTTATGATCCGATGACAAATCTGCTTTCCTCCTGCCACTGGAGCAGAAAATGTAGCTTGAATTGGCCTGATGTTCACAAGTGTAAACTGTACTTCAACAAGATGGATAAACCCAATTATGGGGCCGACCTGTAGAGAGAAAATCCATTTAAATCTCGTAATGTTAAGCAGAGCTGTGTTTAATTCATTTGGACCAATTTGGGAATGATGTATGAGTGTTGGTGAACATTATTCAAAGGAGGGAGCCGCTGGGGGAAAAGAGATGCGCTGTACCGATGTTCGGCCCCAATGGCACATGCTTGTGTCATTTCGGTAGCTGCCACTAATGGCTGAAAAAGGCAAAAATGGCAAAAAGATGTACTCACTGCTGAGCTGAGAACACTGCTGTGTAAATGAACCAATAACCGAGATGTTTGGAGCAGAAACAGGAGGCAGTGTTTTTCTTAAACACTATTGACAGTGTGTCTTGAGAAGGAAATTTGTAGATCTCCCACCTCCCCTCCCAACCCTGTACTCTATGATAGATTGCACTGACTATGTGATAGGAGGGTTTGTGGGCTTTTAAAGTAATAGCAGGAAAGCTTAATAAAAAATTACAACTAAATAGAAATTAATATCTTGAGCCTTTGATTCCCTCCTGGAAATCTTAAGAGGAGATATTTATTCTATAGTATTTGTGGGATTTTTGCATCCCATGTGCTTTGTAAAATATTTAGCTAAAAGTTTCTTCATTTTCTTTTTACTTTACTTTTTTGCCCAACACTATCAGGTAAAAACTGCATCATAGCCTAGGGCACACAATAGATGTTCAATGAATATTTGTTGAATGAATCGAAATAATTAGCAATATTATGGCTACAGCTGTAGGTTTCCATCTAGAATTCAGTAAGAAAATCTAAATGACTATCCCCTTGGGTATTGCTCCTCACACTAGTAGAATATAAGCTTTTTGAGGGCAGAGGTCTGTTTTTGTTATGTCTTAGTAGCTTCACTACATAGAACAGGGCTATCCACTTAAAGCTAGGCACTTTATAACTGGTTATTGGATTAGCTTAGATGCCTCAGCAGCAATTAGTATGGGGAGAGGTGTTTTGCAGGTTTTCTCCATCTACTTTTCTCATTCTCTTTATGGTTTTAGTTTTGTCTGAGCAATTATCCTTATTGAGTTTCAGAGTCAACTGTCTGTTAGTGTCTTTCAGAGGGAGCTGAATTGTATTGGCTGTGAGGTTTCCTTAGTTTTTAGTTTCTAAAGTGAATTGGATGCAAGGTGCCTTAACTTTTGTGAGGAGGGAGCTCTACTAAGCTGTAGTGGTAGGCTCTTCTCTAGTGTAAGTAGAGATGTTAACCCTCTTTCTACTTTGCTCATGGCTTTGAGATCTTGCTATCACCCTCACTGCCCATAAAAGTAAGTACCCACTCACAGTGTTGAGATATTTTATACATATGTGTGTGTGTATATATATATATATATATACATATATATGTATGTATGTATTTATATATGTATATATATACACATACATACACATGTATATGTATATATGTATGTGTATACACATACATAAAGGGATAAAAATTGTCTTTAGAAATTGGGGTACCAAATTGTTTTGGGGTAGGCTTTTTTTTCTTTTTACAGTTTTTGTTCAATCTAGTAAAACAGAGTCTTTCTTCAGAAGGGAAATGTACTTTTTTTTGTCCTTAATTTACTTTCTGTAGTATCTCTCTCTCTCTCTCTCTCTCTTTCTCTCTCTCTCTCTCTCTTTCTCTTTCTCTCCCCCTCTCCCTCTCTCTCTTTTTCCCGTGGTTCCCCCAAGTCCCGTTAGGAACCTCACAGAAGCTTCTTTAGCATCTTACAGAGTCTTAACACTGAATTCTTAGAGTCAAACCTAGTAAACCAATGTAAAGTATGTCTGCTTTTCAGATAGACTGAATACTTTAAATAAACAAAGAACAAGTTAGACTTAGTTCCCAAACTGGCTGGACCAGATATGATGCTTCCAGATCACTTGTATTCCTCATTCAGTTTTAGAACGTTTAAGTCATTTAACAAAAAAACAAAGATAGAAACAGCATGTTGCTATGCTATGCTTCACTGCAATGCTACAGTATTAAAGAAGGGAGTACACTATGGCCTTCCATGAATTTTACAAGGAACTTTGTCCTGTGATTGGAAAGTAGCCAGCCATCCGATTTACACTCTTGAAGGAGGGTGGGTAGACTACAGTTCGACGAACAAAAGTCTTCCTGGAGAACAGATTCTCATAGAAAGGAAAGTGTCTCAATTTCAGAGCTCACTAGGTAGCTGAATGTTAGTTTCCCTGGTAGTTCTTACAGCTGAACTTTTCTAGTGGCTACATTTAACTCAGGGAATTGGGGAGATACTTTTGTACTTTTGGTTAGATTCTAAGAAATGAAACTAGTAACAAAAGGCTCCTGGGGAATTTACATATAAATACTCCGTAAAATGTGTGAAAGTGAAATAAGATCTCAAATTCTTAGAAAAAATGATTTTGAAATTCAGTTTCTCTACTATTTTTCTGTGTCAGAGGTTAAAGATTCCAAATTTCTTCTGTTCTACACGAAGGAAAGCCTTATTAGGTTGAATTGGTATATTAGGCTACACAACCATGCAGTGGCATATACAGGAGAAACAAAACTCAGAATTTTGATTCTTATCTTTAAAAAAAAGACAAATCACTTTAGATTACTTAGAAATTTAACATTGTACTAATTTGTGGTTAGAATCCTAATGACAGGTAATGACTGTCAAATGGAATACACCTTTAGTTTTTTTTTAACTAAAAATATGTTATTGACAGCTTTTATTGAATCACTGTCACTCCCCAGTGGCTCTCGCCTTTCCTATTAGAATCTTCTCTTCTGACAGAGAAGCAAGTTAAGCAAAGCATCATGTCCAGAAACATAAAGCTTATTCCCCACCTGTAGTCTACTATGTTTCTGCTAAGACAACAGTTAGTCCTCTGAAGTCCAAATTGTAACTTTGATATTAAAAAAAAATAGCGATGCTTTTCATTATGGTCACTAATGGAAGTAACACCCTGTGTCCCCCCCCCCCCCCATCCTCATCAACCTTACCTTGTAACAAAGAATGATTGTCTCTCCCAATCAAACGACACACTTCTCCTCTCCTCCCAGCTCAGCAGAAGCTTTTTAATAAATTTGTAGAGTCCAACAAGACAAATAGGTTGTCCTTGTATGAGAGTAAAAGTCTGAGTCTCGATCTCTGGTCAATCATATTTTCTTCCAAGGCGCAGTAAGTATGTTTCATTGTCAGTCATTATCAATCTTGATTGGCTCGTGATTTGGTCTGAGATTCGTGGTCTTTCAAAGTTGTTTTCCCTCACGTTATCAGGCTGTGAATAATTCTCTTGGTTCTCCTTGTTTCACTTTCTATCAATTTATATAAATCTTTGTGTGTTTCTCTGAAGCTATAATATTCATCACTTCTGATGACACAGTAAATATTTATTATGTTCCTATGCCATTCTTCAGTTGATAGATACTTGATTCCCAGTAGGTATGGATCCTTTCCCTCCGTCCTTGATGTCCTTGGGATATAGTTTGAATTTCTTTTAGAAATATTTTCCCTTATGTTTTTGTAGTCATTGTACATGTTGCCATACTGGTTCTGTTTATTCCACTGTGCATCAGTTCATACAAATGAAACCTTAGGTTTTCATTGTCTGCATCTGAGAGTTCACTTATTGAATTGGAAAAGAGATTACTTGAAAGAGAAAGAACAGCGAGGGCCTAGTGTTATCTTAAACTAAGTCAACATTTGCTGAAGTCCTAACTTGAAGTCCCTGGGTTTCAGATTCACCTGCTGTTGCCGTATTTTAGTAATGTTAAAAGTGGTGAGGGGAGAAACCTGTGCAGGTTTCTGATCAAGAACGCTCTCCCCCAAATAGTAGGCTAGAGTTTGAAGTGCACTTTGTGTTCTTATACTCTAGTTAGATAGACATTTATTAATTCCCTAGGATATGCTATGTACTAAATATAAAGACAAAATGAAAATCTTTTATTAATCAAGGAGATTCTGGTCCTTATTTTTTTGAGAAGAGACTATTGGTTTACTCTTGAATATCTGACAATATCAAGATGAGTATTTGTTTTGTCTGGTTTTCTTAATAGAAAAAGTAACCTTCCTTGAGGTATTTGGATTTTTTGGTTCTTTTCCTCAGAAGGCAGCAAAGTATCATTACCTACCTGCAATCTTTCAGAATTGAGTAAGTGATTAGAATCTGTCTAAACCAAAGTATTTTCATAGTTGTTTAAAGAAAGCCATACTGCACTATTAATGATGTGACACACACAAAACCACATGCAAAGTCTGGATGGTTTTGATTTCAGCCTCAGTGGGTCTGCTATCATTTCTGACTTCAGTGAGTGGATTTTTGTTTCTCCCTCTGTGAACTTTTGTATGGTTTCTGGTGAAGTTCACAAAAGGTTTGTGGTTTTACTGGTAGTACTCACTAGGGCTTCCATTTGTCATTATAGCTCGTGAAACAGCTGTTTGAGAGTTCAGTTCTCATACCACCTCCTAGGCTCACTGCGTTCACTGTTTTGTTTTACTGTTGTTTTTTTTTTCTTTAAGATATGAGCTCTCACAACAGAGTTTAGTCTTAAGCTTAAGTGAAATAATGTATGTAAAGGACTTTAAAAACTTTAAAGCACTGTGTAGTTTGTCAGTTAGAATTTTCTACTGAACCAGATCTGTGATTTCTTTGATTTAGAGAACTACCAGTGTGGACTCTTCTACCAATCCAGATTTGCACCTGTTCTGAGATTTATATTCTTAGAGAGTTTCCTGAGGCACTGAGAGGTTACAAGATTTGCCCAGGGTCACACTGCCTGTCACAGGCAGAGGCAGGACTTGAACCTAGGTCTTCATGATTTAAAGTCGAGCCCTCATCTTATTCTCTACTTTAGCTATGTCTCTCTTGTAGTAATAATTGTTGCTGCACGAGCAGCAGAAGGGAGTCTTATTCATCAAAGGAAAATTTAGATGGAGTGATAGAAGTGTGCTGGAGAATGGCTTCTCCTTAGCAGGTACTATTAAAAATAACAACACACTAGTGTGTGTGTGTGTGTCTGTGTGTGTGTGTGTGTGTCTGTGTCTGGCATACTTTGCTGAAGTGATCTTAACTTCGCTATTGGGATTTAACTTGTTGGTCTTGTCAATCTAAAGGTCGGAAGGGCTATTTAAAAAATGCACCACACAGGTGCATTTTCTTGGACTTTCCAGCTCCCTTACTTTTTCTCTAGTCCTCCTTTCCTTTTCATCAGTATTTGCTCTTTACTAACTAGATTGGAGATTAGGGAGTACTTCAATTGACTGCCTCAAATTCCTTCAGACCTTAATATTGTTGTTATATTGTTTTAGTTAAAACTAGAGTTATTAATGTGTTGTTGATGAGCCTTAATATAGAGCTAATCCATTTCATAGATGTTTTTTCCCTTGGGTTAGTTAACCTGCAGAATATCATGGAAGATAACAGCAATAGCACATTATTCCAGGGGACATTGCTACTGGATTTTTACCATTTGGTTCTGCTGCTTAACCAGTGTGACTTTGGGCAGATTACTGCCCCTCTTATCCTCAGTTTCCTCAACTGTAAAATGAAAGGGCCAATCTAGATCAGGGCTTCTACAATCTCTTTAAGATTTAAACTTATGATTTTGTGATCCACAGTATGATAATTCACTTTCGTTTTTTCCTTTGTCTTTATAACTCCTCCCCAATAATAGTAAATAAACAAAACCTCACAAAATGATGCATAGAAATTTATGCTGTGACCCTCACTAGTGAGTGGGCCAAGCCAGGTGGCCTGAATACTTTTTAAGAGAGCTAGGGTAAAAGAGTCCATGATGTGACATAATTTATCTCCCTGTGGAGAGAAAACAAAAGGCTTCAGGGGAGACTGGACTTAGAATTATTCGGTTTTTGATGGGCATGAAATTAGTGACAACGAGTGGGGAATTTGTGGCCAGTTGGTAATGTTTGTTGTCTCTCCGCTGGCAGGATTTCTGCTGCTCCAAGTCTCTTCCTTTCTGCTAAGACCCTTCTTCTACTCTTTGGAAGGCAGGAATCTCAGCATTAGCTTAGTTGATGAAACCTCTTTCTTTTTTTTTTTTTATGAGTGTGTTTTCTAGGGGCAAGTCTTAACTCAGCGTTGTTTCTCTGAGCTTGTAATAAGCGTGTAACAGCCCTCTCCTCCAATTTGCCTCAGAAGACAAGCGGTGCCCCTTGGCTTCTGGCAAGGGGGGAGGGGAAAGGACTTTTCCTGTGCTATCAAAAGGTTTGCTCTGTAGCTGAGTAACAGAGAGTCTCTAGATTTGGGAGACTCTTTGTGGAGGGCTCAGAGCAGTCTAGTTAGAGCCCAGTGCCTGCTTGCCTCCCACAATGCAGATGGATGGATTGAGTCAGTTATACTTTCACACAGGGCCATGTGAAAGTCCAAACAGGAAGTCAGCTGGTGGGGGGACCTACAATCACCAAACTGGCCTCTTAGAATTATAAAGTTGGTAGGAGTGATGCCATAGAAAGAAATGATTTGTCCAGTGTTCTTTAATGGTGGGGAAAGACGGAAAGACACATTTTGTTTTATCAGGACAATAGCTGACAATACTGCCTTCTTGATCTCGGAAATTGGTTGAGGCAACACTACATTTAAAGATGTGTGGATCAAAATGAGGTTCTTAAAGATAGGTATGTTTGCCTTTCTTGAGCTCTCCATGTATTTGGAGGAACCAGAAAGCAGCCCTAATCAATGGCTTGAGCTTCAGGAGGTATAAAACAAAAGATTATTATGAGATAGTGGTTCTTCCCCCCAGCACACACACACACACACACACACACACACACACACACACACACATTTCAGCTGAGCTTTGTTTATCAGAAAGTCAGTATGTTTTATGACATATGACATTGGCTCTGCCTTCCTTCCTGATCTGAAGGAAGCTTTTCTGTCCTTTCTCAATTGGCCAAAATTGTGGAAGTGACTTACATTTCTCTCTACCCTCCCTTCAAGCCCACCCTTCCTGCAGGCATTGCCTCTGGAATGGTGGATAGTGGCTTTCTCAGATGGAGAACATGTTGAAATGTAACTCCTCAGCTTTTTTTTAATTGGTTAGTTTCTCAAAATAAGGATTTGCTAGGTATGGATCAAAATCTGTCTTAATTTACTTAATCTAATAGTTACATGGAAGAAAAAAAACCCCAACAACTATTTCCCCAGGCGACACTTGGTGAGACAATGCATTCTTCTCCTGGGAGTTCATTGTCTTTCTGGAAGGCAGTGGGGAAGAATTAATTAAAGGAAAGGAATGAAGCTTAATAATTAGAGCTGGGGACCAGGGGTTCTGAATGCCTTGGTTCTTTTCCCAGCACTGCCACTGAATTATGGGACTATGGGTATCACTTTTGGCCTCAGTTTGTGAACTGGTGAAACTCCTTTGGTAATGGGCTCACTAACTAACTTGTGGTGAGCCAAGTTAGTGTCTGTAAAAGTGTCCTCTAAAAGACCTTGCTATGACTTCCTTTTAGGAGGTAAAATTAATCTAAGAATCAGAGCTAAGTGTAACTGTCTTTGAAGTTCATAGGTTTCTTAGTTTCCAGCAAACAACAGCAGTCAGTTTCCTTTTCTTTAGTGGATTTCATTGACTCTTTCCTTCCCTACCCCCACCTTGTCCATTTTCAACTAATGATAGAATAAAGACACATACCCCAGTGAAGCATCAAGAAACAGGCGATGTTCTGCTTTGTTAGTTGGAGATCAAAACACTACTTGGGAATAAACTTGAGAATAATTCTATAACCTGATCACAACCACACACTTGCTAATCAAGTTTTAACTCATGTTTCACATAGGGGGAGTGGTTGGGGTTTTTTTTTTGTGGTTCTTTTTTCCCCCTTTCTTTTTTTGTGTTACTGCAAGGATCAGTTTCTTCTGGCTCAATTCCAGAAACAACATGCCTGTCTTTTTTCATCGTTGAGCAAAAACAGTCTGAAGGCACCATAATTCCTTAAATTGGATTTCAATCCTTGATCCCCTTCTGTTCAGTAAACAGAGTGCTATATGAAACATCATTGTTTAGGAATAATTTGCCGGCAGAGCTGCATTTTTAAGAAAGAAACTATACTATATCTGAGTTTCATGAGGTAGTGATGTAAGTGGGTCCCTGAGAAGGAGGATGGAAACGGATGATTGGGCTGGTGGGAGTGGGAGAATGTTGGAGGAACTAGACTCTTTTGGAAATGGCAGTATTTTCACAAGGGTGTTGCTTGTTATTTGGTCTAGTTAGCTTTGGACAGAACTTGAAATATTATCACTAAAATATGTTAGTGCCTTGTGCATCTGCCACACCATAAAGTCTTGCAATCCCTACATTCAAATCAAAGGCACAGAGAGCAGAGATAAAGGGGACAGTGTGATCTTCAAAGCAGAGGGAATAAAAAAAATGTATCCTGAGGAATTTTGCCCACCTTTATTTTATTTATTAAATTAGCAATATAACTGACTTCCTTCTTTGATAACTTCTTTGGCACTTCTTATTAAGCCTATTGGTTGTTTGTTAGGGAATATCTTAGAAATGTTACTTTTCTAAGGAGCAATGAAAATTACCAACCGTTTGATAGTTCTCTTTCTCTTTTCTCTTCTTCCATTTCCCCTCTTACCTCCCTCTTTCTATTTCTTCCTCTCCCTCCTCCCCCTTTCTCTTAGCTTATTCTACTCAGAGTGCAAGCTTGGCACTGGAGAACTCTGATTAGTTCCTAAAAGAAGCAGTAAGTTGATTGCTTACAGAGATGATGTAAGCTTTGCTCTGGGGTACATCAGCTTGGATTTCTCATGCTTTATCTTATAAAGCCTAAATTAACAGCTGGTTTGGTTTGAGTTCTCCGGGATCTGACTAAGGGATTATAGTCCATTCTCAAGTGAGTCAATCTAGTTTAATTTATTTCAGGTCTATCAAAAAAGATCAATCAAAGCTCTTTTTAAAAGTAAAGCTGTAATCGGCCTGCACACTTAGATGTCACTAGCGTTGCTCTCACTCTGCCTCTCTGGTGGAAAAAATGTTCAAATTCTCGCTAAGAGAATGTATTACAGCATTTTCTTCTTAGTTGTTTCTACCTTTATTAACTGCCTTTCCTTACTGCTACTCTCATTCCCCAACTAGATTTTGAAATGGGAATTTGTAATCAATATTTCATGGATCATCTTTCCATGAATACTTCTTCTTACTCCCTGCCCCCCCCCCACTTCCCATGATCCCTTGATGCTCCTCTCAGGTCTTGGAATATCTGTACAAGTTGTGTATCTTCTAGTACTTGTTTATGCCTGATGCCTTTCCCTCCCTACTTTCCATCAAATTCTGATCCATAGATAGACTTGGAGTAAGGAGATCAGGATTCCAGTTGTGGGCTTTTCCACTCACAAGTTGTGTGACCTTTTCCAAGTTATTTATCTCCTCCGAATCTATCCTCATCTGGGAAATGGGGAAAAAAAAACAAAAACAAAACTTGTCCTGTTTATGTCACAATTGTTAGGAGGGCTAAGGAGGTCATTCATCTATGTGAAAGTGCTTGCAACTGTCAAGTGTCAGTAGTTCATTCTTTCTGGCTTTTCTTTGCTATTTTTTGGCGGGGCAAGATTGCAAAACTGGTCTGAAAAAGTTAGCTAGTTGAAAAGTCTTTGTGGGTGACCACCAGTAAGTAGCCAAAACATTTTGTTTCAGCCATGCTATGCCTCATGATATAATAATAGCTTACATTGGTTTAGGCAGCTTTACAGTTTACAAAATACTTCTTCCCCCACCCCCTCCAACAGTGCTGTGAGATTATCTCTCTTTTACAGATAAGTCAATTGAGGCTCAGAGAGATAAAAGGACTTGCTTATGGCCAGACAGCCAGAAAATGGCCCAGCCCAGAGTTGAATTCAACCAAGGCTTCTGATTCTAGACAGTTGGGTGTCCTTTTCTTTACCCTGTGCTGCCTGATAGTTATTCCTTTTACTGCTAAGACACTTAAGAAATCACTTTATTTGATTCTGCTTTGCACCAGAACCTTATAAAATTCATTTTTATTTATATTCTGCCTGAAATAAAAGTGTGTGTGTGTGTGGGGGGGGTTCAGAGTAAATGTGAGTAATTTAGCATGTAAAAGATGTTGATAATCTGTTGGAATCCTTGGTGCAATGAAATCGAGCTTCGAGGGAGTAAAGTCTCTCTGGGTTCTAGTCCCTCTTCTCTAAAAGCCTTGCTCCTTCTGTTAGTGACTATTAAAACAGGACACTTGGTGTTGGCTTCCTAGATCGTCTCCCTCTGGCACAGTGAGTGCAGAGGCTGTCTGTTTGAATCAGTGGCTCTGTTGACCAGGCTGAGTGCTGTCTGGTATGGCTGAGGATTCACCCTACTTCTGTGGTCTGGCTCTTCTTGACTGTCCACTCCCTCCCCTCCCTGGCCTTGGAGTCACTCCTTTTAAAAGCCAAGACACTTAGAAAGTCACTTTCTTTGATTCTGTGCTGTTGTACTAGAACCTTTCAGAATTCATTTTTTCTCTTACTTTTTCCCTGGGATAAAAAGAAAAAAAGCCATTCGGAGTAAATGCTAATAATTGTGCCGAGTAATGTAATTGGAAGTGTTTCATTGACATGCTTTATGAGGGGTTCTTCATCTGAGGGCCTGAATATACCACTAGACGTGCATTTAGCATCTTGTTGAAGCCCTTTGATGCAGGTAGGCTATAATAAATAGGCTCGTTGCTATGGTGAAGATCGGAGTCCTTGCTTGCTGTGGGTAACCTTTTCTACCTTTTTTGGACACTGTTTTGATACACAGCTAGCTACATGGATAGAATTTTATTCAGTTTAATTTGGAAGGGGGGTGGTGGTGATGGAAGACATGATGAGGTTGAGATCTAAGTAGAGAAATTGAAGGTGTGTTTTTGATTATTTTTCTAAGCAATAATTTTCTGATTACTTAATGTTGTACAGGAGATTGAGTGTTGGATTTTTTTAAAAGTGTTTTCAAATGGATCAGAGAGAGGAATGCCAGATCCTTTCTCCCTTAATGTTCTCCCTTTCCTTTATGAGGTTTTCTAAGAATTTATTGGCTTCGGAGTGGCTCATATGCTGAAATGAAAGTTCCAAGTTGGTGTGATGCAAAAATTGCTTTTCTTAGTAGTTATATTCCCATTATTATCAATAGCATAAAAATGACCTACCTCTCAAGATACTACCTACATAGGCTCCTAACAGATGTTCGTAATAGGAATTGTATGGTGTATGTTAGAAAGTTTGTGTCTCCCAATCCCTATAGTAAAAGTCATGAGACTTTTAAAATCTTTCAGAAATGCATTTATCTATTGCTATGAGAATGGCCTTTTAGTTTTCTTCATGAAATGCCAGAGAAGTCTTGGTTTGTAAAATTTAAAAAACTAAGCAAATCACTTCATTCCTTCATGTCTCAATTTCTTTGTCTATAAGATGGGCACAATAACACCTACTTTGTTCATTTCCCTGAATTTTTGTGTGAATCAAATGTTTATGTGTATCCTCTAAAAATAAAAAGGAGACTATCTGTGTATTTATAGATATTTGGTTTAGCTGTGATATGACCTGGAAATCCTTTCCTAGGTTAAGACACAGGAAATTTTGGGAGGATGCCATTAAGATGACTGTCATATAAAAAGAAAATCCTCTCCTCTCCTCCCCTCCTCTCCCCTCCCCTTTCCTCTCCTCTCCTCTTCCCTCCTCCCCTCCCCTCTCCTCTTCTTTTCCCGCCTCCCCTCCCCTCTTCTTCCCTGTCCCCTCCACTTCTCTCCCCTCTCTTTTCTTCTCTTCTTTTCTCTCTGTCTGTCTTGCTCTTTCCCTCTTTCCATGCTTCTCTCTATCCTCCTTTCACTCTAAATTTAAAAGATCAGAAATTTATCTGTGATCAAAGCAGCCCGCCTCTTCCCCTTGTGTTTCTTCCTACCTTTCACTACTATTGCCCTTTCCCCAGACCACTTCTAGTCTCTTCTAGACCTAATCATCCTCAATTTCAAGGAACCTGTATTATCACACAACCTTGCTGGGTAAGGAATGCTTGACAAAATTAGGTTGCCAGAAATTGGTCCCATGATATTTGACCTTTCTCTGGTTTCTGTGCCTGTTGTCTAGGATTCAGTTTCTCTTCCTCTGTATTGGAAATTATGATATTAAAAGTGGACCGTTACATGCTTTGTGCAAGTTCATATTACAGAGCAAGGGATGATAACTTGGTTAGCTAGAACTTGGGGGGGCAGTCTTTATAAGCAAGGTGGCTCAAGAAGGGGATGACTTGCCAGTCCTAAAAATGGAGACATTAGAGGAAATGTTTCTACTGTGATGACAGGCCCCTTTAGGTCCCTTTGCCACTTCAGGGAAATGGTTCATCCAGGCAGTGACAACAATGGCTTCATATTCCTTTGACCCAAGAGTAGGGTTCTAGGAGATCTATTATCAGTCTATTCGATTTGCTAACCACCTACTATGTGCAAGGCACTGAAGAGGCAAAGATGAGAAATGCATAGTCAATGCCTCAAGAAGCCTGTGGTCTAATGTAGGAGGTGGGGAGCAATAGTCAAATTATATTTGTTTAAAGAAGATCAAATGCTCTAAAACCATAGCTCTTCTTAAATCTCTCTTTCTGTGTGTGTGTGTGTGTGTGTGTATGCGCACATGTGTGTATGCGTGTGTGTGTGTGTGTGTGTGTGTGATAGAGACAGAGACAGACTTGGTGGGATGGAGGAGACAGAGAAGAGAGAGTGGTATTTGAATCCTCCCTCTCCTAATGCCACTCCCCCAGGCCTCCCACCCATTCTCTTTCCCATAAACCAGACTGCTTAGAGTTTTTACTTCTGATTTCTGAAGCAATCTCGTGGTGAAGGGGAGTGCACACCACAATAGAGGTGCTTGTAATTGTATGGGCAGCTGACAAATGAAATGTTGCCGTGGCATGCATTGTGCCCTGAGCTGGGTTGCTTGTAGACCTCATGATGGGTTGGCTTATGTGTGTATTTAGAAGTATTTCTAGAGGGTAACCTCACTGGGCCAAAAGAGCTTGTCTGAACAAGCGTCCTGATGTTTGCTCCTAGGCCTGTTACACTGGCAAGGATACAGGCCCAAAGAGGCCTGTCAGTCAGGTATCGGATGAACGAACACACACACACACACATATACATATGAGGTATGTGTGTTTTTTTCTCGGGGATAACAGAGAGCTCCAACCCACTCTCCCCTGGCTTTTCTTCTTTGTCTCTCCCATGCAGAACCCAAACTCTCATTTCACTGGCTTAGGGGGAAAAGTAACTATGAAGGTGAAATTAGACTTCTGGGCCATATATTTTCTACCTTCTCATTCATCTTCTCTTTCTTTCCAAGGAAGTAAAACATGCCTCCAGCTGATCCCTGTAGAAAAGATGAGACTCTCTGCAAGTTGGGACACCCAATTTTGTTCTCAACTAGCTGCCAGTTGGCTCAGCTTCATACTGGCACTTTCAGAACCCCAAGCTTAGTAGCTTTTGGACCCAATGCCCAAATGGCTTAGAGAACTAAGGAGGCCTTGAGGACTCAGAGGCAATCGTACCCTGAGGACCCTTGCTAACCTGGAAGACTTGTGCTGAGTGGACTCCTTTAATCTGCACTTATTAATTATATTTTACTAAGTCCTTTAAGCTGAAAGTCATGGTTTCTGCCCTCAGGGAGAGTGCACTCCCAATTGGAAAAGTCAGAAAGAAAGACAGCAAAGTGTAGTGGAAAGAGCACTATTTGGGAGCTCAGAGCACCTTCAATCCTTGCTCTGCTTCCTGCCATATACTTATAGATGCACATTTTGTCTTCTTTGATAGAATATAAGCTCCTTGAAAGCAATAATTGTTTTATTTTGTGTTTGTATCCTCATCATTTAGAAAAGTGCTTGGCACATAGTAGGTTCTTAATAAATGCTTGTTGATTGTGTGGAATCATGTCCCTGTATCATACGAAGGTATCGGACATCCCATGACATGACAGCGAAAGGTCCTGTTTAGCTCTCCATCCTGCGGTCTATGTTATAGGAACAAGGAAACAGGCTAAGGGAAGAGAATGCATGCAGTCTCAGCTCAACAATGGTTTGGGTTCCCAATGCTTCTCTTAAGTCTGTGCTTGGAAATAAACAACTTTTCCCCCACAGCAACAATGTTACCCATAGCAGTTATTCCCAGGCCATTACACAGAAGTCTAAAGCAGAATATTGTACTAGTAGTACTATCAACCATAACTCTCATGAGTAACAATGTTTCTGTGAGAAATACTCAAAACTCTGGCTTTGTGTATGGGAAATCCGACTCCATAACTCTCTTGCAAGTGAGAACAGGACTTGCCCAGCTGTCAGCCACTGATGTTACCTTCTGTGGCAAGGGACCTTAGTAAGGTGGGGGTAAAGGGTGTAGAGAAAGTATCCAGTGTGTGGGCTAAGGAGCTGTGGGGGCTGGTGGTGGAAACTTCTATGTTTCTGTCTTTGTCTACCCCAGGTCAGTGGACCAATTCTGGAGCTTTTTTATATCTAGCTGTGATTTTTCTCCTTGCCTGCCACACTGGGCCTGGTTGGAGTTTCATACTCTTTCAGTGGCTTTCTAAGAATTCTTTAATACCAGTAAAAAGGGACAAGACAGGGAGTAAAGTAGTACCCTCCAAGACCCCTGATTTCTCTCCATACCTTTTCCTTTTCTCATTTAGACCCAGCATGACCTCATGAAAAACTAGTACCAGACTAATTTAATCTCTTTTTTGACAAGTACACTCAGTTGATAAATGGGGGGGGGGGGGCAGTAAGGGGTGTCATATTATTTTTGTGCTGCATGGACATTGGTAAAATGGAAAACCTCCAGAGGAAGGCAATCAGGACGATGAAAAATGGTTTTCTTAAAGTCAGGGTCCCATGATGTCATTCCCTTGCTCAAGAAACTTTAGCAACTCCCTATATTACCGTTAAGATAAAATGCAAAAACATGTATAAAGTATGTATGTAAGATTGCTTACTGTTTTGGGGAGGGAGAGGGAGAAAAATTTGGAAGTACCTTACATCTCCCTCTCCACCTCTTAGAACCCAGAGTTCCTGTTCAGACCCAGCTCTCAATTACTATCTGCTTTAAAAGACCTTTTCTTGATTCTCCCAGGTGATAGTTCCCTTTACTGTGTGTTTATTTTGTATATTTCTGGAATGTACTTACATGTGACCACATTGTACCCTCTTAATTGACTATAAGCTCCTTGAGCCCAGTACCCAGCATAGTATAAGACATAAAGTGACACTTAAATGTCTATTGGTTAATTGACTGAGTCCATACGTGGGCACGCACACATTTATGTATATACATGTAGGTGTACATATGTATATGTTTGTATATGTGTCTTTGTGTGTATACACACATGAGGATTGGTCACAGGAACTGAGAATGTTCTCTTCTCTGGAGAAGAGGAGACCTAAAAGGCTACAAGCGTCTGAGAGACTAGAAGGTTGTCATGTAGAGGAAGAATGTTCTCTGGCCCAAGAGGGCAGAACAATATCAGTAGGCAAAGAAATTGCAAGGAAATACATTTAAAAAAAAATTAAGTCTAGCAAGGCTTCCTAAAAGTTAGAGCTGTCCCAAATTAGGGTGAGCTGCCTTGGGAGGTGGTGACTTCACTGGAAGTCTCTAAGCAGAGCATGGATGCCAGCCTACTTACCGTAGTATCTCTTTGTCAATGATACGTTAGACAAGATAGCTGCTGAGGTCATTTCCAACTTGAAAATTCAACATAAGGCCAATAAATACTTGTTGATCTGTAAAACTAGGTAATTGAACTTGTCGAGCTCTAAGGTCTTTCATGTGTTTATTTATCTGTGTAAATATACACACATATATACATATTTATGTCCTCTATTAACATCCTACTCTGATGCTTCATCATGGTGTAGAGGTGACCTTGGGGTTCTTAACTGATGAAAGAGCATAAGCTCTGGCACAGCAGGTCTTACCTGTGCTGGAAGGAGTTCAAAAATCAGACTCTGACAGTGAATTCTTATCCATATATGAACTAGCTAAGCTGGCAGAGGTTCATCATAAGAAAGTAACTACATATACATATATACACACATATACATGTATGCAGATATAAATATCTACTTATGTGTGTATATATGTGTGTATCTATATCTATGTCGACATCGACATCGTTATCATGATGAGCTGGTTAACTTAGCTAGGCTGGTATATGGATAAGAATGTGTGTGTATACAGTATACATATGTGTATGTGTTACATGCATGCATTTATTTATCTACATGTAGGCGTACATCTGTATATGTTTGTATATGTGTTTTGTGTGTGTACACATATATCTCTTTTTTTTGGAGGGGGAAGGCAAGGCAATTGGAGTTAAGTGACTTGTCCAAGGTCACACAGCTAGTAAGTGTCAAGTTTCTGAGGCTGGATTTGAACTCAGGTCCTCCTGACTCAAGGGCTGGTGCTTGATTCACTGTGCCACCTAGCTGCCCTCACTTACATGTCTATATAAATTACTTATGATGAACCTCTGCTAGCTTAGCTAGGCTGGTATATGGATAAGAATGTGTGTATGTGTGTGTGCATGAGTGTGGACTCAACCTTTTGTAACACAACCTTTTGTGTGTAACACACACAAAATAAACACAACTCATGAAACATTTTACTAAGTCGTGGAAGGGTTGTGATCTGCCTCGGTGTAGAGAAAATCTACACAGATGAAATAATAGATCCTTGAAGTATTCAAGTGGGTGCCAAAGGCTTGAACCTTTGAATCAATGATTTGAAACTGAAAGTGTGTGTATATTTGTGTGCATGTGTGTGCACTTGTGTTGTCCAACCTCTTCACCAGGACCCAGTCCTGATTTCTTTGCCCACTTACAAAATGCCCAAGATAACCTTAGTGTGACTTTTCACTAAAATATAGATGTAACCTAGTCTTCTGAATATAAAGTGCTACCGTTAAATTTCATGTATGATTTTTGTCATTCTCTATTGGATTTAAATTAAAAAAGAAAAATGAGTGTGTGTGTGTGTGAGTGTGTATGTGTGTGTATGATAGGAGATAACATGGAACTATATATGTCAGTAGCCAAAAATAAAAATAAAATGGCACCCAGCGAAGCATTGTACTTAATATTAATCTATAAAAAGTAAGATTGAAGAAAGTGACTGAATCGTGTGACTTGATGTAAGGAACATACTTGAGCCACATCTTCTTGTCCTTCAAAAGCATAGATGACTGGTACTGTGTTACCCTGGGCAAGTCACTTTACCCCAAATGCTTCCCCCCCAAAAAAATACATAGATGACTGGGAAAGGTAAATTAATGAGCAACAAAACTGATGCATGAGGAAAAATAAGGTAAGGCTTACTTATTGTGATTTGTCACAATATTTATTAATGGGTACTTAGAACACATGTGGTCATGCTATAGCTCTAGATACAAATGAATTTGAATGTGGTTTTCTGGAACCTATTGCAAAAAAAATCTGCAGCAGTTATATCAACTTATCCTAGAGAAGTATGTTCATTCAGTTCTGGGGAGAATGGCAGCTTAATCTTCCAATTCTATTGTGAATTAATTCATGATGCAAGAGAGCTTATGATCATAGTCTTAGAGATGGGAGGAACTTCAGAAATTAGCTAGTTTACCCCTCTCATTTTACAGATGAGGCAGTTGAGTACCACAGCAGAGAAGTTCTGTAATTTACTCAAGTTCCCACAGGTGGTGAGTGTCAGGTGAGATTTGAACCTATACCCTAGATTTCAAATTCAGTATTCTGTTTCCTCTGAACTCTGCTGTTCCTGAGTGGTATTGTGTACAAGAACAGAACTCAGTATTCTGTAGCAGGTGTGGCATAGGATAGTGGGAATTTAATCAGACATAGAAGATGTGGGTTTGAGTTCCGGGTGTGACACTTACCAGCTGTATGACCTTAAGTAAGTCATTTCGCCTCTGAACCCTTGGGGTTCTCATCTGTAAAATGTAGATGCAGACATGCCTTTGTAAATCAGAAAGTGACAAACATTGTTTAGAGGTGATGGAGCATGTAGGTATAAAAAGATGGATGTTTAGGTAGTTGGGCTTCTTTTCAGGTGGCTTAATGGTTTTCCTTTGTGTTTTTTTTTCTTCCAAGTTAAAGTCCTCTAGCATCTAGTAGAATCTGCATTTTGGCTTTTAAAATAAATATCTTTATTTTTAAAAACATCTATTGTTTGCCAATGGATTTCCTATAGAATCTTTCCTTCCTTGTAACAAAGAACTATAATTGAAACACATCGATTCATTTGCTATGTCTAATAGCATTTGCCTAATTCCATATCTCCGGTGTGCTACCTACGTTCTGAAAGAGGGGAGGCATGCTTCACTAGTTCTGTTTGGTCATGACATTGATCAGAGTTCTTACGCCTTTCAATATCATTTTCTTTATATTTTCCAATGGTCAATGTACAAATTATTTTCTTGGTTCTAGTTAACGTCACTCTGCATCAGTTCATACACATTTCAGCATTAGTTTTGACGGTGTAGAGCTCAAATGTTTTTCTCCACATAGGTGGAGTTGGTGATATTGGCATGGGCAGTTTTGAATAATGAGACTTTAGGAGTGTATTATTGAGGATGAAGATGGCAACCCACATTTCTGTGACATTGTAATATTTATGAAGGTTTAAGATTTCTCTGAAAAACCCCAGTGAGGTTGCTAGAACAGGTGTTCTTACTCCCATTTTACAAACAGGGAAATAGAGGAAGCTCAGGAGAGGTCACATAACTATTAGGTGTTCTAGTTCTGCACCATCATATGCAAATACTGATCCTATTTAAGAGGGGAAAGATGAGTGGAAAACAGCTCTAAGGTGATGCTAAAGGTGAGAAAGTCTTGGTTGGATTGTTTGTTGAAAGGAGTCTAGTTGGGAAAGTAATTCTCCAGATCTATGCAGTTTGTTGTCCTGATTTTTTTTTTTAGGTAGCAACAAAAGACCGTCGGTAGAGTCAGCTGCTAAGTGACCTGTCTGATAATGACGAGAATTATTTTTTGTTTGTTTTCACTTTAACGTATTTTTTGTTTGTTTTCACTTTAACAATGTAAATTACGTATGTTAGGGTAACTGTCTTTATTCCCCTCCTTTCTTTACCTTAAGGCCTCTTTTTATGTGTCTATGGTCTACTGTTGTTTGGCTTTTACCAACTATAGTATAGTATAGTAACTTTTGACAGGGAACCAGGGTACCGAGTTCTTGTTATGTTTATGACTATAGACAAATCATAGGATCATAACATTGGTTACTAGAAAGGACCTTAAAAGTTTCTAATCTAACCCTCTTATTTTATAGATGGAGAAATTGAATCTCAAGTGGGGTTCGTTTATACTCTTTTAAACTTAGTTTCATGAAACAATAGAAAGGCGCTTAAAGGTCATCTAGCTCAACCCTTTCTTTTAACATATAAGGATATTGAGGCCCCCTGGGGATAAGAGGAAATCATTGTCCAAGGTCATATACATGGAGAGGCAGAGTTTAGATGGGAACTCCCCCTTAGTGACTTTTTCCTTTGGGCCACATTGCTCCATTTCTAGAGTGAGTATAAAGTAATGAGGTTAGACAGGGGTGGGGAACCTATGGCCTTGAGGCCACATGTGGCCCTATGGGTCCTCAAGTACGGTCCTTTGAATCCAAACTTCACATACCAAATCTCTTTAATTAAAATATTTGTTCTATAAAACTTGGACTCAGTCAAAAGGTCTCACCCAAGGACCTAGAAGGCCACTTGTGGCCTTGAGGCTGCAGGTTCCCTATCCCTGGCACTAGAGAAACTGTTTTGAGTCTCCTTTGAGCTCTAATCCTCATCAGCTCTCATGATTTTCTGAATCTTTGGTTTCATCAGAACTACCCCAAGGTTTTTATGACTTAAGGTGTACAGCTAATTTTTTTTAATATTAGGTAAAATCTTTTATAACCTTTGTTTCAAATTTTAATTCTATACTTACTCAGTATAGTTGATCTACAAAGCATGAATTGTTTATAATCAAAGAACAGCTGTGTTCAAGGGGATTCGTAACTTTTAAGAGGAATAAACATAGGCAAAAGGAAAAAAAGTCAGAATATAATTTAGCATCTCTGTATAATTTTTTTTCAAGTTTTAACTTTTAGAAGTTGATATGCAGTTTAGTTCTTGGAAGCCTCATCTAAATTCTCATCAAGATCTGGAACTTCACCTTCCTCATTGGCAAGTGGAGTGGTGCTTTTCCATCCACATGTTATTCGGGCAGATGCTCTGCCAATCCTTAAGATAATCAGATGGGAACACCAAGCTGGTTGAAGCTTCTGGGGAACATTTCTGTCACTGCTTTGGCTCAGCGTGGCCTGTAATGGTGTAAATGTTTGCTACTAATATTGCCTGGACTTTTGGGTGGTTAAAGTGGCTCATCCTTGGTTGGGGAACCTATTTACCTCTTCTGATTCAGACAGAGGGTTTCTTCCTATGGTCTTTAAGTAAAACTAAAGCTTCTGATCCTCTATAACAGTTTCGTGAACCTTTTTCTTTCCCCAGGCGGTTGCTTTCCCACCAATACCAGCGTGGCAAGTTTCTGTTGTTTCATAATTGTTTCTTTCATTTGGGGTTCCTGCTATCCAGCCTTGTCTTCAACCAAAAAATGAGAAAACATGTCATGGATGGGCAGGCGGCACATTCCTGGTCTACTCTATCCTCACTGTGTTCAGCCTGCCTTGCTGCTTTGACTTTCTTATTCTCTTTTCTTTCTCACTTCTTCCTTCTCTCTAGAACCAAATTTTGGGGAAATCTCTCTAGAGTCTTCTTTCCATCCACTCAGACCCCATGTTCATGCACAGCTTATTTTTACCCTAAATTTTAACCCTAATCTTGCCCTCTGACAGCTTTAATTTTCCATTTTGCCTGTAAAATTAGCCTAGACTGCAGGAAAGAGCTTGTGTCTGGCTCTAAATTCCTAGGCCTTCCTGTTTATGACAATAATTAAATCTTTTTCTAAGAGGTAAAACCATTTAGTACAAATAGCACTGGATGTGGAATCATTCGGTAGACCTGTGTTCAAATGCTGTCTCTGACAAGATTCATTTACTGTCCATGGGTATACGAGAAGTTAATTAAACTCTCTGAGTCTCAGTTTCCTTATTTGTAAAATGGGGACAATTATACTTCTAGTCTCATAGAGTTTTAAAGAGTATTTCATAAACTTTAAAGAATTTATATATACATATATACACATATGAGTTATTATTTTTACTAAGTTTTTCGAGATCAGTGAGATATGGAGTGAATGGAATCCTTGGACCAATGGCGCTTTACTGTGGCAAAGGTATGATTCCCTGGAAAGGCAGGTTCCTCAGTTCGTGGTCTAGGTCAGTCCAAGGAAACATTTGAAGTTAGTGTTCATAATAAATTTCTCTTGGGAAGTTAGTAGACAGCCAAGTAGGAAATGAGAATCCGAACAGCCAAGACACATTTTGATCGTATGTAAAAAGCAAAGGGGAAGTGTTGGATAATGGGCAGAGAGTTGGCTAGAGAGTCAGGAAGACCTGGTTTCAAGTCTCATCTGTAACATACTCACTGTATTAGTGGAGAATTGGATTAACTTCTCAGTGCCAATCCGGCTTGCATTGGAAAGGGCAGGCTCTTCATGAAGCTCCTAGCTCTCTGTGAAAGCATATTTGTAGTCCAGAATAAATAAACAGGCATCTCTCATGTCACTGGGAACCAATATTCTTTGTGGTACCTAATTGTTCTCCATAAGATCATCACAGTGAAGAGTTTTATGTTTACTTAGATAGAAGTAGGGGCATAGCTTTGGTTATGCTATTAATGCTCAGCATTTTTTCCTGTCTTCATTTTCTCTATGAGCTCAATGCTAAATTCCTTAGCTCATCATTCAAGGCTTTCCATGATCTATATGACCTGGCCTTGATATGTCTTTTTTGAGAAGGTAGAAGAGAGGGAAGAGATTCCTATGATCACTGACAATAATACTTTTTTTTTTTAAGTAATTTCTGAACTTGCCAAAGCTTTGGCCTAAACTCTCCTTCCGAACATAGCCTTCCATATTGCTGTACCTAATATTCCTTATTTCTCAAATTTCCTACTTCATCTCCTTCAGTCATTTTGTGTTAATTCTATCCATCTTTCAAAGGTCAGCTAAAATGGCAGTTTCTCCACATTGACTGTCCTATTTTTCCTAGTGGGAAATGCTGGATCCCTCCTTGGATTACATAGAGAAAGAAGTATGTAACCCTTATTCATTCCACTTTGCAAGGTTGTCACCTGTTGTACATGCCAGTTTCCTTGCTATACTGTAGGCTCAATGAAGGCAGGGACCATTTGTTCTTTATTTTTGCATCATTGCACTAGTATGATGCTGGATGTCTGGAGGAAATGACAGATACCACAGGAATAGACTTTAGAGGAAAGCATCATAGAAGGTAAATGTGTTCATCCTTAAAAGCTATTGAGTAAATTGACGGAGGTCCCAGTATCTGAAAGCATTATTTAATGCCTATTGTTTGTTGTTTAGTTGGTTTCAGTTGTGTCCAATTCTTTGTGACCCCATTTGGAAGGTTTTTTTTGGCAAAGATACTAAAGTGGTTTGCCATTTCTTCCTACAGCTTGTTTTAAAGATGAGGAAACTGAGGCAGGTAGGGTTGAGTGACTTGCCTAGGGTCATATAGTGTCTGAGGATGGATTTGAACTCATGAAGGAAAATGAGTCTTCTTCACCCCAAACCCAGTACTTCTATCCACCGCACCATGTTCTGTCCTTTATCTTGCCCCTTTGGCTAGGGTTCTGAGGAAGCCAGAAGATCCTCTTAATTAGTTTTATCTTAAAAGGCAAAAGAAAGGCATTTTGTAGACTTTCTCTTCCTGGAAAGTGTTATCTGAATCAACCAGTCAATTGTGTAGGAGCTGAGTTTTTAGGCCAATAAACTAAGTCTGTGAAATGTACCAGACAAGTAAGTAGACTGTTCCCAAAGGATCTTTTCAAATTATAGAATTCTAGAATGTCAGCATTGATGGGCCTTTTGAGAGTCATTCTTCATACTTCAGGAAATATTTATGAATTACTTATTATGTGCCAGTCAATGATCTAGGTGTTGGCTATACAAAGACAAAAATGAAATAGTATCTGACCTCAAGTAGCTCATGTTCTGTTTTTTCGTGAGTCCAGTTTTCTTGACTTACAGAGAATCTCTATAGATCCTTAGGCCTTGGCAGGTGAAGTCACTTGTCCAGAGTCACAGAGTAGCAGTTTGTGACATAACTGGGGCCAGACTCCAGGTTCTCTTGACTCATGGTTTAATTCTCTGGGGAGGGTGTCCTGGAATGTGGTAGGATTGGAAGTTGTAGAGAGATGGAGGGCAGTGAAACTTTCACCCTGTGGCACGGTGCTGGCTCTCCTAGAACTGCATAGAGTCCTTCTGTTCCTAAGGGAACAGAAAGAAATTGCAATATTTTATTTAGGAAGAATGTTGAACAAAAAGGGTGGGGTTGATTTCTCCTACCATGACATCACTGAAAGGCTGTTGGGCTGGATTCAAAGTGATGGTTGAGCTAAGCTCTAGCTCTCCCTGCTTAGAAGGAAAACCACAGAGGAATGACTTTCTGAAGTAGGTCTACGAAAGGGTATATTAGTGTTTTTTGATGTGGGATTTGTTGATTTGTTTAATGGCTAATTTTTGCCTCCTTGCTTTGGGCGAGGCCTTCAGTTGTAGAAATACTTTGGAAAAGTTGAGGATTTAAATTCCATATCTCCCCTGTGGATAGAAGATTCACCATAAGGTGACTCCACTTTAATTCAGCATTTATCTAAGGAAGGGACTGGAGGTGCAGAGAGTTGTAATTTCTGAAGAAGTCCCAAGAGTTCACAAAATCTCCAAAGGAGAGTTAGAAGGCAAAGACCCATTGTTTCTTTTAAAGTCTTGTTTACATATTTTTAAACAGAAAGGTGAGCCAGGAAATGTCCTTTCCCATATTGTCGAAGAGGAATGACAATGTCAAGCACCCTCAGTTGGCCCGGACATATCCTGTGAACCATATTAGGGGACTGGCTCCTGCCTGAGAAGGAATTTCCTTCTCAGGATTAGGATCCATTTTGAATGGAGTCCAAATTGTTCTTCCTTTCACTGAGTTGAGGATTCAAAGCCCATTTGCATAGCTCTCCAAATCTAGGCACTAGCTCTCTTGAATGTGAAACTTCATCTTGTTTGAATCCTGTGACCTTGTTATTCCTGGTATGCCTCTTCCTGTTACTTTCTGTTTTTTCCAGTGACTTACAGCCATCTTTAGAGGAAATGATGAAATAGCCAGTTTTGACAAAGAAGCAAGGCTACTGTTTTGATTAGTAGGCTAGAGAGAAAGCCCATTTCCTGCAGAGAGTGTCTCATGTTCAGGAGCATCTGTAGCAAGGCTATTTTTCTGTTGTCTGGAGAAGATGCTCTCATAGGCACATATGTTGTTTTGATTTTCCAGAATTGCAAACGGTGAAAGATACTTGACTAGCACTCATCAATTCAGGCTAATTTGGGAAGCTCTGTATGATTTAGAGAAGTCTGAATTATTGAATATTTAAAATAATTTTTTGTCACTTTCAAGTAAAAACAACAGAACGGAGGTCTTTTGGGGAGCAATAAATAACTTGGAACTAGCCTGTGAATTGTTTTTATATCAGTAGTACTTAAATCATGGAAAATAATTAATTCTCCTAAGTCCCTTGATATACTAATAGATCTATGATCTCATCAGTGTTAGCATAACACATCCATCCACATCTGCCCATCTCATTCTACTCTTGTTCACGTTCTCGTATAGCCATCACTTAAAGTCGTTTGAATGCTAGTAGAACAGAGGGCTGTCTATAGGTCATACCTTGTTTTCCCTCTGTAATTGACCTTTTTTCTAGTCACACATTTCTCTGGTGACATCCTTGTTACTTCTGCCACAGTAATTCTTCGTTGTACTATAAGCGGAGCCTGCTTATGGCCACAAGGAGCCTCTCTATTACCCATTGGGTGATCTTTTATTTCAGTTTTTGAGATATTGTATAATATCTTGCTGATATTAGAGATTAAACATTCCCATTACAAACTTATTTGCATTACCATTTTATTTAGCACTCACTTGTCTTTTTTTTTTATCCTTTGTACTAAGGCAAATTTTTGGCCTCTCTTCAAATTGCTGCAAATTTCAAATTAATGAAGTTGGAAGTAATGAGGTTTTAAGTTTTTACTCCCTGCCCTCCTCAGTTTCTATGTAAGATGACTAACTTGAAAAATAAAGGAATCTTAACATTATGCTTCCTATTCTTTTTCTAAGAAAGAATTGATTGGGTTAGATACAGTTCTCTAGAAGTCATCAAGGTCAGGATAGGCTATGGCACTTTTAGGATTTTAGATCCCTGACTGTTTTTAAATGGGTAATTTGGGGGGGGGGGCAGGGAGGCAGTTAAAAAAAGTGATTTGAATGTTTTAAAGCCTAAAATTCTCTTCGATGGCTTTTCTTTTCTGCACAAAGACACTAATTATCAAGGGGAGAAACTTGTCTTTTGTGCAGTCAGCTTATATTAAGAGTGAGAGTGACCATCAGAGATACTAGTTCCATAGTGTAACAATGATTGTTGTTTTCCTACTCCATTCTAGACTTCCTGTGAGCTTGAGGCCAAGGCTAAATAGCCTTCTTGGTTCGCCCTTCCCCTCTACTGTCCCTGGTCTTAAAACCAATAATCTGTTGAATTTAATGGAGTGATAGCCCATCATATAGTGAGCCTGTTATCATGGATGACCTCCAGGGATCTGTGGACCCAGGGCCAACTGAAGGTGGTGATGGGCCTTGGAATGAATCCTGTCCTCTGAAATCTGTGTTTATAAGTTGTCTGCCTCTTTATGATGAGACTTACAGCACTTCTATGTAAATAACAGACCCAACAGAAGAAGGTACTTTCTATTTCTACTTAGAAGTATGAGATGTTTTGTAGATAACTATCTAGTTATATATCTTGGGAGGAGTAGGGGGAAGAGGTGGAAATTATTATTGGCACTTTTTTACTTTTCAGTCCACGGGGTGTGAATTTCAGATTCAACAATGTTGACATTTATAAGAAAATTAAGATATAGAGGTGGTCAGAAACTTCTCCTTTTGGTTATACCTAGGAAATTCTGACCTTGACTCATCTGTCTATAATTTCTCTTTATTGATTGGTGGACAGTAGGATTGGACCATAAGACCTGAGCTTCTAGGGATCATAAGGAGCCCTGTCATTCTAGACCCAGAGGAGTGCTTACCAGGGGAACCTGCAACCTCGAGGCCACACATGGGCCTATAGCTCCTCAAGTGTGGCCCTTTGACCTGCAGGACCACGTGTGGCCTCAAGGTTGCATGTTCCCCAACCCTGGGTTGGGATAGAACTTCAGTTGCAGCCTAGCACAGTGAAAAGTAGTCCCTGGCTCTGTCACTTATTAGCCAGGTCACCTTGAGCATAATACCCTATCTCTAGATCTCAGTTTGCACATTTGTCAAGTTAGAGGATTAGATTCAGTGATTTCTAAGGTCTCTTCTATCTCTCTGCCTTATTTCGAAAATGGCATTAATGCTACATATATCACCAGTCAGTAGTTAAAGAAATACTTACTCCATGGATAGGAGAATCTAGGTGGAGACAGCTAAGGCAAAACTGTCAAGCCTTTTACCCATTTACTGAGCTTGGGGATGTTGTCATGGTAAAATTCACAACCAAAGCTCTGAAGGAGGAGGGAAATGGAAATAAAACCCAACCTAGAGCTGTAGTTTCGTGAACTGGTTTGGTTGAACAAAGTCCCCAGGTCTTATCTCAATTCATTGACATAATCTGTAAAATGGGGGCTATACTGTACTTTCTTGGTTAGATTTCATAAGTGATCGTATCTTTCATGTTCAGATCACTTTGGAGCAAGGTATGCCGTGTGACATCAGCTAGTGCTATTGTTGCAATCATTTCACAGGTAGCCATTTATTGTGTGGTGCTGGAGGCAAAGTCAAGAAATAATAATTCATGATAGAATGCATTGAGTGTGAGAGTCCCGTGTGCATGAAGGGGCAGGCGTGACTGTTTTGCATGTCTGACAGGACTGAAGATTTAGTATATTGCCGCAGGTTTGAAACAAAGCTCTATCTTTCTGCTTACTTCAGAACATTTGATATACTGCATTTCCATTTCTCCTCCTTCCAGAAGTCCCTTTTCATCTCCTCTCTTCGTCCCTTTCCCAAATCATCTTGCCTCTGCTCCGCTGACCTGCATTGATGCAGTCTCTTTAGTGTCTCCATTGGAGATTTCAGCTTTGATAAATTTGATTTGGGGATCTGTTGGAGGGGGGAAAGGAGCGATAAGAGGGTAGGGAACTTCTGGAGGGCAGGAAGTGGGTCTCCCCCTTTTGTCTCTTCACTCAACTGTGCTTCAGTCAGGGTTTTGCTCTGTGGATATGGTTGGATTGACTGCATCGTGTCAGCAGTCTCTGATCTGTGATGGGGAAGTCCTCAGCCCACCCTTCCCTCAGCAAGGGACTTGGCAGGGCCTGCAGGGCAGTGTGGCTGTTAGTTTGGGAATCCCAGGTTCACCCAAAGTCTTTGGCTGGTTGATAAGAGCAGCCAGCCCTGAAACTTTTATCAGCATTGCCACAGGAGAAAGACTTTCATTTGGCTGTGCTGGTCCAACAAAGTCTATTTTATTCATGTGCTTCCAAGCCCTTAAAAATTCTTTTAGGGCACATCAGTGGGGAGTTAATAGAAACTTTGAAATAGGAAAAATGCCTGCAGGGTAAGTAGAAGCCCAGCCGGCCAGCCTGAGTAAGAGTTTGTGCTTTTAGTTTGCTGAGAGGTAGCTAGGGAGATGCTACCAATTCACTGATTATACTTCCTTGCTGACTGTTATTTTTGAGTTAGCGAGTGGAGTTTTTTCCTAGGGAGGCCTTCTATACCTCACCTATTCTCTCTAAGAAGAGTGAATTGTGTCTCTGAGGTCGGGACAGACTGATATGATAGAGAAAACGCTAGACTTAGCATCACAAAACCTTGAGTTGAGTCCCAGCTTTTCTTGTGTGTGACCTCACAATAAGGCTTTCTGAGCCTTGTTTGGTGTTTTTAAAATTAGTATAACAATACCCTCACCTTATAGGGCAAATGCGATAAAAGTGTTTTTGTCATTTTTAAAGTGCTTGTTGCTGTTCAGTTGTTTCAGCCACTCTTTGTGATCCTATTTGGGGTTTTCTTGGCAAAGATACTGGAGTGGTTTGCCATTTCTTTCTCTAGCTCATTTTCCAGATGAGGAAACTAAGGCAAATAGAGTTAAGTGACTTACCCTTGGTCACACAGCTAAGAAGTGTCTGAAGCTGGATTTGAACTCAGGACTTCTTGTCTCCAGGCCTGTCCACTGTACCACCTAGCTGCCCAAAGCACTCATACCAGAGACTTATTTTCATTATTTTTCAACTAAATCTGTTATTAGTATAAAGAACAACCTCTTTCAATACAAACTGGTATCTTCTTTGCCACTTGTATTAGTTTTATAGATTTACCTGGGCCAATGAGAGATTAAGTTGGGATTTGAAAATCGTCTTTTGGACACTGAGACCAGCTCTCTTTCCCCTGTGTCCAACTGTCTATTATTATTTTCATCATCATCCTCTGAAGGGAACAGAGCACTTGGGATAATGAGGAGTGAGGCCATGGGTTCTCCCAAGTCCTAAATTAGCATTCATTTGTCAGTAAAGAGGAACTTCCATTTTCTTTGAATAATAAAGTCAAACCTATACCAAGGTATATGATTTTAACCTGTGGGTTCATTGAGTATTGTAGAAATGTGGAAACTCCTATTTGGAAAGAACCTTAGAGATCATTTCATTTTACAGATAAGACAATTAAGGCCAAAGAGGTCATGAGACTTACCCATAGTCATATAGAGAAGCTGGTACAAGGACTAGATAGAAGTTAAGTCTCTTGATTCATAGTTTCCAATAATCCATAGTTTCCATTCTTATTTTGTTTTCTTTTTACTAAGAATTAACTTCCTACAAAATTAAGATCCCTTTTAGGTGCTCCCTTTACTCAGTTTTTATCGAATGGGTTTCTAAATGAAATGAATTCATTTAGAAAATGATTCATATGCCTGTGGCTTTTAAAAATTGCAGTGCAATTCAAACACTTATTAAGTGTTTATCAAGGGCAAAGCACTATACTAGGCACTGTGAATATGAAGATTGATTTGAAACAGACCCTATTTTAGAGGAATTTTGGCTTTTATGGTTGAGGCAGGAGGGATGTAGGCAATAGACAGGTAAAATATGTGTACAGTTAATTATGATACAAGGGGAGAGTATGATAAATGTAAAGGCAAGACAGGCCCATGCAAAGTGCTTCTAGCCTAGGTGTCAGGGCACCTTCCCATTCCCTTGGGATGAGAAAAACTTAATTCAATAGAGATTTGATGGCGAAGAGAAGAGGGAATCTATTTCAGGCATTGAATGGGGGATAGAACAAACAAAAGCATAGAGACAGGAGAGGACAGGACAAAAACCGGTGTTACAGAGTAGACCAATTTGGTTAGAAGGTAAAATATATGAAGGGGCATAGTATAAAACTGGAAAGGTAGATTGGAGTGGACCTTGAATACTAGGAATAGGAGTTTATTAGTCGATAATCAATGGAGAGCCACTAAGGGTATTTTCGATAGTTATTTGGTCAAGGTGGTACATTAGAAAGATGACTTAGGCAATTAAAGGAAAGGTTGATTGGAGAGGGGATAACTTAGAAGGAGGAAGATGAGTTGAGAAGAAACTCTGAACAAGAGTGATGATGGAAAGGAGGAAATAGGTACAAGACGCCTTGTAGGACGTGGCAGCTGATTGATCATGGAGGGTGAAGGTGATAGAAGAGTCAAATATCTGAATGCTAGCTTTCAAGTCTGGTGACTGGGAAGATGACCCTTCTGTTCATAATGATTGAGAAATTAGAGCGAGGGTCAGATTTTTGAGGGGAAGTGGATGAGTTTAATTTAGGACGTGTTGAGTTTGAAGTGCTGGTTGGACACCCATATATATATGATCAGGAGGCTGTAGGAAATGTGAGACTGGATGAATGGTCTGGGAATCACCTGCATTGAGTGATCCCCAAACCATAAGAGTAGGTGAGATCATCAAGGGATAGAGAAAGAAGGTAGAGAGGACCAAGAACAAAACCTTAGGGGCACACAACACAGTTCCTTAAGGAGGGCAGGAAAAGAATCAGAAACTAGCAAAGGAAATGGAGGAAGAAAGAGCAGTTAAAGAGAGATAGGAGAATGGTGAGAATGTAGTGTCAAGAAAGCAGAGAGTATCAAACAGAAAAGAGGGTGCTTAGCAGTACCAAGTACTACTGGGAGACCAAGGAGGACTGCCCCCCCCCCTCCAAAAAGAAGAGTTTTAGAGATAGTGATCCAGAGGTCATTAAGTGACCTTTAAAAGAACTGTTTTGGTAGGGTCATGGGAAGAGTAGAAGATTACAAAGTACTGAGATATAAGTGGCTTGAGAGGAAGCAAAGAGATGGTAAACTATTCTTCCTCAAAGGGGAGAAAAGAAATTGGTTTGTACCAGGCTTAAGAGAAGTTTTTGCTTTTTAGGTGAAGGGGACATCTGAACATGTTTATGAACCAAGGGAAAGGTGCTAATAGAGGAGGTGCTTCTAATGATGGTTGAGAGAGAGGGCTGGTTATTGACGTATCAGGGCTATGCAGAAGTATGGAGGTGGAATTTCAGTTACTAGTAGATTTTTTCTGGGGGAGGGTAGGCAGTTTTATTTTGTTTAGTATATTAAAGTTTTGTTCAAAGTCACTACTCTTGCCACAAGGAAGTCCTCTGAAACCAGTAGATTTTTCAAAGATTGATTCTACATGGAGACCAGAAAGAACAAGGAGAAAAAAGAAGAAAACATAGAAAAATTTAAAAGAATGGAGAAAGGAAGTTAAAGATATTCGTGGTATCCTCAGTTTCCCATGGAGTTGGAAGCAAGGCCATTAGAGGAATATTGGTAGAAAAGGGTGCTAGCGTTGGCAGATTGAGAAGAAAGGGAAAAAAATTAGTGTGTATTTTAAGGGTTTTAAAATGTGTACTTTGTGTCCAGAACTGGGTTAAATACTCTGAGTGATATAGAAAAGTTTCGGATGGGGTCAGAGAACCCTAAAAAGGACCTTATAGTTCACCCCCAGTTTCTTTCTCCCTTCCCCCCTCAAGGAAACTGAGACCCAGACAGAGGAAGTACCTTGTTCAAATTTACAACCTTGCTGGGGAGAAGACTTCCATCCCTGAGATGTCAGCAAACAGTACAAGATGTGATGTAATTAAGTGCTAAATTGTGTGGTAAATGGGAAGCAGTGGTCTAGGACGCGCTGGTTGGCTTTAAGGTACAGGTGAAGGACATGGGCCCTGTAAGCCATGTGGAAAGTGAAAACTCTCTTACTCCTCAAGAGGGCAAGTGGATAATAGGCTGTTATTTGTTTTTCTCTTGTTCTTTGGCAGAGAACTCTGTGTAATGGGGATAGACAAGGAGAGGAGGGTGATACTTGTTCCCTACTGGAACTCAGTTTCAAGGTCTCATGAATGGCAGTTGTTTTCTGATATTTTCCTGGTCTCTCGTTTAGCTTTCTAAATGTTTGGCTAGAGGTGGTTCAAAGTCTTAGAGGCACAACAAGGTTAAAGTGCCTATATCTTTATCATCATCATCATCCTCATTATTTGAGAGGCTAGGGAAATTGGTGTTTCTCTGGGATGAATTTCTTTAAAGCTTTAAGGAGAAGAACACTTTTTTGAAAGTTTAATTTTTGACTTTATAGGAGTTTTCACCTTGACCCTCTGGCTTAAGGTTAATTCAGTGGAGGCTCAAGATCAGAAGCCAACCTACGGCTGTTGCCGAGATTTAGAAAATCACCTTCCCCCAAACAAACAAAACTTCCCAAGTAAGAGAAATCAGTGTCTGTTTTCAAGATTTAGGTTTGTCACATTTATTGCGTAACAAGAATAGTGATTTCACTCTCCCTTTAAATTTCTGTATTCAAGTACATATTGTATATATTCTGTGTGGCATGACATGTGTGTGTGTGTGTGTGTGTTCATCTATCTCTTTTCTGAGTCTCCTCTTTTAAGCTGTCACTGACCTATATCGTTCCTATAGGTGGCATTACTTATGTAAGGTTGTTCGCCATCTGTGAACAATCTTTCTATTGTGTAATGTACAAAGCAGGCCTTTCTTTAGCAGTGGACATGCAGGTCTGCCTTTTCCAGATACTACTGAGTGAGATGTTGGTTCTTTTTTTTCCCCACCTTTTGAGCAAATGTTAATTGTGGCTGTTTTTCTGGTAAATTGTGACTTCTCTCTTCCCTTACTTAAGTGTGTGTGTTCCCCTTCCCCTGCTTTTTTAAGCCTTCTGGTTGCTAGAGTTTGGGGGCAAAGACCACAAGGTGAATTTGGACCTGAATTTAAGATGACCTTTCAGTTTCCTATCTTACTTATTCTTGGAGTTACATTGTTTATGTTCTGATTCAATGGCTGGTTTTCTCCCTAATCTCTAACTTCCATAGCTTTTTCAACTCATGTTTACCAGATGGGGTGAGTGGCAAAAATATGGAGAAACCACTACAGTTTTGGCCATGAGGATCAGTCAAGTCAGTGATAAGGATTGAGAGCTTATCTATCATTTGATAGGCCTAGTATTGTGTTAGCCTGTGTGTGGACTTCATAGACTTAAAAGCAGCGTGTCCTCTAAGAGCTTAGAATCTATTTGGGAAGACGAGATGTGGTTGATGAAGCCTTTGCGGTAGAGGTGAAATTTGAGCAGGGATTTTTAGAGACTGAATATTATTACTTGGATAGAAGAAGAATGCATATCAGATAGGGGGAAAAGCACTTAGATGGGTTGGAGCAAGGCATGACTGAAGGAAAAAAGGGGTAGGTTTTTCACATAGAAGGAGCAGCAGGGTCTGGAATCAGAGGATCTGGGTTTGAATCTGGCCTTTTCCACCTATATAATCTTGGGGAAGCCTTAATAACTTCATTGAGCCTCATTTTTCTCATCTGTAAAACAAGGGGGTTGAATTAGATGACCTCTGAGGTCATATCCAGCTTGAAATCTGTGATGTATGTGTGTATATGTAACTATATACAGAATACAGAAGGTAAATACTGGCAGTAGACCGTAGCTTTTCTTAATCTCCTTCCCTCCTCACTGCTTCCCTTCTCTCCTGCCAGTAATCTCTCCAAACTGGAGAGAGCAGCATTTTCTTGGTGCCTTTCCTGTACATTTATTCCCATTTGAATTACAGTTTTTGATTTGATTTTAAACTTATAAAAGAAAGATTCAGTGCTAGTACAGTTCAGCTGTGCCTGAGTCATTAGACACATATTGTTTGAAAGCAGAGTTCAGTTCAACAGACTTTTAAGTGTTACCTCTGTATAAGGCTCTTTGCTAGACTAGAAGATACGCTGACAAAAATGAAATTGGTCTTGTCCTCAAAAAGAGCTTATGTTGTACTGCAGTGACCCCTTTTATTTCAATGTAAATAATATAAAGTAGTATGAAATACAGGAAAGCATACTGAACTGGATTCCAGGAACCAGTCTCTTATCTATTGCCATTGTGGTGTCTTGGATTTTGGTTTTCTCATATGAAATAAGATTGAACTAGCCACTCCCTGAGGTCCCACTGATCTGAGGGAAAGTCTGTCTGATCTAGGACAGGAAGGGACCTTCGAGGTTGTGTTATCTAACCCTCTAGTTTTTAGATGGGGAAACTGAGTCCCAGAGAGTTGAGACTTGCTCAAGATGAGCCATTTGAACCTAGATTTTGTGACTGCAAATAATGTACTCTTTTTCATTTCATTTGAACAAGCATCTATTAAATGCTTTTATGTTCTTTACACTGCGCTTCTATGCCCCACTGCATTTTTCAGCTCTTCTATTTGTGAAACTTTTTTTCTCACTTTTGATCTTTTGGAGAAGGGAGGGAGATGGTCTCCAAATGCCCTGAATTGCTTGAGTGGAGGGGACTTTGGTGGTTATCACCACTCCCTGAATCTTTTCTGCATACTCTTTTGACAGGGATTTGAGGGTGAATTGCCACTCTTTGGCGCACATTGCTTCGGAAGTAACTGGCAAATGAGGCTTGATTTCCCCAATGAGGATGAGAAGGGAGAAGGAGGAGGAGGAGGAGGAGGAGGAGGAGGAGGAGGCAGCCATGGCAGCAGCAGTGGGCCATGGAAGCTTCTGTAGGAGCCAGTCTTTAGTCAAGGGGGTGGGAGGGAGGGAGGCGCTCAACATGACAGTTCTTGATTTCTGCATGACCCTGTAGTTACAAGGACAGTAGCTGATGGATGAGGGACTTGGTTTGGCAGTTTCCCTCTGCTGCATTTGTTTTGACCACTTCGGCCTCCATGTCATTGTCTAAATGTGGAATATTGTTGTGTATTCTGGGAAGATGTTTAAAAAAAAACACAATTCAAAAAAAAAACAACCAAACAAACCCCAACCCAAACAGTGGAGTGGGGAGGGTTAGGACTTTGGTATGTGGGAAAGGAGGTACAGAAAATAGTGAAAAGTATCTATAACAGCTATAGAATGAGCTCCCAAGGAAAAGCAAGGGAGGAATATTTGTCAATATTCTAGAAGAATGAAATTCTTAGAGATTCAAAAGGTGGGAATAAATTTATCCATGATGGCATTAAATTAATTTCCTTTAAAAATCAACACTACCACCACCCCACAATGAAAAAAAATCCAAAAGAATTAGGGGGTGAGGATACCATGACAGTCGGTTTCCCATAGCAACACCTCAGGGTTTACATTTACTTTTATGTTTGCTTTTTTTAGAGGGACTGAAAGGTGCTGTTCATTTTTCTCCCTCAAAATTGAGATGTGGTTTCCCATTAAATCCTTTCTTTGGGGATCAGAGCATCCTTTTAGGTCTTGGTGCCCCTTGCTATGGTGTTATTCAGGTAGAGAGGTGATTGGATTTCTCCAGGAACTAACAGGTAACTGACTGTCCTATGAGTTCTTTTTCTGTTACTTAATGCCAGACAAAATCCTAGTGGATTCTTTCGGTAAATTGGTGGTTTATTCATTTTTTTCTTCCAAGGCAACAATCAGAACCAGGAAAGTTCAAAAATGCTTCTTTGCTATTTGGAGGACATACACAGTCAAGGAAGGAGGGATGGAGGGAGATTGCAGGGGAGCTGCTTGTATAGTACTTAAGGGTTTTAGGGGAAGACAAGAAAATTTTGTGGGGGGGGATAGGGCAGGAGAGGTAGTGAGGAGAAAGGGCAGTTAATTTGGGGTACAAGTAAAGCTGTCACAAGGCCTTATTTTGCGAGGATTTCTGATGGCTTGTTCTTTCTGACCACTTTCCTCTTCCTCCTCTCTCCACCTTGGTTCCCCCATCCCCCTACACTGTGTCTCTCTAGTGCTTTGGCTCACTCAGGCGCACACTCTCTCTTGGCCAGGATTTTAACATATATCACAGGCGGGTAGGCTAAGAGCCTGGGACTTCCCCTCACCACACTCAAAGCCTTTGATCTTTTTTGCTTTGGAGGTAACATCAAAAGGATGGCTGAGAAAGAAAGCCAGCGCTGTGAAGTTCAACGTTCAAGTTAATAGCTTGACTGAAGGTTGGGCTGCATTGCTGACTGAGACTGCAGTAAACACTGGCCATTCGGCCACATTTCTCTGGAAATGGAACCTAATATTATAAAAGGAATTTATTTACATTTTGAATGAATTTTGGCTAGGGTGAGATGGATTCCTTTCTTCCTTGTCTCTCTAAGTGTAGAAAACATGAAGGGAAAAGGAGGGATGATGATTTGGCTGAGTGAGCCAATTCCACCATCTGATCAGTAGTCCCAGGTACTTGCTTTAGTTCTGGTTCTGTGTCCTAGGTTCTGGGCTTTGGGACATTCGGGTCCTATCTTGCGGCTTGGAGCTCTGCCCATCACTCCTAATTTAGCTCTGTGTTTTTAAGTGATGGCAGAATTCAGAGAGCATAGGAATACAGCTTTGACTCTGGCTTTAGGAAGTTGTTTATAGCCCAAATGTTACAGCAAGGAGAATGGGGCATGAGAAATAGAAAGTGAAATTAAAATGAATCAGAAGTGAGAATGAAATTAGTGTAGCCAATTCCTCCCTGATTTATGCCAAGCCAGTGGGAGCCAGTGGGCATTTTAGCATCCTAGGTTCATAGACCTAAAGCAGAGATTCTTAACCTCTTTTTGTGTCTTGGATCCCTTTGGCAGTTTGGTGAGAGCTAATAATACTATGGTTTGTTGTCTGAATTTGTAATTGAAGGAAATGCTAAATTTTAGTTAGAAGTTAACTATAAGAAAGTTAACTATAAGAAGTTAACTATAAGAAAATAAGAATGCATTTCCCCCCATCCAAATTCATGAACTACCTTAAATCTATCCATAGACACTTTGGGGATCCATGGACCCCAGGTTAAGAACCTCTGACTTTGAGTAAGAAGGGATCTTAGAGGCCATTTAGTCCAGCCTTCTCAATTTATGGACAAGGAAGTTGAAGCCCAGAAGGGATCAGTTCAAGGTCACACAACCCAGGTACTGTACATATCAGAGTTAGGATTTTAATCCAGGTTCTGAGATGCCAAGTCCAATGCTCTTTTCATGGTACTATTATTTTTATAGCAAATAAAATTCTTTTAAATATTAATGTAAGGTCTCAGTCCCCAAAGCTTATGCAGCTACATCTATTCTTTTGTCATTTAATTGAAATATACGATCCCTATCTTTGATTTTTTTTAGGTTAGTCGTCTCCTTGAAACCAAACATCTCAAAATGCCTTTACTTCTCCTTGTATGTCTTGACTTTTTCTTGTTCCTCTTCCACCCGTAAAAACATCTGTTCCTTTCATTCCAATGTATAATCCCCACTTAAACATGTGACCCCCCACTCTCTGCTCCTTGCTAGCATACCCCCTTATGATTCACCTGTCCTTCCCATGCAAACCACTTGAGCTGCCTGAGCAGTAGTCCTCCTTTAGTAGCTTCTGTTGACCTTGATAACTTCAGCATCCACTCTAGATTGCACCTTTCAGGTCTTACTCTGTGCAGGACCGTGCACTTTTTTTTTTAGAAAGATTCCATTTTTAGTCTCTTTGGTTTGCTTCACTCTACTTTAGAGCACATTCACATGTGAAGACTGACACAGGATACAGTCAGACAGATGGTACCTAACATAGGCCTCAGTTGTTTAGTGAAAAACAGTCTAACCCAGCACTGGTCTGGCCCAGACATATCTCTAATCTCCCTAAGGATAGACTCAGGCCCTTACTAACACCCCCAATCTCCTAGAAGATCATTGAGTTTGTAATAGATACTTTTCTCAACTCCATTATTTCATCATTGTGGCTATTCTATCAGTCATGCAGATCATAATATATAATGGGAAGAATATTTGATTTTAATTCAGATTTGGTTATAATCTAAGCTCTACCTTGAGTTTAATTACTTTTGAGCAAGTCATTTAACTTTTCTGAGCCTATTTTTCCAAACCTGAAGAATCAGGGTTTTAGATTAGATGACATTTAAGGTAACCGCCCAACTTTAAATTTTTTTTTATTCTAATGAATCATCCCTTGAAAATCTGTTTTGATCACTGGGAGGACAGTCTTCTGAGGTTTCTCCAAGCTTAGCTTGGCTAGTCCTTGTAGGATAGAAATAGAATTCATCATCAGCTCCCTATATACCACGTTGCCCTTAATGACAAGAGTTTATTTCTGGAACAGAAAGAACCCCCAGAATAACAGAATCACAGAATTATTGGCCATCCACTCTATACTATACCTGAAAGGAATCCCCACTATTATATATACTCAATAAGTGGTCATCCATTCTCTGAAGACTTTAAAAGGAGAGTTACCCACTTCTTAAGGCTTACAATGTAAATCCAGGCTTATACTTGAGGGTTGGAAATACCCTCTAGGACCAGATAATATTTATATAAACTCTTTTCCTTCTGTAGTGAATAAAGCTCTGAACCTCAAGCCAGGAAGACCTAGGTTCAAATCCAGCCTTTAGACCCTTATTGCTATGTGGCCCTAGGCAAATTACTTACACTCTTTGAGCCATAATTTCCTCATCTGCAAAATAATATCTATAACACTTACATTGGAGGAGTGTTATGAGGATCACATAATTTTATTTTTATATATACATAATATATGCACACATACATATATGTGTATCTAACTCTATCTATCTCTATCTATCTCTATCTATCTATCTATCTATCTATCTATCTATCTATCTATCTATCTATCTATCTCTGTCTATATATCTTTGCAAACCTAAAAGTACTCTGCGAGTGTTGTTACTGTTACTGTTACAGTCGCCATCGTTGTTGGCATTGCTCATTACCCACCGATGAGTTTTCCATGTTCGATTATATCTCCAATGGCCTCTTTCCGTCTCACTCATCTCTCGATAGCATAGTTAGACGTGATTAGTGACTGGCTCTGTGTTTGTTTGGGTTTGGCTAATAATCCTAATTACCAAATATTGCATTTTACCATATCCATGTTCACCAGGTACATGACTGAACTAGCATTTATCCCTTACAGATAAAATCGGAGCCTTCAAGTAGTTCATTCGAATAATGTTTAGTTGCCAAGGAGGTGATCTCCAAAATTTCTTTGGTTAAAAATCATCCTTTTTTTTAATCAGGAAAATAATCCCATCTAAAATAAATTCCATGTGATAAAATTTAATAATTATCCCCCCTGCCTTGGAGTAGCCTTCTTGGAGTTGATGTACCTGAAAGTTCTGGTCTGATTTTTTTTGGGTGGGGGAGGAAGGGGAAAGAAGAGGGTTACTAATTTAAAGGGCTATTGCCAATTTTATTTAGCCTCCCAAGTTATGTTCCTTGAAGGATGGTAAAGTGCATGTGCCATTCCTGGACAAAGCCTTTCATATATTTAAGAAAACTCTTAAAGTCTCTTGGGGAGAAGCGTGGGAGAGTGAGATGAAAGGCTTTCTCTGGGCATGCTATGTGGCATGTACTTTTCTTTAAGGTAATTTTTGGAGACTACAAAGGATCAGAGCATAAATCCATTTACTTTTCACTTGGTGGTCTTTAATTCTTTTGTTGGACTTCTTTAATCATGCCCATTCATTTAGGCAGCACTCCCTCCTAGCTTCCATTCTTAGGGTGTTTTCTCCTAAGGTGATACATCCTGGTGAGTTAGAGGTCACAGCACCTGGGTGTTCCCACCCAGCTTCAGCAACAGAGCACTGTGAGGGAGGAAAGGAATTTCTTACCCCCTACGTTTGCCTTTTGCTCTAAGAGCCTTCTGGAAGGGTTTGCAGAGGGTTCTAGGACTTAGTAGGGTGATAGGCGTGGCCATGTCCATGCTTCTTTTGTGTCGAGAACCCTTATTCTTAGGCTTCTTACCTTCATGTTTTTGGTTAGAAGAAGCAAGTACCCGAAGGAACTTTTTATGCTTTCTTAATTTGGATTCAACTAATTGCATATTTGTGGTTATTTGGGCAAAGAGTGAACTGAAGCTTACCTTTGCTCGATGATAGAAAGATTTGCTAAATAATTGGGGAGCTCAAGGAAGATTTTAGGGGTCATACTTAACCTATTTAAGAGGACAGATTATTTTCAGGTTCTGTAGGAATATTTAATTTGCATACAAACACTTGACAGGCTGATTCCAAATTCTTATCTATTGGTATCTTCATTGTCCATCCTCATCCCCTGAGACTCTCTGCCAGGCTTCTGTACTTGTTAGATTTGCATCTCTTATTTCTTTTTAAAAACAAATACTTCCATAGAACAAAGCATGAATTTTTCTGCAGTTTGGATTGGCCTTCTTCCTATTTTTTTAATTTGTGGAAGGTAATTAGAGTTAGCAGAATGGACTTGCTTGTCTGGCTGACCATAAGCCATGGCTGTGTTTTCATGGTTGACTTTCCTTTGGGGTTTCAAAGTAAAAAACATGTAGGCCTTAAGTTTTTCATTTAGGAATATTAACCTAGTTACCTTGAAAAATGGTTCCTGTCCCCAAAGGAATATGAATTCCCAGCACGGAAGGTAGATAGGGGGCTCCTCCATTTTTCTTCTGGGCACCCCTTCAAACAGAGCTCAAGGCCCAAGGCTTCTTTTTAAATCGGGGTAAACAAGGGTACTATTTTGTGCTCGCCTCAAAGCTTTTATCCAGGGATCAAAAAAGCGTGCTGCTTGCAAGTATTTGCCACTTTTAATTACTATTGCATTTTACTGAGATGGGAAACTGAGTCACAACATGAGGTTCCGGTTCCCTGTTGAATTCCCAGAGTATGTGGAAATCAGAAAAAAAAAAAAACAAACAAAACTGGTGCAAGCAGGGCCCTGCCTACCTTTGGATGCCCTCTTCAACTGAAAGGAAGAAAGGCTTGGGGCAGATAAATAGATGATGTTCTGGGTAGGTTTTGAAATCTTTGGCGTTTTAAAATTCTGAAATTTTAGCTGGTCTAACCCCATTAGAGTACCTTTTCCTTGCCTGTCTCACCCGGGGTTCTGCAAGGAATAATTAGTTAATGTTTGTAAAGCACTTTGAAACCCTTAGATGAAAGGCAGTGGAGAAGTGCAAAGTATTATTATTTATTATTAGTCTAGACAGTAATGGAAAAATATAAGTCAGTTGGACAGTATTCCCATCTTGCGCCAATTTAATTCATTCTGCCGTTCGTTTTCCTTTCCGATTCAGCCAGACAGGCTTGCTTTCTCTCCTCCTTTCTTCTTTTTCTTTTTATAAAAAAGCTTTGGGTGTTTTATAATTAATAAGTTATTTTATGACTAAATTGCAGACAGTTAAGTCAAGGAAACAACAGAATCCAGTGTTTACAGAATAATAGTCTTATTAACCATTACCGGAGCAACCATTCACTGCAGTGTTTTGGGGGAAGGCAAAGAAAGCCCAGTTCATTTTACCCTGTAAGAATAAACACAGTATTGGTGTTTCAGGGATACATTCTTTCGGGGGAATGTTTTCACAGCAGATGTGGTCCTCCTCTTACCTATTGTTGAACTTAATGAATGACAGGCCGTATGAATAAGTATCCTGGGAATTTGTGTGGACTTGTTACTGCCATCCCCACCTCCCCTTTACTTTGTGGATTATGTAGGGTAGGGCTGAGGTAGATGTCTTTGGATCATTCCAGGCTAAGTATTTTGGCCATACACAATGTATAAATATTTGATTTCTTTTTTCATTTTCAGTATACAAAGACATGCTGAGTACTCTGGCTGTAGAGTAACACAGGTTTGTTATTTTTTTCCCCCATCCTTCACCTAAAGGGCATCTGGCTTAGAAACTGAATATATTAGCTATTTGTCTTTTTTTTTTTAAGGATGGAAAGAACAAGAAAATTGTTGAATATTAGCTGGCTGATTTTGAAATTAAAGTACAGTTCTTTATTGACAGATAGCCCTTGCACCTCCCAAAGACCCTTACTAATCAGAAACTTTTCCCCATTCACAAACCTCCTGATGCAACGATGAGAATTTGCTGTTAACTGCTCTAACACACAAGATTATCAGATGTTAGAAGATTGGAGTCTTTGCTTTCTTTCTTGGCTGTTCAGTAAATACTCTGGTGTCTCTAGGATGTGCCCTGAGGCACTGAAACCTGAGGCCTGCCCACATCTTGAGTTTTACTTTCCTGTTTGCAAAGTGCCCCTGGCTAGCAGAGCTGTTGGTTTTCTTTCTCTGCAGCTCCCACCGCCCCCAACTTTAATAAAATCTGTGCTTTTAAAAAAGTTGAACTAGTAACATTCAAGTCCAGTTTTTCTTTTAGGTCAAAACTAAATGAAGCCTAAGTTTCGTAAGAATTGTGGTTGCAAGCTCTTTTCTGATTATAGAAGATTTTAGAAGTGGAATGGGGTCCCTAGATGTCTTCTAGTTAGTAACCCCTTTACTTTCCAGTCCAGTAACCCCTTTATGCTGCTAAACAGCAAGAAGCCCATAGAGGTGTAGGGGTTAAACTAGGGTCACCTGGACAGGAAGAGGTAGGTAGAGTTGGGATTGATGTGAACATAGGTCTTCTGAACTACTCTCTCTCCTTAAGTGAGCTGAATTCTTCAATAGGATTGCCACCATTCCCTTTACAGTTTATAGTACTACATACAAAGCATATAGCACTTTGTACTTCTTAATGTTTCCTTCTAGTATATCTCGTTTGATTGCCACAGCCTCAAAGGCTAATTGAGTTAAGGAATAATCTTGTAAGGTTGGTAGGACAGATATTACTTCTATTTTATAGAAGAAGAAACTGAATGGTTATTATTTGCAAGCTTTGTGAGATTAATGCCTATGCCTTATTATCTTTTCACCTTTCCCAGAATTTAGCATAGTGCTATTCCCATTTTTAATACACACACACACACACACACACACACACTTTTTAATTGATGCTTTTAAAAAATATAACTATTGCTTCTGAGTAACAACACTCCCTACAGGAACTCCCGCCCAAAACCCTTGTAACAAAGATGTCAAGTAAGATAAACAAACGCACCAACCAAATCTAATAACTTATGCCTCATTCTGTACCTATATCCACTACCTTTGCCTTGCCCTTCAGAAAGTACCCTGCTCAGGCAGCCTCAGTAGAGTCCCCTAAAGCTGCAGGGAAGAGAATCTCTGCACCCCTCTAATTCTATGCTATTTCTCTCCCTTTGTGGATAGAATTTCTGCCAATTGGGAAGTATATTGAAATACTCTCATGACTTTGGGACATTGTACTCTGGTGTGTTCATGCCCTTCTTAGCCCACATCTTTCCTGGCCTTTGGTCTTGCATCATGCAAGGAAAAGCAGCACAGCTGGGTACCACTCCTCCACTCCCACAACAAGTTGGTTATACAGTCTTATCATCTGTCAGAAGCAAAGCACAGTGAAAAAGATGAGACTCTGTTTGCAAGGTCCCCGACTCCCTTGATCTGTACTTGGTACCTTGTGTTAGTATCTAACTGATTTTGCGCTCACTGTCAAAGAAGATGTGCTGCAAAGACCAAGTCCCCAATGTAAGGAATCGCCCTCATTTCCCCTCTGAAGATGATAGAGTCATAGAATCTTAGGACTGAAGGGAAACTTAAGGACCGCCAGTATGCCAGTCTTCATTTTTCTTACTTTTTGGACTGAAGTCTGGAGACAGGAAGTGACTTACTCAGGATCACATATACATCAGTTGTAGAGTTCAGATTCTTTCACTATGCGATGCTGCTGTTTTGCAAAGGTAAGTTCGTTATTAGGATAGCCCACATTCATATGATGTTCTTGTTTGTTGTTTGGTCGTTTTAGTTGTGTCTGACTCTTCTTGACTCCATTTGGGGCTTTCTTGGCAAAAATACTAAAGTAGCTTGCCTTTTCCTTCTCCCACTCATTTTACAGATGAGGAAACTGAGTCAAATAGGATTAAGTGACTTGTCCAATATTCCAAAGCTAGTGTCTGAGGCTGGATTTGAACTCGGTCCTTCTGACTCTAGGCCTGCCACTCTATCCATGTATGCTTTATGATTAAAGCAATTTACATGTATAGTATCATTCATTCAGAGTGGAGGGAACATTAGAGGTCATTTTACAGATGAAGAAACTGAGGTACAAAGAAATGATTTGCCAGAGCTAAGTGGAAGAGTTGTAATTCAAACCCAACTCCTCTAACTGCCAATCCAGCTGTCCTTCCATTATGCCCTTTATTTGACCTTTCCAGCAATCCTATGTAACACAGCCATTATAACCTACATAAAACAGATGAAGAAACTGAGGCAAAGAGGTAGTCAGTGAAACTTGGGATCATATAGCCAAGAAGTGATAAAACTAGGACTCGATCCCCTACATCTGCTGACACTAAGGTCAATGCTCTTTACACAGTAGCATCCATCTGGAAGGCATGTTTCATTGTTAAGAGAAGCTAACATCTCAAAAGGTTGTGTAGAAGTGGACGAGGTGTGGTAAATGGTCCAGGACAGATGCAGAGTGGCACATCCGCTCTGTTTGATCAAAGGGCCCCACCTCTGCAACCTATAATTTACCAGCTGATTTTTTTTGCAACCACCCTTTAAATGTCAACATACCAGATACTCCCATTTCCCCCTTTTATGTTCTACATAGGTTGCCACTGCCGGTTTGCTTAATATGCAGATTCTTATTCTTATTCTGATCTAGCTCTCTGGTGGTATGGTAAAGTTGTATACACATATCTTCCGGGCTTCTGAGTGGATTTTGATGCCTCATCTAACCACTGCCCCTTAAGATAAAAATAAACCATTGCCTTGCTGGTCAAGTAGTTTAAACTCTCGCACTAAATTTAGGAAGGAGGATAGCATTCAAACTATTTAAAGAATTTACAAGCTCAGTATTCCTCTGGTCATTTCTTTGTTTCAGCCTTTGGGTCAGTGATGTTCTCAAATGTCACCGTTGAAGCTCTGTGAAGCAAGGGCTGACTTGTTACAAGTGGGCTTTCTTAAAAGGGATAGTGATAAAAGTCTTCACCTGTGGTGGTGGTGGTGTTAAAAATTTTAAAAAAATAAAGAAAGGTAACTAAATTAACAAATCCCTTGAGAAACTTTTTTACAATGATGATGTTCCTTGCATGGAGGAAGATAGGGGGAGGTTCTGTTCACACCCTTGTTGGTGGAAAAGGCTCTGAATAGAAGGTAGGTACCTTCCCCTTCTTAGAACCACCAGGCCTGGTTGATGGGGAAGGTTTCCCTCCTTTTCTATATACATGTGAGGGAACTTCCTGGTTCCATTATGTGACCACAGAGTGGGGAGGGAATCTGTATTTTGGAGCAAATCCCTTAGTTTCCAATATTTGTTTTACCTCTGGCAACAAAATGTCTGACAACAGAATGCATCTTCAACAGCACTAGACCCCTGTGATAGTGGTGTTGCTGTAACTATCCTAGTAGCAACAAATTAACCTCCATAGTAGAAACAGCTCTGTCCCACCACGTATATGTGGAGAACATGTGTGTATGTATATATGTATATCTGTGTGTGTGTATATATATATACATATATGTACAAATATATATACACACACATTAACATATATATATGGGGGGCAGAGAGAGAGAGAGAGAGAGAGAGGATAGATATACTTCCTTTCTAACTTACAGACTGGCTAGTCTGGCTCTGTTCTCAGAGTACCTGGTGTACTTGGCTCACTTGGTCTAACCTGAGTTTAGCAACTTTTGCCAAATAGTTGCCAAGTTGCCAGCTCCTTTTCTTTGGACTTGAGGTTGGACAGTAGACTGGGACCTAGAAATTCGGGGGGGGCGGGGTTCCTTCCAATTAATTGTCTTGGACCTCTGTACCTGGCTTTAAAGTGGATTAAGTGTGTGGATTTTCTTTAGATTTTTTCCCCCTGAAAGTATATTAAAGCTGTGATACTCCTTGGAAATGCAATGGTCTGTTTATTTCAGAAAGTTTTTTTTTTTTCACTTCCAGATTTGCTGTAAATCAGATTATCTTTTCAGAATGATAATTTCATTTGCTTTCTGGGCATTCGTGAGCCACAATTAGAAGAAACACTGCTCGGTTTAAATCAGTCAGTTTCTTCGGTGACTCCTATTTCATGGGGTTTATCTGAAGGTGGTAAATGGGGAGGAGAGGGCATGAATCATAGTTCTGTTGGGGTTACAAACATTTAGAGGATCTATTGGAACAGGAGGGCCAGTTGGACTGATTGATGAGAGAGCTTATAACCAATGCTGCACTTGGGCCTGGGTGCATCTGGAAGGAAACCCAATACCTCCCTTCAAACCTTGAACCAGAATGTTCAGGGAATTGGGGGAGGGAGGAGTAGATTAATGGAATTTTCTAGTTAACTGATGCTTAGCCAGGAAACTCTTTTTTTGGTTTGACCTATGATTTTTGGAAATCTTCCTTCTGTGCCCACTTTTTTCATTTTTATTGAAAATCATTCTTCTCTCCTTGTTTGATGGGTTCAGATAGAAGCAGTCCTGGGACAAGCTGATACCTTACTATTATTCTTTTATATTTAATGCTCTGTGGACTGTTGCACACATGGATACAGTAACTGCTTTTTATAGTTGAATAAAACTGTTAGTCTCCGTAGGCTCCCCTGAAAGCATCCTTGATACCATTCCAGTAGCAGACAGGACAGAACTACGGGGATAATATGTTTCTACTTGCTGGAGACCTAGAGAAGGTTTAAAAAAAATCCAGTGGGAACATACTATACCAATAAGAGAGGCCAAGTGACTGATTCAACAAATAGGTGAGGATCTAGTCACTTGGCACTGTGTGCTCAGACTTCGGAAAGTTCTTTGGTCCTCACAGCTTGTAGATCATGAGTATTTGGTATAGTGACATCTTCTGAAAGGTCATTTGGAAGTTTTTATGGATCATTATTCTCATTCCAGTTCTTCTGTTTTAGTGGTTGAGAGTTCAGAAAGAAATGGTCCTGGGACAAGCTCTAATTCTGTAACTCTTGAATGTTTGATGTGTAGCATACTAAACTTTTGCTGGTGGATGAAATGATTTTTCCCCCTAGTCGAACACAGGTGCTGAGATGGAAGGTCCTCCTCTGGGACTTTTAGTCTGTAACTTGTTGTTCAGTTGTGTCTGACTTTTGTGACTCCTCAGGTTTTTCTTGGCAAAGATACTGGAGTGGTTTGTTGCTTCCATTTCCAATTCACTTTACAGATGGGGAAACTGAGGCAAACAGGGTTAAGTGGCTTGCCCAGGCTCATACAGCTGTCTTTTGCCTCTTTTTTTTTAATTCCCAGAACTTAGCACAGTGCCTGGCACATAGTAGGTACTTAATAAGTGTTTATTGATTGACTTTTTCTTTGCCTTAAGTCCTTAAATAATATATATGGTACTTCAGTCTTCCTAAATTCCTTTGTTGATTCAAGAGGTTGGGGAAGGGGTATTCAGGAGTCCTCAGTGTTGAATATCCCATCCATAGTTTACATTCTGTAGAAACAGGTGGTGCTGGGGTATAGGAGGTGGGGCAAAATGAGGAACGAGATTTTGTGGAGGGAAGAACTGACCTCTGAGGATGATTTCTGGGCCATGAGAGAGGAATTAAAAGGAATAATTTCAAAGAAAATGCTGAATTTCATGAACTCTTTATGGGTGTAAACCCTTCAGTTCTTGGCTCTTGGAGAGAGATTTGGCTCCCTACATATATACGTGCAAAGCGAAGAAGAGAGGACCACTAAGATTTTAGTTAGAACAGATAAATATACTTTCTTAAGGTAACTACTAGCACCATCCAAAGCAAACTGGCCCTAAGTCCAAGGACCTGACGGGTTCAAATCCCACTTCTAGCTTACCCTTACTGCGTGGCTTCAGCCAAGACAAGTAACCTCTTTGGGCCTGTTGGGCTAAGTAGCCTCCTTCCAGCTCTAGGTCTGTGATCTTATTGCATGTATCACTCACTGTCCCCAACACTTGAAGCATCATTCCTTTGGATTCCATTAATTTCGAAATTTGTGATCCTTCTGACTGGGAGCTGGGGAAAGTTACTTAGGGAAACCTTTCTTCCTGGAGTAAAAAGATTAGAAGGGAATTATTTGGAATATTCAGAGAATTAACTGCAATCAGGCTACATTAGCATATAGACAATAGATGCTACTTACAAATCATTCTCATCTGTTCACTTTATTAGGGGCGCGAAGGATTTGTATTTGGCCTAAATTTTCCTTGGTTGATGTTTGAGTTGCTGTCAAGTATTTGAAAGTGATAGAACTCTAATCCTTAAAAAGAAACAAAATATGTTGTCAGGGGTAGGAGGGAGGGAAAGGGGATAATCCTCCCTACCTTTCTAACGGAAAGTGCAGTGAAAAGGGGTGGGGAAGAGCCCAAATATGCAACTGTCTTTTTATCCGTTTTTCATCTCTCCCACAGTGCCTAATGACTAGGTACTCAATAAAATATTGATTGGATTGAATAGTTCCCAAGCCTTTCTCACCAGACTAGTTTAGTCTGGCCTGTCTCCACTTAATCTAAATTAGTGAAGTTTTATTGTATTGGGGGACATTCTCACCCATTCTTCCACCCTTTTTTTCACTCACCTGCTGTTGGAAGGTTGTGGGGGGGAGGTGGGATCAGCAAAACATGTGTCTCATCTACATTCGACTAATTCCAACCTGGTGTGTAAAAACGGCAACCTCACCCCTACCTCTCAGCTTCTCTCTTCATCCCTCATCTTCTCTTCTTTTTCTTTATGGGTTCAGTCTCTGCCTGGATCCCATAGGCTCCACCTCCTTATTTTAAACCCTCACTTCTTTATTTTCTGTTGCTGTTGAAAACCCAAAGCATTGAAACTGTGAAGCACCTGGAAATCCCTGTGTGGTTCCAGCTGAGAACACAGGCTGCTTTGGCAGCTGGGGCAGACTGGGATTCCAAGTAAGGATCAAGCCTGGGAAACTTACTTCTTGTGAGTAGTGCAGACCTATAGGGGAGGGAGGGAAGAAGCAACCAAATTTTATTCTTTTGAAACTGATTTTCCTGTCCAGAGGACATACTAATGAGCTAAGTGGTTAGCTCCAAATCGGTATTGCTACTTCCCAAGCTAAGTTCTTTAACCAAAGAACAAAACAACAACCAGAAAACCCCAACAACAACCAACTAAAAACAACCAAACCCACAGAAAATGGTACAAGTCAGTTAAGTGTGGCATGGTTAGGGGGCTCTTGTCAGAGAGAGGAAACTCTATCCCATCAGGAAAGAATTGTATTGTGGTATATTTAGATTGTTTTAAATTGACTAATTCCATTTCTCAGAGTTTCTCAAAAATTATTTTTGTGAATTCATTTTATCACCTAAGGAACCCAAAGTGTGTTTGGAAAGAAGTTTCATTTTGGATATGAATTGTGATATGGTCTCCGTTTAGTTGTTTGGGAGATTTTAAGAAGCTTCACCAAATAAAAAAATCCCAACCTTTTAATATCCTGAGGTGCATTAGTGATACTGTATAGACTCAGCATTTCTTTGAGGAGAAAGTTAAAACAAAGCCAGTAATCTTGTCTATCTAAATCACCAGCTTTAATCCTAAATAATCGATCATTGCTGTATTTGGTATATTCTATGGTTTATATAGAATTGGGGGGAGGGACAGGGAATCCATGTTTGAAGGCCAAAGGTTATTTTGGTGGAGATGCTGCAAGTTTAACAAAGAATTTCCTTCCCCAAATGAACTTCTACTCTAAATAGATCTTAGCAGTTTATTAAAAGATTTCCCTATTTTATGGACTGGCGCTTCCTAATTGTTGGCAGTCCTATTTGCTACTGCTTTCCTCTCTCCCTTCTTCTGCCTACTCTCTTTACTTTCTGATAAAGTCATAGGGTTCCTTGTGGTGGTCCCGCATCTCGTGCTCAGAGGATTTATTTTGTGTTTCAATCCTCTCAGTGTCTTTGTGGCATTCCTCTCCTCCCATGTTACCCCTCAGGGACATGATGAGGGGCTTTGGGGTGTGGACTTCCCTTGAGTGATTTAGATTAGGCCTGTGTAGTCTGCTGTCAAATAACAAGTGTGTGGAGATAGTTAACTATTGTGTGAGGATTCTGGGGACGGAAAGCCTTCATCTTTTACTTTTCTAATGGACAATTGAGACATTCAGCTTAGGTTTGAAAGGAAAATGGGCCAGAGTGGTCTCGCTGGCCTCCCAGACTAAAGCTGGGGAAAGAAACAAATAGAGAAAAGGATTACTGATAGAGGAAACAACCGGTCCCTGAATCCTGGGAGAGAATGTTTATTTCCCTGCTCTCTAGGAGGGATTTGGAAAGAGCCATAATCCTGGGTTAGGAGTAATTTGTTACAGCAAGATGATACTTGAGTGGCAGGAGGATTCTGGCTGAGGTAGCAGGACTTTTGTTCAGGGGGGTCGTGGGGCTTCCAGAAGGTCAGCCTCCCATAAATCTTCACCCTAGCTTGGGTGTTTGTTCCTCCCCAAGCAAAATTAACCGAAGGCGCCACTGACCTTTCTGCTTCCTGGGTGTAGCATTACGAAGGCATCTCTGCATGCCCATCACAGCCAGAATCTTACAGTAAAGAATTTGGAAAGAACAACCAGAGTGAGGGGCCTGCAGGCCTCTTTCCAGTCTGACTTAAAAAAAATCGAGCAAAAACAGTGCTTGGGCTTTGAGTTGGTCTGGAGACCTCCCCTCACTTAAAAAAAATCACTCAAAAACTACTGGATGCATTTTGCTCCTATGGCAATGATGAAATAAGTTAATGAATTTTCATTTGAGTAACAAACCTTTTTTATTTTATTTTGGAGAGGGGATTTGAGAGGTGAGAGGTGGATGACAGGGTATATAGAAATGTTCAAGTCCTTGATTTTTAACAGAAGTTGGACATTTTATTTCTTTCATACTGTAGAGCAAGAGTTCTTAATCGAGGGTCCTTGAAATTTTTTTTCCAAAAATATTTTTTTGATGACTATTTCAATATAGTTGGTTTACTTTCAGTCTTGTGTGTTATATACATTTAAGAAGAGTATTCTGGGAAAGGTCTACAGGTTTCACCAGGCTGCCAGAGGGGTCCACGCTATTAAAAAGGTTAAGAAGCCTAGAGAAACCTGGCCTCGTAACAAGGAAGTCACATAGGACATGGAGACCAGTTAGTGTGTGAAATTGTCTGTTTTGTGGTTCCCCCAAAGTTTACTTAAAATTATCTCATCCATACAAATGTTTATTGTAAGCCTAGGAATGCCAGTAGTTCTTTGTCAAGCTTTATGAGGAAGGAGCAGTGGGGATAAAATCTCTTAGTTGTACAGTACTTCACAATTTACAACAAACCTTCACATACATTATCTTTGATCCTAATTGCCACAATCCGTGAAACTGTATCTCCTTGTTACACACGTGGGAAACTGAGGCACAGGCCTACAGAATAAACTTCCTACAGAATGAACTTCGTAAAGGTTGTAGAGCTTACATAAGATTCACCATAAGATCAAAGATTTCAAGCAGGAAAGGAGCTTATGAAGTTCTAGTTGATTCCCATTTTATAGATAAGAAAACTAGGGTTCAGAGAGAAGTTAATATGTCTTACATCTTGCTCAAGAGTGTACATGCAGTAACTGTCATTTGAACCTAAGTTTAGTTTGTATGTACTTTTAAATAAATGATGGGGTTTTTTTTCTGAACTTGATGAACCCCACATGTGCTGCTTCTGTACATTTATGTTGTCCCTCTCCAGGTAGGCTAAGAGTTCTTTGAGGGCGGGGATTATCTCAATTTTGTCTTTGTATCCAAGGTGAAGCATAATGCCTTGAGCATAGTGGTTGCTTAATGAGGCTTGGTGATTGGTTGATTGGTTGGTTGGTTGGTTGGTTGATTGGCTGACTGTAATTCCTTCTTCCACTGCATCACATTGTCTCCTAGTTAGGGACTTAACCATATCTTTTGTTTCCAAAGTTCAGTGGGATTTCTACCATGCCACAAATTCTTATCCCTTAACTGTGAAGTAATAATACTTGTAAAGCCTCTTTCTTCTAAATGGTCACATGTGTTAAATATACGTATACAATTATCCCTTCCACATTATGTTTTTTGACTTTTGATATATCACGAATAGGCATAATAAATTGGAATTTTGGGGGAGTTTAGCAGAAGCTGCTGATGTCATGTGAAGGCCAGCAGATAACACAGAGCCTATGGCCAAATACTTAACCCAAATTTTACAATGAGGTACTGCCAGTTCTCCATAAGAGAAAAAGAAAAAATTGAGACTTCTTTTCTGGTACAAAGGGAGAGCCAAAAATTTTATATATCTTTTACACACATTTTACACACATTGATTTGGAAGTCTATGTATATATAAAGTTTATCTAAGATTGAATGGTATTGATTAGAAATAAATTAAATGAGGATGTATCCTTTCCATTTTCTTGGTGGAACAATGACACAGAGAAGCAGCAAGGGCAGTGCTGAGAGTTCTGAGCTGAGAGTCGAGACCTTGTCTCTTGGCCTAGTTCTGCCCCTAACTTTGTAAATAACCTTGGGCCTTTTTAACAGTTGGCCTTTTCGGGTTCATGTTCTATAAACCTCCTTTCAACAATAACATTTTATGACTTGTCCAAGGTCACACCAGGATGGAGTCTGGAACAGTGTCCAGATTTCCCAACTCTTTTCTAGGGTTCCATTTATTCAACAATGCTTCATTCCTCTTGGCTCTTAAAATTCTGTGAAGATTCTCTCTCCCTTTTCACAGCCCATTTATTATTAATGCAATCATATAATAAAGACATCTCCCCCTTTTTCTCTCTGCCTGCCCCCTCTCCTATTCTTTTCACCCAGGGAATCCAATGTAGCCCATTTATTTTATTAAGAATCTTACGATACCCACCTCTGAGCACGGCAGGCATGGTGACATCTCAGCATTCCTTCTCATTTAATCTAAAGCCAGCGAAAATCAAATTTGTAATATATATTTGTTTCCTAAACATCTGAGTTGGATTTGGAAGCTATGCTTCCAAGAAGAATTAGAGTTATTCGGTGTTTTTTCATAGTTTAACATTACCCATCTTCTTCTCATGCTTTTTCCTCCCTTTAAGGCTGAGAAAGACTTAAAAAATGAGCACATTTTTAAACAAAAATGTACCAAATCCAATTGGGTACATCTAGGGATATTCAGTCCAGTTATCCTAGTCACTTCCAATTTATAGGAGCATAGATTTAGAACTGGAAGTGACTTCAGACATTATTTTATCTAACTCCCTTATTTTACAGATGAAGAAACCAAGACTCATGCAGTTAGAGATGTGACCAAGGTCACCCATATAGTAAGCGATGGAAGCAGGATTCGAACCCAGTTTCTCTTACCTAATATCCAGCATTCTTTCCCCTGTGCCAGCTTATCAGTTAACATGAATTCATTCAGCAAATATTTATTAAATTTCTTCTATGTGCTAGGTCCTGGGAGAAACAAAGATGGTGAAGGGATCATCCTTGCACTAGATGAACTCACCATTTTGTAGAGGAATTTACATGAAGATTGAAATCAGTACAATGTAGGAACAGTGGGTTGATTGCTCAGGTTCCAGAACTCATGGCCCAACACCTTATCCTGGAACCTTAATAGGAAAAGATGATCCTGGGATGGTGATGGAGATAATTAACTTAAAAAACTTTCTATGTTTTCCAGTCCAAAGGTAGATCGTTTCTGGTAGGGCCTGCCTGATTGTGTGCTTCCATAGAATGTATTCGTTTCAACACAGATGACGTGGGGAGTACAAACAATATCATTCTTACTTTACAAATGAGGGAACTGGGACCCAAAAGAGATTTGCCCATGAGCACCCGGTAAATCTGAGAGCTAGGATTTGAACACAGCCCTGCTGATTCTCAGGCTTGTGTTTTTTCTATTGCGAGAGTGATGATGATGATGATGGTGATAGTTAGCATTTATGTGTGTATGTATGTATGTAAATGTGTCCAAAATTTTAAGGCTTGCCAAATGCATTGTGTGTTTTTGCATTTGATTTTTGCAACGACTCAAGAAGGTAGGTGCTGTCATTTTACAGATGAGGAAACTGAGGCTGAGAAAGCTGTAATGATTTGTCCAGGGGCACACAAGTAGTACATGTCCTGTGGTTGCATTGAACCCAGCTCTTACTGACTCAAAATCTACTATCCAGTGTATCAGTCTGTGATGCCAATTAGTGATTAAAGACCTTTCCTGACCATTGGATAGGTCTCAGGTGGGGCTAGTTCAGGGAAGCTTGATAAGAGGTTTGTTTGTAGGCAGGCCTACATCCTTTTTCTTTACTTACTAGACACTAAGCCCCAGGCCTACACTCTTTACTTGCTGAGTACTAAGCTCCAGGCCTACAGCCTTTTGCTGATTGGGCATGAAGTTTCCAGGCCCTAAAGAGAATATATATACCCAGAAAGTAGCCATTGTAAGGTCAGAATTCAGTCTAAGGAGAAGTAAGAACTCCTAGATGACAGAGCTGCAGATAGAGTGCAGAGCAGAGAGTAGAGACCAGAGAACTGAGCAGGGAGAGAATGCAGGCAAGCAGACAGTTGGGATTTGTGAGTGTTTACAGGAAGGCCCCAGCAGGGAGGAAGGTTATGGGATGACTTGGTTCTTTGCTGTAATATTATGTTATAATTTCCTTGTTACATTGAGGTGGACTTACCGGCTTTGAAATACAATTACTGCTATGTTGGGTTGGAGTTATTGGTCTTGGGGTTTGATCCTCTGGTGTCTAAATAAATATTATACTTCCTCTGCCTTCTACCTAGAGAATCTCTTATGCTTTGCGATTCCAAACCTTCCCATTCCATACTGCATTGCTAGGTTAAGGAAGAGGATTTTTTTTGAGATGGAGAGAATTTATGCTAAACTCCATATCTACCACAGAATTGTAGGCCCTTGGAACTGGAAGGACATTTGGAAAGTATTTGGTCCCATCCCCCTCAGACTGGATAGAGTCTAGTTGTTAAAGCCTTCCATTATTTGGCACCAACATATCTTTTCAGGTTTCTTTCATTCTGGCTGTCCTTGCATTTCATGAAGAAACTGAGGTTCAGTGAGAATATAGACTGATTGTTTCCGAGACCTGGGTTTACAAAGCATCACTTTCAGGGTGTAGGAAAAAAAGTGATGATGGTAGAGTATAACTCCCTTGTCTTGGAGATGTTTCTAGGTTAGTGTTCTTCTAATATCAGTGCAGAAAGAAGTGACAATTTATAGGTGTAAAAGAGTTGAAAGCAGTAGTATTAACTCAAATACAGAGATCTCTGCAGCCTCATATTGACTTAAAAAAACCCACAAATTTAACATTATCTATGTTGTATTGCATTTTTAATTGGTTTATTTTGTTAAACATTTCCAATTACATTTCAATCTAGTACTCTGAGTATGACACTTCTGGTTTAAAGTATGGGCTTTTGAATAGTTTTGAGGAAGGTGAGTGAAACTGTGAACTTGAGCAACTACCCCCCTTTGAGGAAATTACTTCTGCAAGAGAAGCCTCAGTAGTTCTTACAAGGAAATGGGAGCCTCTTTGCTTTAATAACTTCAACGATTCCTAATTTCATCTGTGGAGTTAACTCCTTTCACTGACACAAATTGTAATCCCTCTATGACTTGGTAGAGTTAGTGCTTGGGAATTGCTGTTATTGAAAACTTAAATTGAATTGAATCGTTTATCACTGCAGTCAGCTTGATGCCTCTCCAAACTCAGTTAAGTTGGTTTTTGGACAGCAGGTAGATAAGCCATGTAACCACTTCTATACTGAAAGCCTTTCTAGCTTGGTGTAAGACCTGCTCGTTTGTACTCTGCTGGCATTGACTTAGAGAAAGTAGCATCACCTCCGCATCACAATGAGGCATCAGAGTAGGACTTCAATAGAAGGGACATCTACATCAGAGGGAAGGAGTATAATGAATTTTTGTCTAGCAGTTTGAAGAGAGATCTAAGGTGATGGGGAGATGTAGGGAGGAGTTTGGGGACTGGCGAGATGTTTCCAGGTTGTAAATCTTGAGGTGTGATGACTTTTGGGGTCATTTTCAGGTAAGGATAATTGAGAATCTGACAGGATATTAGAATTCTGGCAGAGGATTGGAGGAGGGGAGATGGAGGGATAGCATAGTAGAGAAATATGAAGAGAGAAAAAACATTGAGCTAGAAATCAGAAGGCTTGCCTTCTAGTACTAGCAGTTTCCCTTATTGACTGTAATATGACCTTGACCAAGTCATGTAACCTCTGTGGATCTCATTCCGCTGTCTGTAAGATGAGATAGCCATACCCATTCTGCCTACCTGAGAGTTATTGTGAGCATCTAATGAATTGACGGATAGGAAAATACATTGAAAAACTATAATATTTGACAGCTGTAAGCTGTATTATTGTCAGGTACCTCTTAGAAAAGCTTAACTCTATATACTTAAAACAAATATGAAGGATTCCAGAACCTGAGAAATTCAAAAGCAGTGCTAATGTTTTCTGCTTTTAGAATTCCGCTCTGGTCCTTCTTTGAGTACCGAACTGTCTGAACAGTAGTTCTGTAGTGCCTTATGGGAAGTGCCTGTACTCCGTGGTCGTGGTCCTTGATCATTCCAATGCTAGGTTTTGATAATTTGACCATTTCTCTTTTGCAGGAATGGTTCCTTTCAAACATCTTTGCCCTTTTTCTTCCTCTTCCCACTCCTGTACACTCTGTGCTCAGTCTTCTGGTAGCCATGGTTTTTTCTTCAGTTAATACAGTGACTTATTAAACTTCTGCTTATCTTGAATTCCAGTCATCAAAATGTAGAAATACTTGGGCTATTTTTTTTTTTACACATCCTTCATTCTTCTTTTATGAGAGAGACGAGACAAATGATCAGTTGGATATACTGTGGGACTGGTTCCAAAGTCTAACTTCCTGGGCATGCCCTTAGGTTAGTGAAGTCTTCTATGCCTCTCTATATGTATATGAGACAAGACAGTGAAAGTGGATAATGAAGGTGATGGGTCTGAGATCAGACAAGATCTTGACATGAAAAATCCTGAATTGCTTTCTGAAATTATGTTTCATATTATTTTAGTGTTTCACCTATTCCAAATCTCTCTTCCAGCCTCATACTCCAACTGATGGATTTAGTCAGATAACCAGACAATTTTACCTCTGTCACTGCCTATCACCCAATCTTTCTGGGCCTCAGTTTTTTCATCTGTAGAGCGAGGAGATTTCACTAGGTGACATCTGAAGTCCCTTCCAGCTGTAGATCTTTGACTTATGAACCTATGATCTAGCCCCTATCTCTCAGTAGAGACCTCATTGTTTATTTTAACAGAGAAAATCTGGCCATTTCTTGTGAATTTCTTTTCTTCTATTTCAATCAGTCAACAATTATTAAGTGCCAGACACTGTACTTAACACTGGGGATATAAAAGGAGGCAAGAGATGATCCCTGCCTTCAAGGAACTTGTACTCTAGTGGGGGAGACAACATGCAAACAAATATAAACAAAGCCAACTATATACAGCATGAAAAGGAACTGATTGAGAGAGTGAAGACTCTGAAATTAAAAGGGGTTGAGGAAGATTTCTTGTAGAAGAGGAGATTTCAGTTGAGACTTAAAGGAGACCAGAGAGGTTAGTAGGTGGTATATGTCTCCAAAAGCCCTATGTCCTCATCTAATTCAATCTTCCACTCCAATATCTGAGTGCGAAGTGGTCACTCTTCTTACCATTTGTTCCCCAAATCCTTCCTTTCTTTAATGAGCTCCGTCAATCAATATCTCTCATCTTTAATCTTTTCCTTTGTACTAGCTTCTTCTCCTTTGACATTAAGCATATCCCAGTTTCCTAAATCCTAAACTTTTTTTCTTGAGCTTACTGTCCCCTCAGGTTTTCTTACAATCACCCTATGAGGAAGGCAATGCTAATGTTTCTATGGTTTTACATATGAAGAAATTTAAACTTGGAGGTTAAGTGACTTGCCTGGATCACAATGCTAGTGACCATGAAGGTCAAGACTTGAAACCGTGTCTTCCTGATTCTGAGCCCAGCATTTCTGCCGCTACACCAACCTTCTCCTTCCTTCTTTCCACTGTTAAATTTCTTTGAAAGAGTAGTCTACATTTTCTCATCATCCACTAACTCCTTATAATCTGATTTCTATTTCTGTCACTCTACTAATATATCAAATTGCCAAATCTCTTAACAATATAGTGGTCAAATTTATAGGTGGCTTTTGTCCTCACGTGACCCTTCTACAACTTTTGGTATAGTTGATTACTTCTTTCTTGATAGCCTTTATAGATGCTCTCTCCAAACGTTCCTCATACCTGGATTGTTTTCTTTTTGTCTTTCTCTTTCTCCTTGTGTCTCTTTGTATTTTTGTCTCTGTTTCTGTCTCTTGTCTACATTCTGTCTCTGTGTCTCTGTCAATTTCTGTCTCTCTTTTTGTCTCTATCTCTCTGTCTCTCTCCTGCTCCCATGGTTTAACTGTTCTTTCTATGTAGGTAACTCTCAATGAATATATTTCAATCTTTTCCCTAAACAGTTCCTGATTTCTAATTTTTTAACAGCTGTCTTCTTCTAAATATCCCATTGGTACCTCAAAACTTAGCATATCTAAAACTGTATTTATCACCTTTCTGCCCAAACCTACCTCTTTCTTCATCTTCCTTATTCTCTTGCTAGTAAAATCATCTTCCTAGTCACCCAGACTTGAAACCTTGGAGTAATCATTGATTGTTCGTGCTCTAAGACTAATTCCTTCACACTCATCTAATCTATTATCACACCCTGTTGTTTCTCTTTACACAATAGTGCTTTCTCCCTTCCCCTTTTCTTCTTATACTACTGTCACTCTAATCTGGCCCCTTACTGCTCTCACCTAGACTAGTATAAGAGCTTCCTGATTTGTCTCCCTTGTCTCTAGAGGCTCCCTATTACTAATAGAATAAAATATAAACTCTTTAGCCTAATTTTAAAGCCATCCTCAATATGACTTCCACCTATCATATTTTCTCCTTTTATTTCACATTATTTTCCGTTCCACACACTGTGTTCCAGCCAAACTAAACTACTTACGTCCTGCCCTTTCTTGGCTCCCAGCATTCACACAGGGCAAACTCCCGGCCTTCCCCCATGCCTGGAATGTGCTTCTTTGTCTCTGCTTTGTTAAATTACTGTCTTCTTTCAACACTCAGATCTGTAATTTACACTATTCCCTCACTGTCATGAAGGCTTCCTTGATTTCCCCCCAACTGAAGTGCTCTGTTCCTCAGATTTTGTTAGATCATTTTAGATCTTCCTTCCCTTTACCTTTACCGCAGTTGGCTTTGTATCATACTATTCTTTTTTGTATAAGTTATATTCCTTCCATTAGATTCTGATCTCAGTATTCATTTTTGTTTTTCTAGTGTGCTTTCCACAGTGTGAGCTACTGTTTGTTGAAATTCTAATTCTCTCTCTTTTTTTGGAAACTGTATTTCAGTAAATACATATGGTAGCTTTCAGTTAGCCCAAATAGAATTGTGATTTGAATATTTTAATCTTCAACAGTTCTGGATAAATGAAAATTTATCATATTGAAAAATTGCATGTGAGTTATATTCTGTATAAACTTCAACGAATGCTATCCCCTTACTGGTTAGAGGAAGACACAAATTTGTTCTTCTTCCTTAATTGCAGTGTCATAGCTGAAGGATTATTCAAGGGGGGCAGTATGTCTGTGTCCATAGAACTGTTAATTTTATGCTTGTCTTTTGAGATTTTTGGATTACAAATGATAGGCCTGAAAGGGACCTTAGAGGCATAGAGTTGAATGCCTTTATTTTTACAGATTAAGAAACTGAGGCATAGAATGGTAAGTGACTTGCCCAAAGTCACAAAAGTCACAATGACAGAGTCAGGATGTAAAGTTATGCTCTTTGACTCCAAAGTGAGCGCTCAGAGAAGTCAGAAAAAGTGTTTTGTTCCAGGTTTTTGTCAGGTTTTGGCTTTGTTCCATAAGGTAAGGATCGGGACATGAGGTGTCTTAAGTCTTTGATCTACCACTAACTGGATATGTGACTTGGGGCATATTGTATTTCCCTCTAGGAGACAGTTTCCTCATCTGCTAAATGAGGGTGTTGGATTAAATGACTACCAAAGACCCTTCTAACCCTGAGATATTTCTGGGCAGACATGTTTAGACTTCAGCATGTTTTATTTAAGTATTTGTGGTGGGATAGGAATGGTAAGTTATATGTAATGATTCCCAATATTTATATATTGCTTTAAGGTTTGCAAAGTGCTATCTATTCATGTGTTATCTCAGCCTGTCTTTGCAACAACCCTAGGAGGTAGGGCACACTTATTATTATCCCCATTTTACAGATGAGCAAAATGAGGCTGAGAGTGGGTTTTGAGTTTGACTTGCCCAGCATCGCATAGCTAGTAAATTCCTTAGGCAAGATTTGAATTCCTACATCCCTCCCTCTAAGGCCTATCTCCCAACTACCCTACTCTGCCAACCCAGCTGAAAGTATATATGGGGATATGAAGCAGTGTGACATAATGGACATGGGGGGGGTATCCTTTGAGTCAGTAAGACCTGGGTTCAAATCTGTAATCTCCTAGTGCTGCCCCAGACATATCTCTAAATCACAAGTGAGTTTCTAATGGGACATTGAATGATAAATATATATTGTTCAGGGCCAAAAGAAAAAAAGAGTATAGGGATACCTCTTTTAATTGGTTCTATGAATACACGAGGTTAGGTCGAACAATATTTTAGGCATTTTAGGGGACTAAAAGCTGCTGATCTCTAGCATTAGCTCAGATTTTCATCTACTAGTGAATTTGCACCTCAGGCTGCTCTCCAACTCTCTCTTCCCCCCTCCCTCTGTCTCTCTGTCTCTTTCTCTCTCTCTCTCTCTCTCTCTCTCTCTCTCTCTCACACACACACACACACACACACACACACACAGGAGGGGGAGGGGGAGAAGGAGAAGGAGAGAGAGATCTATTCAGTAAGGATTCAAGATGTAGGATTTGGTCATAATATATTTATGATGTGAAACATAACTGACCAAGGCAATTATTAATAATTATTTATAATGATGCAGCTAACCAGCGCCCTACTTTTCTTCATAATAACCTAGTGGGTTCAGTTCAGTTGTGTCTGACTCTTTGAGATCTCATGGACTGACTATAGCATTCCAGGACCTTCTGCCCTCCTGAAGTCTATTCGAGCTCATGCTTGATAATCTGTATCCATCATTTCACTCTCTGTGGTCTTCTTTTGCCTTGCATCTTTCCCAGCATCTCTTCCAGTGAGTCCCATCTTCTCATTATGTGGCCAAAGTATTTAAGCTTGAGCTTCAGTATTTCTCCTTCCAGTGAATAGCCTGAGTAAGTCAGGTAATACAATAATTTTATTCCCATTTTACAGAAAAGGAAATTGAGTCTCTGAAAAGCTAAGTGCTTTACCACATGGTCACATAGCTTATAAGTGTCAGAGACAGAATTTGAACCCGGACTCTTGACTTCTAAGCCCAGCACTGTATTCATTATGCCATGCTGTCTCTTATTACTCAGGATGTGTTTGTATATCATAACTGGCACTGTGTTGCCAGGCGTCACATTTCTAAGCAGCTCTTCCTAAATAGATGGGCACTGAGCTTTTCCCTTGACTCTCAAGCTGGCTTCCTGTTCTGGTTTATATAAAATTCACCAGTTTACAGGTAACAAACAAGCAGATGGTGCTCTAGTCATAAAATAAATACCCTTCAATAAAAATTCATATACACTCCCTTAGACACACACACACACACACTCATACACACAACCATGGAATCTGGGTGATTTTCCATTGTAGGGGGGGAGGAGAAAAATGTCTTTCCTTAAGAAAGGAAAATGCCTCGAGTCAAGCAAGTGAGGAATTTCACCTCAAAACAAGAGAATGATCTCTGTGGTCTGATTTTTTTGTCAATGATTTCTTTCAATGGGAGGTTATGCCAAAGTCTCTGGGGAAATGTGTGAGAGATTTTGAAAGTGTGAGCCTTTTTCCAACCAGATTTGTCAAGGGCATTTTATTTTATTTTTGCTCTTCCATTTCAGAAAGACGGGGTAGTTATTTGGGTGAGACTGTGGTCTAGTGGTTACAACTTGGGACGGTGAGTCAGAGCCCCCTGGCTCTGACTATTCCTAGTTCTCCGCTTGAGTCACCCGCCCATGAGGGCCTAGCCCAAAAAGTCACCGTGGGCCACTAAGCATATTTTCTTGAGATATGCTATTTTGGACGTCTCTTTGCCAAGTTACTTCTTAGATGTAAGAGAGATTTTCTGCTTTATAGTTATTTGCAGGACCTTTTTAGCCACCTGCTCTTCCAAACAAGTAAAAACGTCATTTCATCTATCTGTTGTACAGAATGTAAAAGGAAGAGATATTTTTCCCCCAAAGAGGTGGAGTTTGTGATAGTTTTAGTATTATTTTAAAAATTCTTCTTCCTTTAAAAAAATTAAAAGACCCATTAAAACTGTGCCTAACATGATAGACCATCTGTAATGTTCGTCTTCATCATCTCTTTCACTGGGGGCAGGGGGTGGCAGGGGGAGGAGAGACAGAAAGAGAGACAAAGACACCAGGTCATCCCAGGAGCACTGGAAGTCTGCATAGAATTGGATCATGTGCACATAGGAACTGGATGGGACCTTGAGAAGCAAATCTGACCCCCTAATTTTGCAGCTGGGCAATCTTGAACTCCTCCCAGAGAGGTCCAGGATCACATAGTAGGCGAATTAGAGAGCCTGGGATGAGGACCCAGGCTTGAGTGATGATTCTCTGTCTTGTTCCTTTAGGATCATATTGGGAACAGCAATCCTTCCAGCCCTCAGCCATCATCCTGGGAAAGGAGATAACAGCCCAGTAGCTGCTTTCTGCAGATGTGATAGCCATAGTTACTATAAGACCTAGAAAAGGAAGTGCTTTTTTTCTTTCTTGCCATCAAAGTCGTCCTTAGCATTGTCATATAGTTCAACATCAGATAATGCTATCATTTTTCCCTTAAAAAAAGTGACATTAAAGAAGAGGCCTTACCATCTGCATTGCAGTTTTGCCCGGACAACCATGGGACTTTTTCTATTGACTTGCAGCTGAAATCTTCCATATGTGCTGTAGAATAGAATATTGTTTAGAATATTTTAGAGTATGAGCTCCTTCAGAGTGACATTTGTCTTGCTTTTCTTTTTATATTCCCAGTTTCTATTTCAGTGCTTTGCACATAGTAGGCACTTAATAATTGCCTCCTTTGTTCATTTTCTTTAACGTTGGAAGGGACCTTAAAAAAGGCTATCTAGCCATTCTTACCCCCTCATTACATAGGTGAAGAAACCTGAGGGAAAGCTAACTTAAGTGATCTATCAAGGGTCACATAGGCAGGACTTAGCAGAGCCAAGATTTGAACTGGCTTTCGACTTCATTTTTTACCCTGCACAGGGCTTCTTCCTCAATTTCTCAAGAGATTTGATCAGTCTACTACATGAAGATGACACAGATTTGTTCTTTTCCCTTCTTGGGGGGGGGCGTGGATTGGGGTGTGGTGGGGGAGGAATTTGAGTCTTTGGGGATGTATACCTTCTTCTTTGTGCTGACATTTTTAACAGGCTCTAAAACCTGCTTTGATATCTCTCGAGCACATTGGCATAACCTGTGTTTGGGGTCTTTGCACAGAGAGAAGCCTAAAGCTTAACTTAAGCTCCTTAAGACATATCATAAAACACTATTTTGGAAAAAACCCTAATGATCCATGATCAGAACATTATTATTAAACAAGGGATTGAAATGCTTAAGTCAAGATGGTCTTATTTTTTAAAAATGAAAACTGAGTAGAGGCCATTTCATCGGTTTTCGGTGCTGTAATTCCCACAGCCCCTTTTGATTCCAGTTTGCTGAAAAGTTTAATGTTTTTGTAGGCAATTCATAATTTCCACGTTCAGGCAGCTAAGGAGGAAAAGAGCCTGAGCCAGTGGTGTTTTCATAGCGGGATGGTGGGAATTTTTTTTCCCCTGTAGAATGTAAAATGAGTGTCAGACTTCTGGGAAAAATCTGGTGAGAGGTATTCCTAGCCCTACTGAAATCCAAGGCATCACCTTCTTCAAGCTGTATTGAGGACCCCAAAGAATAGAATTTCCTGCTAGTTAGCATCACAAGGAAGGAAAGGATTTTCCTCTTGGCTGTAATAGTGCCTAATTTTCATTTTCCTTGTTATTAATAAGGACCTATCGCAGAAATGGACAAAATCTGTCAAATCCATCTTTTCTTTCTTTCTTGTTTTTTGGGGGTGTGTGTATATATATATATAACCACTTCCTTGTCAGAGTCTTGACCATGTCTGCAGCCAGCAAGACCGTCCCTAGAGTTTTCGCTTTGCAATCTCCAATGTCATTCACCGATTTGTGGGGGCCCTGCAATTATGTGTCATATCATGCCATTGTTAGAGTTGTTGGGGGTGGGAGTGGGGAGAGGAGGTGCTTGCTCCAAGGTAACTCTGAAGGCCTGTATGCCCTTTTTTCGCCATCTGGATTCAGTTAGCTGTCTCTCGGCAGTGGGGCCGAGTCTCATTTCCTCCGACCAGTAATGTTATATAGGCAGTGATCCTGTTCTGCCCTAACATAATTGAAAATTATGTGTATTGTAGGCTCTCAGTGCTGAAATGTAGGCTCGTAAAAATATGTGGTGCAGGTAGCCTGTGGAGATTGGATCTGGCACACAATGAAGCTTTTATGTAAAGTAAGAATTATAAGCTTTCACATTAATATTGCATTGTGGGAATGACAATTCATGGGTAGAGGGGCCTTTGAGGGAGGCCTAGCACATAGTAGGTACTTAATGAATGCTTGTTGACTGACCTTGAACAAAACTAACGGTTTCGTATTTTATCAAAAGAATGAGCCTCTGAACACAAGCAGATTTGGCTCACGCGGTGTTTGAGGTAGAAAACCATTTCTCGGCCTAGGCCACAGGAGCTGACTTTTAGGGATGGGTTGAGGTCCAACGTGACTTTGTCTTGGCATTTTTATTTTTTTAAAGTTGTGGTGGAGAGGTGAGTATTGGCGTGCTGCCATTTTGGTAGGCCTCAAGGAAATGACTCTGTGGAGTGGTTTTGACCAGTGTAGCCCATGTGTTTATGTGGTTGGTGCCCCCTGAGTGAGAATGAGAAGAAGTCAGAGGCACACAGTCTCCCCACAGCAGGCTGAACAAATTCCCATAGTAGTCACAGAATGTTAGAGCTGGAAACAAAGTTAGATCAACTGGTTGGACCTCTTCAATTTTAGAGGAAGAAAATGAGGCTCTGACAGGTTGTGTGATATTCCCATGAGTCTGTAGGCAATGGCAGAATTGGGAATGCAGGTCCCCAGATATTTGACTTGGAGCATCAGACTGATGCTGTGGTTCAGACTAAGAAATAGAATTTTTGGTGTTCAGATCCCAGTTCCATACTTCTGCCCTCTCTAGATGTACCCTTTGTTCTTCTAGGCTGTCAAAAAAGTACCTTCTTTCCCTGAGAATGGAGGTGACCATCCTGGAAGAAATCCAAAATCTTTAGAAATTTAAGACTTCAATCTGCTTACTTAGGAATCTGTTTTAAAAAACACCTTGACAGGGTCACATCTTTTAGGAACCTTTAACATGAATGTGCCTACAGTTTTTATTTCAGCAAATACTTGTTTTTATATTTATTATTATTTTATTATTCTATGTTAACATTTGCTTATTAAATATATTTCCCTGATATATGCTCAGTCCTCAGGAGAGCACTGCCTAGCAATTCCTTCACTTGGGGCAAAAATAATTGTGTTGTGGGCAGCATTGTCAGGGATGATGTAGAAGATGTGACTGCAGGTATAGTTGGACCATGAGAGGGTAAGTCTGTAAGTCTGTCCCTTACAGATTCTGGCTTGTGCCCCCTCTGGGAGTGGTGGTGGTGGTGGTGGTGGTAGTAGTTCCCCAGAGAAGAGCACCACAGTGATGGCGATTTGTGTGGTACGGAAGGCTAGCCAAGGGATCAAGGTCACAAATGACCATGAGATAAGGGGAGGGGCGGCAGTCTTTGGACTCCTATGGAATAAATTTGTTTGCCTGTTGTCGTCCTCCCCACTCTGAACCCCCAAGTTGCAGTTGTGGAACTAGCCTTCTGGGACTAGGTTGTGTTGCCCTAGTTATAACTCTGGCCTTAGATTTGGCCCTATGGGTGATACAAAGATGAATAAGATATGGCTCTTGCTCCATACCCTGATGAAACTTATAATCCAATAGAGGAATTAAGGCATATACATAAATAACCATAGAAAATAGAATTTAATAAGTGATTTAATACGTGCTCAAGGAAGGCATGGGACAACGTGCTACTGATAGTTCCAAGGAAAGAGCAACCACATTTGGCTTCAGGGGAAGGGGGAAGGGTCGGAGAAGGCTTTATGGCAGAGATGTTATTTGATCTAGACCTTTATAGGATGGACAACATTTCGACAGGCAGAAATGGGCAAGATTCAGGAAGGTCCAATGAGTATTCCAGCTGTAGGGGCTGACCTGAACCAACATTTGGAGGTACCTTGGTTGGATTTTCCTCTAAACAATAGGTTACTATTCAAGGTGGATGAGGTTATTCTGTGTAGGCTGCATTGGAGAGAGAAGTGACTGCAAGTGACAAGTCAGAAAGCTAGGATAATCTTCTAGGCAATGTAACTCGAAGTAAAGTAAATTACTTTAAAGTAATTCTGTGCTAATAGGAAAAGGAGTCAGATGGTTGTAGAAAGTACATGGTACCAGTAGACAGAAGATCTGTATTTTGATTTCTTGACACTCCACTTAGTTCTTATGTGACCTTGGACATAGCTTATCACCTCTGGACCTCAGTTCCCTCATCTGTAAAATGAATGAGGTTGAACCTAGATGATCTTGAAGGGCCCTTCCGGTGCTAAACTCAGTCTTTCATGCAGCAGGTAGCCCTGGTTCTTGGTAGTGCCCTATAAGACCACAACAGGACTAAGTTTTTTAATTCAGCAAGGTTGGAGCAAGATTTAACCAAGTGGTTCCTTTATTCTCAGCCTGAGGGCCAAGTATGTATCTCCGTTGTATGTATTTAGAAATGTCTCTAGTCTTTGGAAAGGATTAGTGTGCAAGACACATTTGTTACCAAGGAATATATTTGTTCCATAGTTTATTGGGCTAGAGGCTGAATTATCTCTTAGTCTCATCTAATGTGTAGTTGTTGAATAAGGGACAGTTACATACTTATGCCTTGCTCTCTTTCAAATAAAGGATGATTATTGTAAAAATGAGGGTAGTCCACTTAAAGGGAGATTCTGAACGGATGGTTTCCTTCGACATTACTGTCTGAGGTATTGTGGTACAATGGAAAGAGTGCCAGGTTTAGAATGAGATTTGGGGTTCATATCCCAGCTTTATTTCCAAATGACCTGGGAAAATCACTTGACTCTCTCTGGACCTAGGATTATTCTTCCTTTGCCAAATGAGAGGGTAAGATTAGATCCCTTCTGAGGTGTCTTCCAGCTCTCTGTCTATCTATCCTCCTCTTTCTCATTGCTCCTTTTTCCTCCGTTATGATTGGGGTAGTATTAGTGGGATTATTCAGGGTAACATTCTTTTGAAGTTAACTATGCAATATTATTTAAAAGGTGAAATCATTCTTTAAAAGTTGGTATTATCTTTGGGCTTGCTAAGCAACAAGCATACCAATGGGAACTTCTTACATTGCTGCTTCATTACACACACACACCCACACCCACCCACACACACACACACACACACACACGTACACACTCACTGCACCTCTCTCATATTTTTCTTTCCCATTTTTGTTTCCCTTTCCAGTATCTCCAGATGAAATGGCCACTGCTTGATGTTCAAGCAGGGAGCTTACAGAGTAGACAAGCCCTCAAGGATGCGAGGTCTCCGTCTCCAGCACACATTGTTGTAAGTAATCTCACAAAAATCAATCTTGCTATTATTGAGAAAAGTTATTTTGATGTTAAGAGTTTTGGATTGTTATATTTTTTCCTGTGTTTTTTGAGGGGTTCATGAGTGGAGGGGAGACAAAGGAGAGATGTAGGGTGGGGAGTTCTCTTGAAGGTAGTATTATCCATAAGGTCCTCTTGGCTGGTGATATGTTTAAGAAGTAGAAAAACCAGAAATATATGCTCTTTCCCAGTTTTGTGAACTTTTCTTCCACTTTTATTTCTTCTGGGTCCAATCTGAATGGAAAAGCCACTCAAGGGCATGGGCATGTCATTACCATGGTTCTATGAATGACATCAAGGAGATAATAAAAAGCCAGATTTCCCTTCTGTGACCTATGATCCTCCTTACTTTTCTTCCATTCCTGGATAAGTAATGGACAGGAGATGGAGGAGTAGGGAATCAAAAGCACAAAAGGAGGGAAGTCGTGCATTTTTAGGTTTTTGAATATAGCAGTATCTTTTTCATGCAGCATTGGGAAAAGATCTTCTGTACCTAAACCCATTTAATTATATTAGAGTAAAAATGAATTTTACAGACTCAGGCTTATTTGGTGTATGCAGTTGTAAATTTTGTGGATGTGATGTCAGAAACAACTTGCGTTTAGCACCAAGCAATGACCACATTCATGAAGGGCTTATGTCCACATATATTTTTAATGCACTTTCTTACTAAAGAGTTTGTAGACATGGAAAGCAGAGTTTGTAAATTAACCTCTTGAGAAGATAGCTTGGACTTATTAGAATATTTCCTTCTCTATATTTTATCATATGTTGGACTTTATATTTTAAAAATAATTAATGGATGGCACATTTTTATAATTAATCTATGACAGGTAGAATTATGCAAAACATGGAACTATTCATGTATTTTTTATTGAGGACCATAAAATGCTATCTTTGTATGTTTTGCCTCTATTATGTTTAATTTTTAAAAATGAAATTTATTATATACACTTTTTAAAAAGAAAGTCTTAACACAGTGTGGTTAAAATTTATTTAAAATCTTGGGGAATATCTTCTCATGCAAGCCACAGCCATTTGGTTATATTTTATTCAGAGAAACATTCCTCTGTACAATTTAAATAGTGGTATAGAATGTAGCACAATAAAATAATAATGTCATTAAAAACATTTTTGGTTGGTGTTATTGTGGGCAAGAGGTAGCCCGGCCTCATCGATGAAGACCTAGCTTTGGAGTTAGGAAGCCTCTGACATATAGAGCTGTGTGACCACGAGCAGGTCACTTAACTTCTCAGAATCCCAGGTAACCCTCTAAGATTTTAAGCTATAGATAAGAGTCCCCTGTGGGGATTGGTGGATGGAAGTTTCCATATATGTGATTTTCCATTCTCCTGAAGATCAATCCCAAAGCTGCACCAAAAAATTAATAACAATAATAATAACTACAGAGTTCTTTTTTGAATCTTAACATCTTGGGTAGCATGAAAAGAGTGAGAAGCAGAGCAGCATTTGCTATGAACTTTGTCTAAAAACTGTTTCTTTCGCTCATCCCGATGGAATCGCTCTTCGGTCATTTCATGGAATTCTAGAATGTTAGATGAGCAAAGGATCTTAGAAATAATTTAGTCTGGTCTTCCATAGTATAGAGGAAAGAACACTAGATTTAGGATCGGAAGACCTGGGTTTTAACTCTGGCTATATTGGGCCTTTGTTTCCCCTTGTAAGAGGAGAAGAGGGGGAGACTGGATGATTTCTAAAGGCCCTTCCAGCCCCAAACCCTGTGCTCCTTCACTTTACCAGTGGGAAATCTGAAGGCTCTCTAAGGGAAATGATGTATCCCAGCTCACACAGTTAGTCAGGAGCAAAGTCTGCACAAGAATCTACCTTGAGCTTCTGCTTGGTATACTCTATTTTTAGGAAACCCTAGGCCTTGGCTTCATCTTCCATGAAATGATAAAGTTAGACTGGATGGCCTCTAAGATCCCCTCCAGCTCAGTCATTAAGCCATTGATTCTAGTAGAAACAAAGCCAGCCTGTGTATGCGGTTCTGTTGCCTTTAATTTGGTGCCCTGTCAGAGAAATTATCAAGGTGATAATGTAACTGCCAACTTGTGAGCCTTGAGTTGGCTTCCCATACAGGTGTGACTTCTCAACAAACAAACAAACAAACAAATGGATGTGAGACACTGAGAATTTCTCTTGGTGAGTCCGTGGCTGATTTGCATAAAGGTGTAGAGCCAGCAGGTTGTATAGTTGAAAGGAACTTTAGAGGTCTCTAAACCAGAATTTCTTAACCTTTTTTTTGGTCATGGACCCCTTTGACAGTCTGGCGAAACCTATGGACATCTTCTCAGAATAATGTTTTTAAATTGGAAAAAAAGAGAGAATACATAAGATGATAAAGGAAACCAATTATATTAAAATATAGTTGTCAAAATATTAAGAAACAAAACAAAAACAGATTCATGGACCCTCAGGTTAAGACCCCCTACTCTTAGTCCAAATATCTGGTCTTAGAAGTGAGGATGCTGAGGACCAGAGAAGAAAAGTGACTTACCTAATCTACTCAGATATTCTGACTCTAACCTCAGTGCCCTTTACATTATCCTAGTCCCTTACCTTCATTTTACTGATTAGGACCCTGAGTGTCAGATTTTGACATCTCAGGGACATAGGGCAAACAGAGCTAGGACTAGAAGCTACATCTCTTCCCAGTGCCCTTTCCACAAAATTCTCTCTGCCTGGTCTTGGCAGTGTTTGATTCCATTTGATCCGACTAGAGAGATGGAGAAGCTTTTTTTCAACTTTTTCTGAGTGTGGTGTAGCAAAAGGAATGTTAGATTTAAAATTGGTGGGGCCTGGGTACAAATCCTTGCTTTGCTTCACTATCTGTGTCACATTGAGCAAGTGATCTAACCTCTCCAGGCCTTGGTTTTCTTGTGATGGCCACTAATTTGCTGTCCAGAACTGGAACTATAATTTTGTTATCCTCTAAGGTAGGTCACACTCTTAAGATTGACTTCTACTAGTTTAGAAATGGTTGGTTGGAGATTTTGCAATGGAGGAAGAAGAGCATTGCTTTTAGATGTCTTAGAGGTCCTTCTTTCTTTTAGTACAAAGCTGCTCTGGGTCTTTGAAGGAGATTTGGGATGGGCACACTCTGTTGTAGGTGTGCCCTTCTGTGGTCTTGGGATCTCTTTCCTCCACTGGCTTTGAATTTGAATTGAGTGTGTAAACTTGGGAAGGTGGCTTGTAGCCAACGAAAACAAGTAGGGTTGTCCAGGTTCTAAGAACCTTATATTCACATTTGGAAACCAAAGATCAGTGCAGGGGGCAGGGACTGGAGGAGATGGCAGGAATATTTTTCCAGGAAGCCTGAGTCAGATTCAGTGTGGGCTTTGGCTAGGCAGGCAATAGGAGTGTCTTAAGGACCATTTTCCTCTTTTGTTCAGTGAAAAGCATGTTGTTTACCATAGCAACCACTTTGAAGCATGTAGTACCTCAGCAATGGAGACCCTCATCCAAGGATCCCCAGCTGAGACTTGTAATATGATCTTTTGTGATCCTTTCAGTCTTCTTAGGGGGGGCAAAGGGAGTGGTGCTTTGTGGAAGTGACAGAACAAGAGAAGGAAGGAGCTGGGGCAAAAGAGGGATAAACAGTATGTTTAGTAAAGGTGAACTTTTTATTCTGGGTGAATTTGGTCATTAATTATGTGTTTGTGGGGAGCAATATATTCCCTGAAGAACATACGAACAGTGACATTCTGAGGAAGTGGTAGTGCCAGGGGAGGAAGTCAGGTGAGAAGATTGTACAAGGCAGCTGGATTGAGATGTGTGTAGTTTCTTCTGTATTATGCTTTACACTCCCTCATCCTTAGCCTGTTTTGCTGCTGGTTTGGGTGAGTCAAAATCTATGCCAATTTGAGCTGCAAAAAATATGATTAAGCTTTTTCAGTAGGCATAAAAGAATGTTCATCCTGGCCAAATTTATGTTGGGTCACAGATGTGCATAAGTATTTAGTACACATGTATACTTTGGGCATGTGAAGTTATCTATAATATATGTGTTGTGCAGTATATTCAAAGTCCAAATCAGAGCCAATAACATTTGGATCTCTGTAAGATTACACATGAACCTCACCCCCACCAGTGTTAAAATTAGCCAACCAACTCTAAAATGTTCTAGAATTGGACTTCACCTGTAATCTAACAGTTATTTCACCCTTGTGTTGTCTTGTTTTTCATTTAAAAATGTAATTTCTTAGTCTTTCATCAAAAGTATTTCAAAATAAATGACTTATCATCACTCCCTAATTTCTCTGAGATTTAAAATACATGCTAGTATTTTTGCCAAATTATTTCTTAATTTTTGACTTAAAAATCAGTAGCAGAAGTTATGAGTAGTAAAGATATTGATAGCCACATGTACCTAGGAAGATAGGTATTTTCCTGTAAATTTAGGCTAGGATAGTGGTACATAAAAGGTCAAGCATAAAAAGGTAGAGGAATATTGGCAGGATATTTTTATTTGATTATCAGCCCTTCAGCAAGATTTTAGTTCATGGGGTGAGTGGTTCATACCCTAGAAGATTTAATTTAAATTTTGTAATATCATGCATTGAGTAAATGTGCTTAATAGGTTTGAGATTACAAATAAGATATTAATTAAAAAAACACAACAACCCACACATTTTAGTTCCTGTAACTGACACTGCCATCCTGTTTGTTATATATAATCCAGCTGCTGCTAATCTGTGTTCAGAAGTGAAAGGGAATTATTCCCAAAGGATGCTGTCTCCATTGACTGGCCAAAAGCAAATATGAATTTATACAAATTCCATTCTTTTCTTTTTCTTCTCTCTTTTTGTAAATGATCTGAATTAAATCAATCTTCAGACTTAGGAAATAATCAAATCCCTTCCCCCTCCCCAACCCCCAATCCTTTTTCTTCTCCAAGTCACTATGTCTCTTGCTGGGGGCCAGGGGTGTCTTTTGCCCATTCAAAACTTCTCCATGCTCATGTGGTGTCTTTTTCTATTTCTTGCCTAGATTTTGCCTATTTTAAAATCAGCTGCAAAAAAGGTGGAATCTTACTGAGTTGTAGTCTTCTGAGACAATGTGCTCATTTGAAACTGCTCCATTTGATTAGGTGAGCCCATGGGTTAGAAGCCTTTCCCAGGATGCTACCTCTGGTATCTTTGCTATACAAAGACTTTCATTTAACTTCCTTTGTACCTAGCAAAAAGAGACGCTGTACCCCAAATGGTGGTATTTTGGCATAGTATATCTTTTACAGAACGGCAAAAGGCTTCCCAAATTCCTACAATTTCTTCGGGGTTGACTTTTGAAGTCGATGTGGATTTTTACCTTGGGGTAGATTTCAAGTGCGTCTTGTTCTTCTGAGTAATGAGCAGAGAGGTGTGGGATAAGAAAGCAGGCTGAGTCCTGAAGAACAAAGGATGCTAGGTTGTGGTAGCAGGGTGGTTTTTTTTTTTCATTTTGTTTAAATGCTGAAGGAAAGAAAAAAAACTCACAAAATGTGATATGATGGGGAAAACTTCAGGCAAGGTTTGCACTTATGGTATGGAGCTTTTTTCAGTATGCATAGGGGATAACATGACTCTTATTTTTCGAATTTTGTTGAATTGGTGAGGGGAGACAGTTACTTATAATTTAGGGTCAATATTGTACCTTCTTACTTGGCACTATGGAAAAGAATAATAAAGTCAGAGACAGAGGACCTGGCAAATTCTTCTGATACTTATTTCTAAGGTGACATTGGATAAATCACAGGCTTTGGAGGTTGGACTAGATTGTTTCTAAGGTCCCTTCTAGCTCTAAATCCATGAATTTAAGATTATAATAGATGACAAAGAAGGAGCAAAACTACTTTGAGAGATTCCCCTCCCTTCTCACCCCCTTTTTTGGCTGATATAGCCATTACTGTATTGTAGAGTCTTCTTGGGCACTTCCTTTAGGGGGTCATGACCTCCTTTGGCCAGAGATACTGTTGAGAGAAAATCTTTGTGGTTTAAGCCCTTTTGTTTAGATTTTGACTATGACTCAGATTCATAATCATGCTTAGTTTTGTAAGGAATGGATGAAAGAAAAAATTATTTATTAATCACTTACTGTGTGCCAGGGACTGTGCTAAATGCTGGTGATACAAAAATTGGAAGCCACAGGGGTTCTGATCTCACAAAATTAGCATTCTCATAGAGGGAGACAACTCATATTAAAGAATGGCATCAGTCAGTTCACTAAGCATTTATAAATGCTTATTTTGGGCTAGGCAGAGTGCTAAGTATTTGGTGTACAAAGACAGGCAAAACCCAGTCTGTGCTCTCAAGAGTCTTACATTCTAGTGAGGGATGATAACATGTAAATAACTAGGTACAATACAGTGCAGCCATCTGTTTATCGTGGAATCTTCTGATGATATCACCAAGTCAGCTTCTATCTAAGGAGAGAAGATGAGTCGCCAAGGGCTGTAGCCTTGGGGAAACAACCTGTTTTTCGCGAGTATGGCCTAGATGTATTACTATCAAGAGAGACTGAGAAGGAGCGGTCTGATAGGTAGTAGGAAAGCTAAGAGAGTAGTGTCACCACAACCCACAGTGAAGAGTGTGTCTAGGAGGGAGTGCTGATTTAGGCTGCATAGCAGTCAAGAAAGATGAGGATTGAGAAAAGCTCAAGGAGCTTGAATTCTAATAGGGGGAGATGCTGCATTTTGAAAGTGGTATCCAGGGAAGGGAGTTTGTTTTGAGGAGTTACAGGGAGAGTGAATTCATCTCCAGGGCAGTTAATTGACTTATCTTTTCCAAAAGCAATGTTGCTTATTTTGATTATTGTCCACAGAGCAAGTAGTAGAAACTGAGGAGAAGGCAGGACAGATAGAAAAAATAGTTTCAGTAGACAGGCAGATGGGATATAAAGAAAGCATCACTTAGTTTGAGGCTTGGCCGCATGTCGTGCACTAGACAAGCTTGCATTCATTCAGTTTCCTTTTGAACTGGCCCAACTCCTAAGGTTCTAAAGCTGGGGAGATTATTTCCCCTGGGACCTCAGGGCGTGGATTTTGGAGCGGGGTCCTGGTCTAGGCGGGGAGAGAGTTATCAGCCAAGACAAGATGGATGGAGAGATGACCTGGTTATTTGTCTGAAAGCTTTCTATGTGTGCAAAATTGTATTGGGCGCTGTGGTGTGCATATGTTATGATTCTGCCTGCTGAGAAGTATACAGTTTGGTTAAGCTGACAAAACTAACACACAAAGCTATTATTCAGTGAAAACAAAAGTCTATAGTTAAGTGATAAATTATATGGCATATAGTCCCCAAGAGATTGGAGAGAGGTTGTTGTTAGGTTTGGAAATACTTGGGGAAGAGTGGTTCAGTCACAGGGCCATCTTTCTGCCCCGATTTTGGAAGGATCCAAAATGTCTTTTTTTTTCCTTAGGCAGGGTAGAAAATGGCAATTTGATAACTATCATTTATCTTTGGCCTCTTGTTCAGTAAAGACCTAGTGGCCTAGTAACCCTTGCTATAACTCAGGGTCTTGGATTGAGTTACCACAAAAACTTTTGTTCAAGCACTAGGCTTTGTTGGGGTTTCCCTCTCTATCGCTGGGTAGAGAGTGGAGATGCTTGTTAAAATTAGTTAGAAAAAGATTTAGTCCATCATAAACCTCCACAGTGCTTTGCTAGAGGTAGGATTAGATTGGCATTTCATAAAACAGGGGTGCAAAGCCTTTGTTGAATTTGCTTGGTTTTGGCTTGGAGATGGGCTGCTTCCTTCTGGAATGGAAGCAGTCCTCAAAGTCAGCATGCATTTATTTAATGGACTCTTTTTTGTTGATTAATATTGCTATCACCCCTCTATACCCATAGGATCTATATGAGAAATATGTGTGATCAAGTAAAACTAATAATCGATGCATTGACCCTACCTGAAAAAATGCATGTTTCAGCCCACACCTATAGTCTTCCACCTGCCTGGAGAAGTGCTGAGAAATGTTTCCCTTGCAGCCCTCAGAAGTCATGACTGGTTACTGTTCTGTTGGCATTTAAATAAAATACGATAAACATTTATTTGTTAGGTAGCTACCGTTCGATGAGCATTCTTTGTGATGAAAAGCAATCTTGCTGTTATCCTTGCTTGGTAACTCCTGACTGTTCTACAAAGCAGGGATGCTTAAACTTTTTTTGTGTCATGGATCCCTCTGATAGGCTGGTGAAGCTTATGGATCTCTTTTTAGAATAATTTTTTCAAAGGCATAAAATAAAATATCTAGGATTACAAAGGAAAGCGATTACATTGAAATACATTTATCAAAATATTTCTTAAATTTTTTTCATAGACCCCAGGTTAAGAACCCTGCCTTTTCTAGATAATACTTAGCTTGTTCAACAGCTATACTTTCAAAGAGTGGCCTGATTTTTTTTAAACAGTTCTGGGGTCAATGGAAATTGATCATCATCATCATCATCATCATCATCATCATCATCTTCATCATCATTGTTTATCGTATAAGTTCGCACCTGACCTAGACATTTTTATTTTTAAGAAGAATAGGGCTGTCTAAAGCATCTCTCTTGAAATCTTAAGAAGACAAATAAAATTATGGTAAATTGTCCTCTATTAATTAAATTAACATTTTAGTTTTAGGAGAGACCAATACAATTGACAGCAGTTGTGATTTTTATGTTACTTATGCACACTTTCTAACATATTGGCACCTTTTGTATAAGTAAAATATATAGCACAGCAATTCTATTCTGTTAGCCTCAGAACATAATTTTTGCTATTTTGAATTTTAGCAGCAACTCTGAAGTGTTGGAAAAAGGGCAGACCTTGGGGTAGGAAAGGTCTGACAGGTACTAACTGAATGACCATGGGCAAGTAATATAACCTCTCAGTTCCCCTTGTCAACTCTCTAAGACTATTAAGTTAAGACTAGATACCGATCTGCATTGTGGAAGGAGTTTCCACGCTGGAAATTCTGTATTTTACTAAAATCACAGTTTCTGATCTCTACCCACCCCCCCACCCCCCAGCAAACATATCTTCTATAGGCTGAATAAATAATGTCTGTCTCTCTCTCTCACAAACACATACACGCTTCTGTTTTTAGCAGTATAAATAGTATAGACACTACATTGTGATTTATGAAATCCAAATTTATTTAAAAGCATTTGAATTCCTATTACCTTTTTATCATTATGTATTTTCTTGGTCAATGAATGCTAACACTGCAATTACTATCAAGAGGTGGGGGGGTGCCTTGAAACTTTTTGACATTTAAAACTGTGTCTTCATAGTCAAGAATGTTGGGAACCATTGGACTACATGCCCTCCAAAGCCCTTCTAGCACTAATGTTCTCTAAATGGGTATTACCTGTAGTCTTGAAGTTTGCCTTCAACCCACTCTTGCTCACTGCATCTGTTTTTCCCAGCTTGGGGCAGGTACAGAGTTGGCAAGCTTTAGAAGGCCAAATATGAAAGATTAGTACTCAAGTGATAATGAGATTCAAAAAAGGTTGGAGGAGGTGAAGGGGGGCGGGGGACTGGTACTAACTAAGCTGTTCCAAGTGTACTTAGAAGTAGGTTTGTTTTCATTATGGAGGTTGTGATTCTAATTCTTCCAGTCATGAAAACCTTCATTTGGCATTCACTGGTAGGTAGGTAGGTAGGTAGGTAGGTAGGTGGGTGGGTGGGTAAGGAGGGAGGGAGGGGGAGGGAGAGAGAGAGAGAGAGAGAGAGAGAGAGAGAGAGAGAGAGAGAGAGAGAGAGAGAGAGAGAGTGTGTGTGTGTGTGTATGTGTGTGCGTGCATCTTATCTCTCACATAAGCCCTTTGAGGGTAGGGACTTTACAATGTGCTTCTTCTATATTTCCCTCCCAGCATATTCTAAACTCCTTATCCTTTTCTATATAGCAAATAGTTAATAAATACTTGATATGAGTAGAAAGCTAATTCTTGGTATGGAAATGAGGTTTATTTTAACATTCCTTATTAAGTCTTCCAGTATATTCTTGGCTGCTGTAAAATAGAGTCATAGCATTGACCATAGATTTTGTTCTGGGATGGCCCTTAGAGTTCATCTAGTCCAGCTCTTTTCACAGATGAGGAAACTGAGACCAAAAAAAGTTAGATGATTTCCCTAAGGTAATTCCAGGGAATAAACGGCAGAAGCAAAATTCAAATCCTGACTCCAAATCCAACGCAACAAAATTGTTTCTCAGTGGCTTGCTTCCCCCCGCCCTGCCCCCCCCCCCGTTTCCCCTTCTTTTTTGCTTTCATGGTATGGTCTGTCAGTGATTAGAGTTAAATTCCATTTCTCAGTGGACTGTGTTGGACCAACACAATTTTGTTGATCTGTGACCTGGTTACCAGTACAGCTCTGGGAGGTAGAGTTCCTGTGAGTTTCCATTCTAAGGCCTAACCTCTGCTGCTAATGGGTAGACTTGCAGAGGAAGAGCTGAACTCTGAAAAGACTGTATGATTATAAGAGTGGGACAGCAACCCATTGACGTGTGGCTATATTTCATGACTTTTTGTTGTATTTCTTTAATGATGCAAGGGACTTAATGGGCTTGCTCGTTTTGTTGTCCCATTGATTGATTAAGCATATGTGCGTATGTATGTGTGTGTGTCCTCTTTAGTGTGTGTGTTTTACTTGCTTGCCCATTTTATAGCAGTCTGTAGTTAGCTGACTGTCCATGGGATGTTATGGTAGCTAAGCAGAGAGCTGAGCCTAAAGTATACATTTCTGTTTATTGAAAAAGATACCTGTTTGAAGCTGTGAATGAACTCTCCACTGTCAGCCTATCAAGTTTCACTATCCCACCTTCCAGGCCTTCGCTCATCACCGTGCATAATCCTAAATGTTTAAGGGGATGCTGTGACTTCATTTCTTAATTATTAAAGTCATTGAGGCAGGATGTGAATAACTCTTGATTCGCCCTGCCACAAGCGTGGCAGGGTCTTTAGCAAATTAGGACATTGGCGTTAGATAAATGATAGTTGAGGAGCTGACTGGGGCCTGGTCCTGTTAACTGTGCTTATCTTAGTTGTACCCTTAGTTTGGAAGCCTTATAGTTCATCTTTTCTGTTACTGTACTGGATCAAAACCAGAGCTGCACGTAGTAATTATTATGCCTGGACAAATTGAGTCGTGTATGTCCCAAGAGAGTCTGCCTTGTACCACCCCATTCCCTTTCCCATGTTGGATAGAAGGTGGGCTTCACAACAGAGTAGTCATGATGAACAAGGGCTGTAGGGTTGCAGGCCACTACGTGTGGTGGCTTGCACCAGCAGAGGACAGCAAGACGAAGTGAAGGGGTGGCAGACCCCATAAGGAGGAAGTAAATCCCTTCTATCACCTAATGGAAACATAGCTTCCTCCCTGTCCATGTTCTGGGGCAAAGTCCTGGTTGCCCTAGGTTAGTTATGCCTCTGCACAATTCTAAGTGCTGTTGGATTGTAAAAAGGCAGACCTGTTCTCCGCCCCCCCCCCAACTGGCAATCCAGTGGTAGCCCTATGGTCCACTTTTAAGGATTCAGGAATGTTATGATGCAAACCCCTTTTGCTGCCAAAACCGTCATGGCAGGTGAACCCAGGCAGGGATGAAGTGCATCACAGGAGACTTAATGAGTTAGGCTAGGAGATGGCAGAATCATCTGGCTTACCAGTCTAGTAGGGCAAAGAGCCCTTCTTCAGGACACAGAAATCATTTTCTCTCTCAGATCATTCTTGCTTGGTTGCCCAGGTGCTGATGGTGAAGAAAACAGCAAGTACTTAAAATTACCAAGGAAGGAAGGAAGGAAACCCAACAGCACAGACAGGCCTTGGGACCAGTGTGTTCTTCGGCCCCTGGGGACTTCTCACATTGCTGTGGTGACAAAAAGCCAGGCCGTTCCTTGTTTCTCCTGCCTCTGAAGTCGAGCCAGCCTTAGGAGGATTCTGAGAGAGAGCCATTTTCCTTGTGCTAGAAACCAGAAGCCAACTTAAATGGGCGAAGGTTTAAAATAAAACTTAGGGGGAAAAGAAGCTTAGTGGAGGAGAGAGGAGGGTCACTGGATCTTTGGGGAAGGAGAGAAGAAAGAGCCAGACTGGGATTTAAGAAAAAAAGAGTCAGAATTTTATCCTGGGAAAGCCTCTTTTGGGATGATACAATAGAAACTCAGAAGCAAAATTTAGAAAGAGGTAGTACCTCTGTAGCCAGGCCTTATAAAGGAGGGAGTGTCAGAAAATGCTTAGTTACAGTGACAGAGTCCAGGAATATTTAGTGAAGACTCACAAGTACATCAGTCTTGATGGTCAGAACTGAAGGTGCCATTTTTAAAAGGTACTGTGCCCTTTTCTTCCTTTCCTTTTCCCATTCAATTCATTCCCCCCCCCCCCATGTTAATGAGCTATCTGCATTTCTCTCAAGAAAATAAGAGTCTCTTATGCAACTTGGAGCAGGGGCAGAGTAAAAGTGGCTCATATGAAATGAAGGAGGAAAAATGGAGTAGAGGAGAGGGAGGGGACCCTGCGTGTGCTAGCTTGAGTGTAGGGTATACATGCAAACAGTATGTACTGAGAGGACAGTCTATGGGGAGAGGGAGAGTGCTCCGAGACTATGCAAGGCTTCTGAGGCTCATACTCATAATAATTAAGATGAGAGTGTCTAATGTGCTGTTACCATTAATATGTGGAAACATGATATCACTCCTCTGCTTAAAGATTCCAGCCTAACAAAGAATCTCTTCCTGGATGTAGCACAAAAGGAAGTAAGGAAGAAAAGAAAAAGAAAGAAAGGAAGGAAGAAAGAAAAGAAGGAAGGGAGATAGGAAATTTACTAAGCAACTATGGCTGAATTTGAGTTTAGGTCTTAAGGGTACCATGTGCTTTGCCCACGATCTAATTTGAATCTCATACCCTGTGGAACAGATAGGACAATTTCAGTGCCCCCATGTCATAGATAAAAAATAAATCAGACCTCGGTTGTAGCTTGCCCACAGTATGTAGCTTCTTAAGTCTTCTGTGTTCCAAGTCAGTGCTCTTCCTACCATGTTATTTCTAATATGGATTAATTTTTCTCATTGTTTTTAAGAAAAGGGATGGTTGATGAAGTTGAATTGAGAACTATTCAAGCAGGGAGGACAGGACCTTAGTAGAATTACCACCAATTCTCCTCCGTTTGCCTCTTCTCTAACCCCTGGACTTCCCAGATTCCATGGGATAGCTGGACAGTAAGTACCAGGGTTGGGGTGCCTTTTCTCCTCCTCTTCTTATTCTTCACCCCACCTCCACCCCCCACCCCAAAACGTGGTTACTACCACTACTTGGATAAGCTGGGAGTAACCAACTACAATGCTTCCAATGATATGAAGGACTACCACAATATATCCTATTTCCTGCTGCCGCTTTGTTTTAAGACTCTGTGGGCCTTACTGTCTGTGTTGCCCCTGTATTTTCCAGGTTATTTTCTACTTTCCTCCTCCCCTTCCTCATCCCCCATCTTGTATGACCTGCCAGTGTATCCCTAAGGTCCCTTGGGCCTCGCTATCTAAAAACTCAACTGTTTTTAGGTATTCTTTCTCCTAATTGAAGTCAGAGCTCCTTAGAAGCAGATACTATCTTGATTTTTCTGTTTGTATTTCCAGGACTTAACACAGTGCTTGACATAGGCACTTAATACATACTCTTTGTTTCTTTCATTCATTCACTATTGGGCTGATTCCACCAACAGAAAAATTTTGTAATAAGAAAGATTCCTTGAGAGTGCTTCAGCCATTCCTTTCTGTGGAGTGTACCACTGGTCTATTTTGCCTGTGGAATGGCGCTTTAGGTGTGTGCCCATGCAATTGGGGATTGTCTTTTAATTTCTGCAGTTGCTGTATGTGTATAGATTTTAGTGTGACTTCCTTGCCTATCTCTGATAGACCCCACTCTCATCTTCACCTCCAAGATGAATTTGTTGTCATGTACCATTAAAGACCAAACCAGAAAAAGGATGGTACAAGTGTTGCCACCTATAGGTGGAAAATTGGTTACACTCGATTTATCAGGACTGGAGCAAAGATAGCATTAGAGGAGAAATCATCAACACCCTTATGGTATCCATGTCTATATTCACTGCCCTGATAGGTATCATAATCATTTTAGGCTTAGACATAACATGGATTGTTGGCTAAGCATTGGTTAAAAATTTGACTTAGTCCTATTTGTTTTAAATGTCATTAAATTTTACCATCTGCTCAAAGTCCTTGGAGTTCCTTTTTTCTTTCTCTGGGACAAAGGTCCTTTTACTCTGAGCGGTTTTCAAACTTGTGGGCTCAAGGTCATCAGGATACATGATAGTCCCTACCTCTGCACATCCTTCACGTGCTGAGGTCTCAGTTAGCCGTCTTCACTTTCCCTTTGCTTCGGAAAGTCCCATCGTTTGACCCTGAGCTCACATGATGGTACTCAGTCTCTAGAATCCTCTCCTAGAGAAGGCGCTAGATCCCAGGGCTCACCTGCAGGGGCTGCTATCATTTGCAGCTGTGTTCTGAATTCCCTTCTCATCCCCTTTGCATCTTCCCATATTATGGACAAAAATTCTAAGAGGTGAAGGAAAGGAGGATTGTTTTCCTTATCAGCTGGGAATAGAGATTTGCCTGAGGAAGCAAAAGTTTGGGGTAGGAAGCTGTGGTGCCTCTTAGAAAGTTTTATTTACTCCTCCATAGTTTGATACTGCCTGCTGCCAGCTTGTCTCTGTGTTTTCTTGTTGACGTGGCCTGCAGAATGTGGTGTGTGTGCCAGGTTATGAAATGCAGATTTGTCTTACTTTGTGTCGATCACTTTAGTAAATATTTGCGGTGTGTACACAGTCATATTTCTGGCAACTACTGCAAACCTAATATTACTATAGACTCCCATTCCCCTTCTCACTTCCCCTCCCTTTCCCCATCTCCCACCTTCCATACCCCAAGGGTCAGTTGGTCCTATAATTTCACTGGGATGTATCAGTTCTGATGCTCTTGGCGGGGTAGAAGTGGTGTAACAATGAAATAAGGTGCTATGGAGTATACTTTTGCTCTTGTGAGAAGGTGAAATAGGGTAGCACTGGACTAGAATATTCACTTCAACAAACATATATCTGTGTATACACACACACACACACACACACACACACACACACACATGCACATGAGCACATGCACACACCAAATTCAAGTCCCACTTCAGATAGTTACTAGTTGTGTGGCCCAGGACAATTTAATTTAGCCCCTCTTCCAGGTTACTCTCCAAGTTTTTAAGTTATAGATCTATATTGGGGCAGGGATTTTCCACCCTGGAAGTGCTGCATAGAAATGAATTCATTGATCTGGTCCAAAAATAATGAGTGTAGATGCTAGAGATACAAGGGAAAAACAAGACTAATTAATATCTTACATTCTTCTGAGTTTCGGAGAGGGTCATGAAAAATATACACAAGTAAATCAACGGAAAATCTATATAAAATAATACAAATTAATTGCAGAAGACCTGGATTCTAATCTAGTTTTCTCCATAATTCAGTATGTGAACCTGTACAAGTCATTCTGTCTCTGGTCTCATCTTCCTCAACCATGAAATGAAAGGTTTTTATTGGAGGCTCTGAGAGGGCTGTACTAACTATGAAATGATGCAAGGTAAGGTTATTCTGTGGGTCTAGGTTGGCTGATGTTCTGGCCTATGAATGTTGGTTTTAGTAAATCACATGGCTGAGTCTCCATGCCAGAAAACCCTCACACTTAAGTATGAAGACACAATTTAAAAGGACACACCCCCACTGAGTGAGTGACAATAAGATCATACATTGGGTGTGGGCATGATTGGCAAGGCACTGGGCACTGACAGATTGTGTGGAAGACAGTGTATGCAAAGGACTTTGGAAGAAGGCCAGAGAGGACCTTGAATGCTTGGAGGATAGGACTCTTGTTCCAGGTGGTTTTAGTTCATGCCACAGAACATTATTAATGGGCAAACATCAGGAATCTGGTCATAGGTTCAGATTGGATAAGGACCCCCGAGTCTGCATATTTGTCATAACTTCCTCCAAATGTCTTTAATTTGCAAAATGGAAAGAGGAAGCCATTGCCAACATAATGATTTTCAAGATTCTTTGAAAGCCTTTTACGGTGTTCTGTTGGGGGCCTTGATGTATTGTTCTTTATTTACAAATAGAACTGTACCATGTCAGAAAGAGAGATAATCTTTCATCATTTCCTTCAAGCTGATAACTTTAACTTTTCCTTTCCCCATTTCACATTTAAAATAACTGAGACCCAGAGAGATGAAGTTACTAAGTGAGTGGCATAGTTCACACAAAAACTCAGGTCTCCTGATTTCCATGTAGGTGTCCTTTCCCTTCGAACTTACTGCTGCTCAGGTAAATGTGACATCTCTGTCTTTTCCGGATCATAGTGTTAGCTCTCTTGAAGCTCTGTCAAGGCAAAATCAGCAATATGTTATGCAAGTGTTTGTGAAGACCAGATTCTGAATTGGGGGATGTGGCTTTGAAACTGGCCAATGATACCTGTGGGGGTTTGGGCAGTTTTCTTAATCACTCTGGGCCTCTGTTTCTTTATGGACATTCATTCTTCCTTCGAGCTCTAAATCCTTTGTTCTTACTCTCAAAGAAAGAGGTAGGCTTCACTTTTTGCAGTATACATGTTCTACAAAGTGTACGTGTGTTAGACACACACATTTAAAATGGAATCCTATTTTATCATAGGATCATAGATTAAGAGTTGGATTGGAATTTTAGAGATTATATTGTCCATAGACTCTTTATTTTATAGATAAGGAAGCAACACCAGAGGGGAAGAGACTTTAGTCAAGTCACACAGTTTAGCGAAGTAAAATCTGGAATCTTACCCTAGGTCTTTCCACTCTAAATCCTGTGCTCTTTCTACCACTTTGCTGATGCTTCCCTTAGGCATACTATGGGAGCAGATAATTTGAAAGAATCTTATTGTGAATATTTTGATAAAGTGAACATCCTTTTTGAAAATCAAATGACTATCTTCTAATTTATCTTTTTCTTAAATGTAGTTTTTTTAAAAAAATAATCAGGTGTGCTTAATATAAGATACAAAACTATGGAAACATAGACTCTTTGCACTAGAAGGAAATTAATAGGTCATTTAGTCCAAAGCCTTCTAATTTTACAGATGAGAAAACTGAGGTCCAGAGGTGGGAAGGACCCTTGATTTATCCTTCATTTTCCTCAAGTCCCAGTGTGCTTTTACACAAAACTGGGTCGTATTATTCGGATGTCTTCTATCTTCATCTTCAGTTGCAATGGTAGGTGAAATACCCTTTAATATGATGATGGAGCCTTTCCAGAAAGACAAGTAAATTAGAGAATTTAAAATGCCAGATGCATAACTTCAAACTATGCACATACTTTGGCTTAGCAGGGGAAAAATTTATTTTATAATTAATTTAAATTTTAATTTAATTTTAAACCTATAATTTTAAACCTATTGAAAATTTATCAGTAATATGTTAATAAATATGAATAAGTAATATCAGTAGTATCAATCCTATAGATTCCCATCAATGAAAGTGTATATAGGAAAAATTGTCTCAAAGAGAGCTCAGTATTTAAGGGTTATTTTGCTTTTTATTTTGTCTTAAAATGAAATCTGTCTGACAAAGGTGAGTATCCCAGCACAGTTGTATGAGTACTTTGGGTCTTCCATAAATTCTTGTGTTCACTCAGTGACTTGCACCAGACAGGGTTTGGCTACTGAACTCAGGACGGTATAGACAGAGTCTTAAGTGACTTAGACCTGGAATGGTTCAAGGAGGGAACAGCAGATCAGATTGCCTCCCTGAGCCTTAATTCCTCCATCTGTAAAATGATTGAACTGGAGCAGACAAGATCACCGCAAGCTTCCAAGATTCCTGCAAGCCCAGCTGTTCTGTGAGCCTGGGTTTCTAAGGCAGGTTTTTCCCACAGAGCATTCTAAGTCTTCTAACATTCTCTGTCTCCTTACCTAACAGGAAGGATGGTGCAGGCAGGAAGTTTTGGATGTTGCCACTTATTTCATCAGGTTAACATGTATTATTGAGTCGTAGTAAATAAAGTGAGCCTTTTAAAGACCATTGTTTAGATTATTTTCCACCTTGGTCCTTCTGAACTTGAGCACCAAGAACTTTATTATCTGTGGCTCCCCTTTTTCTGTGGAAGTGACTGTGTTGTTGCTCCATAACCTTGCCTTACAATGCTCCACAGTGGGTGGGGCATTGATCTGCAGCAGTTTCTTAGGGGCTTGTGGAGCTCAAAAAAAGGGGAAAATCCAAGAAGGGAAGGATGCTTTTGACTGGGCATCCCCTACTTGACTACAGTTTCTGTGGAAATTTATCTTCAACAATCTAAGTGAAGGGAGATGATAGTGTTGTTAAATGCCTTAAACCTTCCTTTTTAGAGAGAAGATCATACTTGTACATTCTCTTTATTTCTAGAAGATAAAAGGGCACGAGTGCAAGTCACCTGAGAGTTATGGTGGCAGTTACATTTATTTGATTGGTGCTAGAAGTAAAGGAGGAAGTAAACCAAAGAAAGAAAGAAAAATAAAGAAAGGAGGCAAACTGAAGAAACTGATTAAAAACCCATCATAAGACTATACTATAGCAGAAATAGAAGAGAGCCACATTTTCAAGACAAATAGCATGTTAGAGCTGGGAAGGAGCCTAGGAGACATCTAATCTAACCTTTTCCTTTTGGAAATGGTTAAGTGACTTGCCTGAAGTGCCATAGCTAGATTCCTTGAAGCCCAAAGCATAGTATCTGAGGCTTCCTTCTTTGTGTCATTAAAAAAGTAATAAAAAGCCACAGTATTTGTAACATTTAAGCTTAGTGCTTAGAAACTCTACTTTGGCTTCTTATGGAGCAATCATAATGCATTTCAAGATCCTGAAGGGGGGAATGTAGGATTTGGGGAATGACATTCCCCCCTTTTTTCAGTTTACGATGCTTCTGCCGCTCTGATCCCCTGATCCATAATGTAATCAATATGTGAAAAGTTGCAGGGCATAGATTTTTGTACCAAATTTTTCCCTAATAATGTGGGGCATTACCTATCTTACTACTTCTGAGAATGAACGTCTTTTGGGATGATTAGAAAGAAGCTGAGAGATTCAAGTGGGCAGTCACTAACGGACCCAGAAGTATCGTAGTTCCTCAGTAATAGGTGAGGTTCCAACAGAGACTAGATGGCTGTTGTTGGGGGTTCTTTTGAGGCTGTTTCTGCATTGGACAAGAATTTTGATTGGATGAACCTTGCAGTTCTTAGGTTTCAAGATTCCAACTCTGAAAGTTTCCGTGTGTGTGTGTGTGTGTGTGTGTGTGTGTGTGTGTGTGTGTTTGTTTCTGTGTATTTATCTATACATGTGTGTATCTGTGCCTGTGTCTTTGTGTTTCTGTGTAACTTCAGAAAAAAAATATCTTTTGCTTACACATTTTGCAGCTAACCTGTGGGAATTAAAAAGCAGAAGGTATTTTGGGGACAGCTAAGGAAAACTCACCTTTCAAGATTGTAAAATTCTTTGATCTAAATTTATCCGATGAGTACAGCTTAACCTATAGCTTCTACAGAGCGACATATGAATTATGGGATGCACCAGTTCTATTTATGTTACTTTTCCCACTGTTTCTTTGCTGAGGGATGTGGGATGAGATTTTAAAGTGGAAGAGAAGGCTATAGTGATATGAAACCCACCTGCTGAGGCATGCCTTCTGCCATATGAGCTTCTTCCATTCAGGTGTTAAACTACCAATTGAGGAAGGCTTGAAAAGATTTAAAACAAAAAGGGCAGTGGTAATCTCCAGACCCTTCCCACCTTTGCCCCCACAGAGACTGTCTTTTAACCTTGGACCAGAAATAACATATTCCTGCTCAACAGGGTTTCCTTTTAGGAAATAGGAGAGAATAGCGTGTTATTTTCAAACATGCTGTAAATGTATCACCATCTATTTGGGGGTCTCATGGTTTGAACTTGGGGTAGAGGCAGAATGGAGACTTGTTAGGTTCTGAAGAGGCCTGCTTTTGAGTTTATATGAGAAGCAAAAATAAAAATCCTTCATTCTGAACAAAGAGTGGGCAGTGAGGATGATGGCCAAACATTTATGGGGGTTAAGGGGGAGGGAACTTGTGGAAAGATGTATTGGTGATTGGACAACAAGTATGCCTGTCTGAACCGAGTGCCTAAAAGGTGGAGCACTAGCAAGGAGAGCTCGACCATGACAGGCTCCTGAATTCCAAGAAAAGAGAATGTGAAAATCTGTGGCACTTTCTTGGGCAGCATCATGGCAAAGAAGAACTGTACCAACTTTCAGCCCGTCCCTTGGCTTATTTGGCTGCTGGTGAAAGAGAAGACATCTCAACAAAGTCTGCAAAAGCCAGGGAGTTGAGGGGAGGGTAAGAGTGGAATCACTTGAAATGTGTTTTAAAAGAAGACCCTACCAACCCAGCAGAATGTTAGGGCTGAAGGGAACTTTTTACATCACTTGTTCCAGTCCCACTCCTGTTACCGATGAAGATGCTGAGGCTCAGAGTGGGAAAAGGACATGAACGTTCCCACAGGTCCTTGAATTCCAGTTCGTTTTCAAGGTGTTCTGGTTTGGGGTTGTTTTAAAGTTGGGTCTAGGGGACAGGGTGCGTGCGCGTGTGTGTTTGTGTGTGTGTGTGTGGGGGGGGTGTACTTCTTCCTGCAGGTCCTCGAGGGTAGGGATGGGAAAAAGAGAGACCTCCATGAAGAGAATGACAGGATTTGATATAAAGCAGTGGGACAGCATTGCTTCTGCCTTTCAGAACAACCATGTGCTCCACATTCCATAGCAGCAACATAGGGTGTGATATAGTCAGAGCTCATTCTGCAAACAGGAAATGGTGCTAACCGCTGTGTATGCTCTTTGTATAGATGAAGTATCAGGAATACAACCAATAAAAAACACACACACTCCAAAGGAGGGGCAGTGGGAAAGGAGAAAAGGCTCCATAGCCTGGGACTGATTTAGACATGAAACCTAGTTTTTCTGAAAATATAAATAGGGAATATAAATGGAGAGAGAGAGAGAGGGAGAGAGAGAGAGAGAGAGAGAGAGAGAGAGAGAGAGAGAGAGAGAGAGAGAGAGAGAGAGATGTGTGTGTGTGTAAAACATTTTACACTGTAAAATGTTCAGCTATACCCGGCCATCTTCTAAATTTTTTTTTTGTGAGTAGAGTTTGAAAGTTAGTGTATTCCACAATCATGCACACATTTTGGAGGAATATTTTTAAGGCTATATAAAAACAGGAGGCTTTTAGGCCCGGTGCAGCCCCCACCCTCACCCTCCTCACTCTTTTCTGGCAAATCCATGCAAACATTGGTATTTGAAAATATTTTGTTACTTTTCTTGGCAATCTGTCCACAGAAGGAATTGCAACACAGCTCCAGTTAGGAGGCAACTTTCTGGGGAAAAGGCGGGGGTGGGGAGGGTTGGAGTTTGAATCAAAAACAGACACCGAAGCTTTAATAAAATAAATGAAGTGTAGCCTTTTCAGCTCACTGGCGGACTGTATTGGTGTGGGTCAGTCTTTAACGTGTCTAGTGGAAATTGACAGGCTGAGAACTGGGACATAAACAAAAATGGCAGTCCCTGGGAGTCTTGTTCACTGGACAATGTCTCAATTGTTTCCTTGGTTTTCGAAGGCAGCAGGGGAGAGTGGGATATTAACTGTTTACTGCCCAGGCAGGCCAGGGAATTGCTTAGAGAAGGAAGAAGGTCAGAAAATAGCATTTGGATTTGGAAACCCTTAAACATGCCAGTAGGTGATAAGGCTGTTCTTTCTACATTTCTCCACCATTTAGCCCCTTCTTTATGGTTTTTGTTTTTTGTTGTTTTGTAATTCCCTCTTTGCACAGTGATTCATCAGAAGTGCCATTCAGGTGCTCCATATTTCTTTGAGGTGAGGGGTGAATTAAAAGATAATGTGTTTTTTTACTTTGTGGTTTAATAAGGTGTGATTCTACATTTATTTTAATGGTAAAACAGTACATATTTGGAGCCTGCCATTTCAGTGGCTGGAATTTTTAGAGTATAAGGTATACAAATAGCAATTTAAAGTATGGAAGTTAGAAAAAGTTACACCATCTTAGGGGTTAGGGTGGGGCACAAAGAAGTTGATTAGAAAAACAAACAGCAAAACCCTATGCATCAGGTTTTATCTGGGCAAAGTTCAGAACTCACCTGGTAATTATGTAGTCAGAGGCTTTAAAGGAGTGTGTTGTTACCAAAGGAGACAGATCAGGCTGGCTTCTTCAGGGCAGAAATGCACTAGGCTTGTATGTTAGATAAGCTTGTTTTATTAAATTAGAGTTGGAATAGAGATTTAATTTGAAAGATTCCCATTTCTAGTTAAAATAGTGCTTCTGAAGACTTTTTCCTCCCTTCTCCCATGTCCCTGATTTTCTCAATGTGTTAAATTTCTCCTTCAGAGCTTAAAGTAGTCTGTCTGCTCTGACACTCCCTTTAACTGTTAAACGTGGGTTTTTGTTACAGCTAAAGGCAACCTTGGCTCCTGCTTCCTGTCCGACAGGAAGTCACTTCCTCCATGAAAATTACAAGCTGTGGCAAGATCTTCCAGCCGCCTAACTGGAGCATGTTCTCTAGAAACTGATTTCTCTCTGCCTAGAAGCACATTTTGGTTTTCTTTCTATGTAATGATGAAATGCCCAAAATACATTTGGAAGGATGTAGTCAAAAGGAGGATGAGGGAAGGTGGGAGAGGGCCAATAAGCTTACAGGAATAGCAGCTGAGTTTCCTGCATGGTTGAATTTTATACATCCTGGTGGTTTGGTGTTTTGGAAAGCTAACTTGCTAACCGACTGAAAATCAGTCCTGATCCTGATGCCCATTCATTGTCCCTTTGTCTTGTCTAGTCAGAATCTGAACTCAGACACCTACTAAGAGGTTGAAATGGCCCTTTAATTTTAAGTTAATATTTATCTTTTGTATTCATTTTTTTAAATGCTTTACTAAACTAATTTAGCTGCAATTTTGAAGGTGAATGTTGCTTGGTTTTTTTTTTTTTTGGTCTCACATGAAACCTCAAATTTACTCCCTAAATGTGTTCAACAGGATGAGATGTAGCCAGGCAGTTTGGGAGTTTCATCTCAGGAGTAAAGTTTCATCAGGCTAGATGGAATCCAGTTTATTCAGTTCATCTCACTAGGGAAAACTTTTTGCCTTCAGTTGCACCAGCAGGTGAAGGCATGCTAGGCTTATTAGTAGGGGTCTCAAGGTTCAGTGTGGGACCAGGTAGTGACTTCTAGTCATAAAACTTGGGTTCTAATGGCAGCTGTGTTACTATGAGCAAATTGCTTAAGATCTGAGCATCAGTTTCCTTATCTGTAAAACAGGGATAATGATATATGTACTTATCATCTCTCAAAGTTATTGTAACAATTTCATGAACTCTAAAAGTGATAAATAAATGTGCTTTCCGATCATTAACCAAGAAGGCTTGAATTCAAATGTTACTAGCTGTGTGACCTTTTGTTAAGTCATGTAACTGCTCTTTGCCTCATTTTGCTCATCTGTAAAATGGGGATAATAATAGCATCTGCCTCCCAGATGAAATACTATTTATAAAGCACTTTGTAAATCTTAAAGGGATATATGAATGCTAACTATTATTAGATAAATTGTAGCTTCAGTAAGGGTGAAAGAGTGATCAAAGAGGACAAAACTGCGAAACTTAAGAAATTAATGTCTCTTTCTAGTACATCCTTTTGTAGCCCTGGAAGGGAAGGGGGTGGGTGGGAAGAGGGGAGCCCTTTTGGGCTAGTTTTTTATGGTCTGGGCTGGCCAACAGATAAAAGCCTTCTTTGTTGCTTCTCTTCCTCTCAATTTAAGAGAAAAAATCACAGATTCACTGATTTTAGATGTATTGAAAACAGTGACGTTTCACCTCCTAATGACTTTTATTTCAGAAATTCTACTGTTTGTATGTCTTTCTCTTATTAATAAATGTTTTTTGATGATATAATCACTTTCGATCTTGGGAAAGGAAAATGACCAATGATACATCGAGGATTTCTCGACTTTGGAGTGGAAAGAAAAGGAGGTTTCTGTCACATTTCCTGTTCAGTTGGTCAGGAGAGTTTAGCAGCAGGAGAAGGCAGATGAAAGATGATGGTGAAGACGATGATGATAATATAGTTAGATTTATATAGGGTTTTAAAGCTTACTGAATGCTGCCCTCCCAACAGACCTTTAAGGTCGGAACATAAATGAATCGAGTTTTTCTTCTAGTTCGATAATCATTGATCATCCAAGGACCTGTATAAGTTGTGATCTCATCTCATGAGATCAGAGAATCAGTCACCAATTCACTAGAGTTAAATCTTCTATGTCAGTCCCTTCAGAAAGCCTGCCTTGGTTTATTTTCACCTGGTTATAGTCTTCTTATTCCACTTTCTATATTTTGGGGAGTGAGAAGATGCCTTTGAAATGCTTTCATCATTTGCATGAAATTTACAAAACTGAGTAGAGGGAGGGGCAACTGTGATTGGGAGTCTTTTTTTCCTCCCAGTTATAAGAGCAAGGGAGTCTTATTTGAATTTTTTTCCACCGGCTCTGAGAATTAAAAACAAATGCCTTTGTTAACTTGCTGTAGTCTTCTGGAATGTACTTCATGCTATTCCTACTCTGTGGTGGCCAGCATCAGCTCACCTACCTAGAATGGTTTAGCACAAATAGAACATGTTGGATTTCTCGAGGCAAAACTTCCATATCGCTTCTAATCCTGGCTTCAGACGTCCTACCATCCACTTCCTTATCCCAGTTTTTTGGTGCTGTTTTTCTAGGGAAAGGGTTATATTTTTTTATTTTGTTTACTTTTCTTGGCCCAGGGGATAAAATGAAAGGATAAAGATTTTAGTTCCCAGAAGCCATTTAAATTCCCCTCCTCTTGGTAAAGACCTAACCAATTAATTGCCTATTGGGCTCTGAATAGGACTTTAGTCATTATAAAGCAGGAATCCAGTTCAACCGAGGACTAGGGGTCAAGACCTTATGCTCCATTAGAGTTGCCCTGAAGCTTGCCCTTAGTAGACTTTAGTATTGTATGAGTATAGACCAGGGTGTTATTTCCTGAATCTTTTACTGGGGCAGATAAACAATAAGGTTTCTTTTGCTCTGCAAATAGCATTCCTATACATCCTTTCTGGGATGGGATTATATCTTGAAGGTGTTTTTTGTTTCCCTTTCTCTGTCTCCTAGTGAATTGGAATTTAGGTTTTCTAAATTTCAACTTTAGCTGTGATACTAAACTTTATGAAGCCTTAAATATGTGATTTCTGTTACGTCTGTGGGGATGAGTTCCTTTGTCTCATTCAAAGAAATAGAATTCATATTTATTCAAGAAAGCTAATTTCTCTCCTTTTGTTGTTGCTGTTTGGTCCTTTAACTCGTGTCCATTTGTGACCTCATTTGGTGAAGATAGTGGACTGGTTTGCCATCTCCTTATTCAATTCAGTTTTACAGATGAGGAAATTGAGGCAAACAAGGTTAAGTGACTTGCCCAGGGTTACACTGCTAGTAAGCATCTGAAGTCGGATTTGAACTCAGGAAGATGAATCTTCCTGATTCCAGGCCAGTAACTCTATTTACTTCACCACCCAGCATGGCCATTCATTCAAGAAAGCACATTTCTCTCCTGGCCCCTCCTGTTTCCCACTCCCCACACTCAGTCACTTGGATAAGATGGTGTACTTGAGGATTTTCCATAAACACTCAAATATTCAACATTTATTGAGCACCTATTATCTATTAGGCACTAGGGATACAAAGAAGGATATGAAATGGAGTAGACCATGCTGTCATGGTGCTCACAATATTTAGCACAGATATTCAAGGTTTACAAAACACTTTCTTCACATTTTTATCCTCATTTTACATACTGTGAAACTGAAGCATAGAAAGCTTAAATGTCAGATTTCAAACCCAGATCTTCTTACTCTAAGGGCAAGGTTTGCTCAGGTTGCCCCTTCGTCTTCACTTCCCTCCCCCTCACCCCCAGTCAATTAATGGGTACTGTGGTTTAAGGGAAGGAGTGATAAATATAAAGGAGAGATCTAGACAAGGTTACCTGAGAGAAGTGATATGAGGGAGATCACTTTGGGTGAATGTATCCATGAAAAGCATCACAGAGTTAGACTTTGCAAGAAGGGAGGGAGAAGAACTGCAGCATATGAATTGGGAGGTAGGGGTGCTGGTGTACATGCACTTCATTCCAGGAGTGGGAGAATGTTGTAAATGAAGGCCTGGAAGCACAAGGAGACAAAGATAAGAAAGGAGACTGAGTAGTCCAGTTTTGCCGAAAGTTTATATGAAGGTGAGTAGTATTAGATAAGTCTGGAAAAGTAGGCTAGGGTCACATTATAGAGAGCACTGAGTATCAGACTGATTAGGTAGATAATAGGGATCCACAGAAGAGTTTTGCAGGCAAGAGTGAAGTAATCAGAGTGATATATTAGCAAGATGACTCAAGTAGTGATATGAAGGATTGATTGGAGAAGAAATAGACTGGAAGCTATTGCCATAATCTAGTGACGATGTGATCGAGGGTAACTGTACTAAGAGTAGAAAGGAGGTAATAACTGAGGGCTGAATATACCGACAAATAGAGACAAAACACATAGGATCTGAAAAATAGGGAGAGGATGAAGATTTAGGAGTCATACTTAACATCATTTTTCATTTTTACATAGCATTTTGTATAAATTATTTCATTTGATCCTCACTATAAACTCATTTGGTCTATAGTACAAATGCTGTTTCCTTCACTTTCCAGACAAGACATAAGAGGAATGTCAGGATTTCAGTGTAGGGCCTTGACAATAGATGCTGGGCTTTTTCCACTATTTCATTGATTGATTGTTGAACCTTGTAGGAGTAATCAATCAACATTTAAGAGCCTACTATGTGCCAGACATTGTGCTAAGCGCCAGTGAGATCATCAAGAAAGAGAATGTAAAGAATAAAGAAAGGCCCCCAACCACCTTTGGGGATACCCAAATTTAAAGGTTAGGAAGGAACCTGAAAAGCTAGCCAAGACAAGTGGAGGTCAAAGAGTGCCTGTAGGAAGAACATGGCAGTGAAGGCTCAGAGAAGCCAGGGAGGGAGAAGATAATAAGGTGATCCCTTCTCCTGGTAAGCAGACACGTGTAGAATTATGACGGGTCATTGTATTCCCATTTTCCAGAGTGAGAGGCGGGGGGAACCTGGATGAGTGGTATACTGAAGAGGAAGATTTTGGTTAACTTTATTCAGATATTTTATTTAGTTTAAATGAAAATTGATACCAGGATATGATGTAATTTTGATTCTGCTAAACTCAGGCTCTTGGTTCCATGTTGGAGTGATTTATTAGTTCTATGTTCTCCTTCATTTCCCTCCTCTTAAGACCTTTTGCTGGGCCAGTCTTGAATATTTCCTGTGAGTCCCAGGGAATGAGTAACTTTCTGAGCCAGAATTTGCTTTTGGAGGAATGAATGAATAAATGAATGAATAAAAAGGATTTATTAAGCACATAGTATGTTTAAGCACTATATATACTAAGTACTGGGGATACTCATAGAAAAGAGAGCCCCTATTTTCAAGGTGCTCACATTCTAATAGGAGAACAAAAGTAGTAAGTCAAGGAGAAATAGGGATTATCGTAAAATAGAAGCAGGTAGAATGGGAAAATGAGGAGATCTGGGCAAATATGAAGAAAAATCTGAGGAGCTCAGAAGAGAGGAAGAACTCCAGTCTCTATAGCTCTTGTCCAAAAATTACTACCAAATTTCTTCAACTAGGAAAAGATTGGGAGCCAATAGTGCAGAAGAAGTGATTGACATTTTACTTGAAAGGCAGGCAAAACTCCTTCTTACACTTGTACCAGAATTTTCACATATTACCTCATAACTCTGATCTTCACAATTCCATGAAGTTAAGCAGCCTAATTCTCATTAGCCTCATCTTAGAGATGAGTAAACTGATGCCCAAAGACATTTTCTTTTCTTCCTTACTAAGGTCACATTCTTTCTATGCGTCTTAATATGGAGTTAGGGTCATTTTTATTGGTCCCTTTTAGGGCCTCTAGGCCCACCAACCTTTCTTTATCTAAATTTTTTTTTATTCTCTGACTCAAACAGAGAAAGAGATTTTAGTGGAAGTTTGAAACCCTGATTAGAAGGACACTAATGTCCCCAGAACAGAGCAGCGTACTTATGTGCTGTCACCATTAAGAACTAAAAACTCAGAACTCATTGAAGGGTGGGGGGGGGTTGAGGTGGGGAGGAAGAGGCAGATAAATGGGAGGGAGAAGGGCAGGAGCAGGGCAGTCGTTGAATGGTAGATGCAGAGGTCGTGGTAATCGGTATTTCCCAGCTGGTTACATGCTCTGCAGGAGTCTGGTGAACATTTAAATAAGAGAGGTTCACATCTGCTTTTATTTTCCCCTTTGCTGCAGGCCAGACTGAAAACTTAATAAATTGCATGAAACCCTAGTAAGCATGAATGTAAAAGAACATTAGATAAATTACATAAGTATGCCTACCTGTAACAATTTTATAACATAAATGCATGTGTGTGTTATTTCACCATAAATATGCATGTAGACCTAGATTTAGTCTAAAGCTCCCTTGTTTAAATCCGGTTGTCTGTGAAGTTACTACTGTTTCTCCACCTTTTCTTTGACTCTTGAAGTACTTAATGTTTCAGGGCTCTCAGAATGTGATAATGATGCTATAAGTGGCCTTGTCCAAAAGTTTTTTGTTTCCAAACATTGCCAGTTTGCTGCATATAAAACTCTACTGCTAACACTGGCTGAATTTCTTTTTTCCCCAAATAAGGCAAGCATTAATTGAAGCAGCTCTGGGCCTGGGAAAATATTTTTTCATTCCTTAAAGTGAAACTTCTTCCCATCTGTAGGCAGGCACACAGTTTCTCAGTTGAAGGACAAATCTCTTGCCAAGATTTCCTGGGTAGTAGGTCACAGAATTCAAGTTGTTTATTGCTTCATTGTTCTGGTGACTATTGCTATAAATAATGCTTTAGATTTATACATTGCATTTTCACCTGGTGGAACATAAGGCACAAACCAAACAGTAATGGGGTCATCCCATCATACATCTGGAGAAAAATAAGGGCCCTGAAGCTTCCAAGATGCCTCATATGTTAAGTTCCAAGTCATGAAAATCCAGATTCTAAGCCCTGTCACCAAACCATCAAACACAATCATTTTTTTTTTTCTGGCTTGGTCGCTGCCTCCTTGTCAGATGCAGTATGATATTGCTGATTTGGGCTTTCAGTTAACCAAGTTTGCTATATGCCAGCAAACAGCCATGGTTGGCAAAATGCCCATTTCAAATGCAAGAAAAGCGCTCTTTTGTTTAGAAGTGTGAAAGGCCATAGCAAAGCACCATCTTTTGGAAGCTGGTGAGGGGTTAAAGGCACAGATGCCCAAGAAGACATGGAAGAAAGTGGTTTGATTCCAGGAGACTCTGGTCAGCTGGCCTACCACTATGAAAAATCTTGTGACTTGTACCCCAAATAGTCTGTGTCTCCTTAACTGATAGAGGGAAAACTGACTGTCGGAGTTACTTTGTTTTTTGCTGTGTAGGAATGTGGAGGCCTCTCTCATCAGAGATGAAAAACACAGCCTGGTTTTTATCTAAGGAGGTTTCTCTGTAGGTCTGCACCCCTTCTCTTACTGGCTTAGTGGGTTCATGTCCATGGACAAGAGCAGGAAGAAGTGAGAATAAAGTATGTGATGTACCTTCAGAGAACATTTATTAAGCTCCTAAGATACACTGGGCTAGACCCTGGGGATGCAGTGAAATCAGACCCTGGAGCACGGGAAGTATTCTGTGTCAGAGTTCTTAAACTGAGTAGTACAGGGGTGGATTGACTTTGAGCACAATCCCTAAAACTTAATGTCATTTAAGGCTTAAAATGTTGTTTTTGATGCTAAAGAATCTTCAGAACCTGACTTTAAAAAAAATCATTTAGCTCTAGGTTCGTCATAGATTAAATAGATCAATGCATGAACTGATTGATAGAGAGATAGAGCTTGTATTTAGCCTTGATATGCCAGGCATTGTGCTAAGTGCTAGGGATCCAAATACTGGTAAGTGAGAGTCACTGTTTAACCGTTAATGGGGTTAAGACAACACATAAAATGGCGCTAGAAAAGGGCCATTACGTGGCACCGTGGAGAGAGGGCTGAGCTTGGCATCTGGAAGACATCTTCATGGGTTCAAATCTGACTGTGTGACCCTGGACAATTCCCTTAACCCTGTTTGCCTCAATTTCCTCATCTGGAGGATGAGCTGGAGAAGGAAATGGCAAACCAGTCCAGTATCTTTGCCAAGAAAACCCCAGATGGGTCACGAAGAGTCTGACACACTGACAAATGACTACAAGCAACAACAAAAGAAGCCCACAGGAAAAATATAGGAAAAGAAGAGGGGGGAGCTTAAGCAGGATGCATTAAAGAATCCTGAGTCTCTGCAAGATAAGGTAGAAGCTCTCCTATTGGAGTTGGGGTGGGGGGAAGGTATTACGGGTAGAGTTCAAAGTTCTGATGGAGGCCTGCCTAGAGAAAGCAGGATAAGAAGACTGTCAATAAGTGATGTCCAAGTCTGGGACCCAAATAAGATAAGGCAAAAACTCTTAACATCTAAATAAATTAAATGTCAGTAGATATGAATTTACCAAGCTAGATTTAATGTCGGCAGATTTGAGTCATTGAGCTTGACAGAGGGGTGTGTGGAAAGAGTGAAAGATTGTGAGAATCAGGGGAGCTGAATGGGAATCTTGGCATTGCCACTTACCACCTCTCTGATTGTGGGCAGTTATTGTATGAATCTCTTTGGGACTGATTTTCCTTTTCTGTAAAATGAGGGGCCTGTTCTGTGTGTCCTCAGTGGTACCTTCAAATTCTAAATCCATGATCATCTGAGAAAGTTTCAGATGATTTTTGAGCACTAAAGAAACTTCTAATATTGATGGCTTATGAGAAGAATTGGTCTGAAACATGCCTTGACTGACATGAGTACCTTGGTAAAAGTGTGCCTGCATTTTCTCCACTGCATAGTCTGTTTCCCAGTTGGAAAAGGTTGAGTTGTACCTTGAAAGGAAACAATGAACATTTATGATTGTCGCTTTGGATAATGATATTTGAGCATTTAATGTATTGCTGTTCTTATATCGTCTGCTGTGAAGAATGGATATTGTCCATTAACCTTACATTAAGTATGCTGCATTTGGACATACATTTGAAGATGTGTGCGAAGAATATGCATATAGAGCATATGAATAGTTTTGAATAAATTAAATATGAAGCGCCTATAGTTATTAACATAGTATGTGAATTGCCCAACTGTATATTTGAAAGACCTTGAACCTAAGTCTATCTGTTAAGAGCCTTTCGATAGAGGAAAACTGACTTCAGTTTGGTTAGGAAGCTTGTTATACAAAGGAATGGACTGTGGAACATGGACAAAAGAATCTTCTATTAATATTCAAGCAGTAGGAAATTCTTTGGTTCCTTAATGCTAAATGGCACGGTGCAAACTTGCAGGAATCAAAGCTGTGCTCCCGAGTGCAAGGGAGGAGGAAGACGAACACCAAAGCCTCTCCTCTGCACTGGAAGTATCTGTTATCCAAAAATCCCTATTTATTGGGCTTTCCAAAATATTCAGTAACCATAGCTTTTTCCTGGATGTCAAAATCAGGTTTTTTGTTAAGCTTCTAAGAAGTACCCCCTTTGGTGGCTTGATTTCACAAGGGTGGCATTGTGTGGTTATTACATAATTGTGTTGTAGGTTTCAGATAAACTTCAGTTGTGCTGAAATTTAGACTGATATTCCAAATAAATTTTTTTTAAAGAGAGGAAACTTAAGAGACTGAAGCTGATGGTACAAAAATCAGCCATTTCCCCCAAATAACATTATTGCCATCCATCTTTCGCTTAGCACTTTACATCTTAAAAAATATTTTCACTTATGTTCTCTGGTTCCACAAGTCTGAGGGAAGATGTCCCATTGCTGTTACCACTTCTACTACTGCTATTCATTGTCTTTATTGTAGATCATTATTATAATTTTCTTTAATCAGATAATTTGGGTTGAAATCTGACTTTTGACACTACTGATGATGTGTAATTTTGTCATTTCACTTGCCTGTGCCTCCATTTCCTTATCTCTACAGTGGAGCCGTTGAATTAGGTAGTACCCAAGGTCCCTTCCAGCTCTAGATTAAGGATTGTTTGATCATCATTATTAGCATTATCCAGAAATCCTGCAGTTTCATTGGTGGAAGAAACACTGCCCATCAGTGCAGATGTGCAGCTTAGTCTCCGAGAGTTCATTGGGTGCATGGGGGGAGGGGGCAATCATGATTTGTCAAACAGCAACTCTGTCAGACGTGGGTCTTCCTAACTCCAAGACTATCTCTCCATCCACTGCGCTTTTCCCAATAATTATTATTCTTTTCTTTAAAGATGATGAAAATGAAATTCAAAGAGTCATTCAAAACCATATGATGATAGAGCCAAGATTCAAATCCAAGTGTCTTAACGCCCCAGTCTTGTATTATTTCCCCTTCGTGCTGCTGCCTAGTTTGTTTTTTCTGTTCTTGACTACTTAAGAAAACTTCTTTCGTCCTGGGCCTTCGTCTCTCGGAATGGTGTTAACGATAGGCATATTATGCCTTGCACATAGTGATAGGTGTTCAATAAAATCTTTTTTGGTATTGCCTAATTTTGTCCTCATCATCCTGTTAAAACAGTGTGCTCATATAACATTGAACTTTTTAATAAAATGGGTAACCAGGGACAGTTGCTGGAGTCCAAAAATATAAACTTAACCACATCATTTGTAGCATGTTTTTAATTCCCTCTTCTTATAATTAAAGAGATTGTAAAAATTATGTTTTGTTAGGTTAAGATAGGGTTAATTATTTTGATATGTAGAATAAAAAAATTTCCTCCAATTTTGTGCAAGATTTGGGAAGCTCTGCCTACTGTAACTGCCACACTTTATTGCAATTCTCCTTTTGATCTGGTGGTGATGTCTTGGAGGCTCTGGGTGGGTGCTGAGTGGAGACTGGTGGTAAACACTCCTCTTAGAATCTAAGAGAATTGTAGCTATACCTATGAGGAACTTCCCAGATACTCATTCTGAGTATTGCAAAACCTCGTTCCTTATTAAGTCATCTTGACAAAAATAATTGCCAGGTGTCAACTATGTGCAGGCACTGTTCTCCATGGGGGTGTGTGTGTGTGTGTATGTGTGTGGTACCTCATGGAGTTTACAGTCTAGTAGGGAGGCAAGGATAATAGCATATATTCATACGTCTTAGATACGGTATCTGGGAAACCCATCTGTGTTCCAGCTGAGTATATCACAGCACAGAATCCTTGGAGGCCAAATGTGCATATGGAGACTTTGGTGAACATGGAAGCTCATTTCTCTTCTTGTGCTTATGATAGGATGCTCTTCCAGTGTAAGAAGAGACTAGAGTTATACAAATAGCCACAAGGTTGTGAATTTCCACAAAGGAAATGGCTGAAACCCCTAAAAGTGTATTTACCAAGCATTACACTTGTTGGAATATATCCTCTAGAGAGGTCATGTGATCCAAAGGGTTCCCCTCTTCTTTTGCCCATTCAGGATTCCCTGTGAAGCATTTTGGCTGTGTGTGTGTTCTTTCTTTGCCTCCCATTCACTCTTGTTGCTTCATTCCTCTCTTCTATTCATGATGGGTGCCCATGATGCTCCTGCCTATTGATTAAAAAATAATTTCCCAAGTGCTTAAAGACACATCAGGCTCCTCCAATTCTTTCTCACTAATACAGTAACAATCGAAAGAATGTTGAGAAAAGAACTTTGGAGAGATTTCAAGCAGCTGTCCAAAGCATTTTGCGTTACGGAAAAATACTCATGTATTTGTCTTTTTTCCAAAGATCTGTGGAATTGAAAGAGTATCTTGTATAATACTGCATTTAAAGATTTTAAATCACTCCACAGGTATTCATTTACTATGTACTCTTATAAACACATTCTGAGGCACTTGGCCCCGAAAGAAGAAATATAAGAAACCTCTCCTGACTCCTCTACAGAAGTGAGGGATCTGTGCAAGTGCAACATTGCATTTATTACATTGTAAGATTTTTTTCACTATACTAATTGATTTTCCGGATATTTTTCTCTTCCTCTTTTTAAAAAATTTTCTTTTAAAATACTTTATTATATGAGATGACACTGTTGGAGGAGAGAAAGGAGAAGATACGGGGGAAATTTAAGTGATATAAGAGCACAAGTTATCAATACTGTTTTTAAAAAGACATTATGAGGGACATAGAGTTGTTTGATGATGATGATGATGACAGGCTCTGTTCCTCTTTGTAGCTTCTTTAGAGCTTTCCTGGTATTTAGAGTCATGGGATCATAAGTTTACAACTGGAAGGCTTCTCCAAGGCCATCTAGTCCCATACCCTTATTTTACAATTGAGGAATCTGAAGCCCCTGGAAGTTGTGATTTATTTAAATTGCATAGGTAATAATCACCAAAAGTGGGATTCAAACCCAATTTTCTAACTCCAGAGCCAATGCTCTTTCTACTATACAGCCTAGGAAATTTTTGCTGAATGAACGAATAATGAAAATATGGTCCCTGCCGTCAAGAATTTTACTTGCTAACGAGGGAGATAATTATGTACACAAATAAATGCATCATAAGACAGAATGTTGTAAATGTTGCTACAAGGGACAAGGAAAGTACTATGAGTATGTATTGACTTTGATGTAAGATGGACTAAAAGGAAAAAAAATCAAGGAAAGTGTCATGGAGCCAGTAGCATTCAAACCGGGCCTTGAAGGAAGATCAGCTATTTGGCAAGTCAGGTTCTTACAATTATTCAACATTAGTTTGAGAGGCCCTCATAAGTAAGCACAGCCAGATCCCAATTAGTGCTGAGTGAGAACAGCCAGATCCCTATTAATGTTGAATGAACACAACCAGGTCTGATTAGTGCAAATAGCGAACCCCCTGAAGTGGTTGTAGTATTTAAAGTTCATGTAATTCAGTGTTATAATTACATAAAATATAGTAATTGGGTCCAAACCAATGCAAATATGCAGTTTGAATTCATTATTTACATTAATCAGGACCTAGATGCAGGTAAAATTTTAAAGTGTAAGCTCAGTGCATGGGTTGGTACACATACATTTAGAAACAAAATCTCCCAAACCTCCCGGAGGTCTGTTTAAGGGTACCAGCTTACCTCTGGCAGTATTGTTAGTCAGCAGCAAAGCCAGGGTTCACATAGGTAGGGTTGTTGTTGTTTTAACCAAGTTTTAGGACTTGTGTCCTAGGGCTTTGCTTAGTGGTTTCATTCTACTTTTTCCCTGTTAACTCAGGGAGAGGAAGAGAATTGCATCAAAGAAAGAAAGCCCAAACATTCTGAAATGGAAAGCATTATATAAGTCCTGTTATAATTATAATGCAGAAACCATTTACAAATCCTAGCCCAGGGTTTCTGAATTTTTTTAAGTGGGTATGGGCTACTCTTTGTAGTTCCTCAAAGCCTTAATATCATGAGAGATTAAGGGAATGGGACAAGTGTACTGTTGATAGAGTTCGTAAGTTATGCCTCATTTCCTTGCAAATCATAGCTAAAGTCAGCCTAATGTAAGGTTGGATGCCAATCATAGAGGACCACCAGAAAAGAGCATTATGGTAGTTCTCCCTTTGAGATTAACTGGTTGATAACAGTTGATCTATTTTGGGGACATCTTTTTGGCCCTAGGAGGCTGAATAGTCACATTTTAAATGAGATATTAATCAAGGAGAGTCGAAGGCATCCAGCCTATTGTGACTTAAGGCCAGTGCCATAGGTAGATGAGTTACTGGCCATTTTAGGAAGGGGTGGCTAAGGCCTAGAAATTCTCAATTCAATTTGCCATTCTAAAATGAGAGCATAAGGGAGAGGAGTTTACGGTATCCTTCTTAAATAGTGGTGAAATGTTGAGCTGAGAACATTTTTTGGAACTCATTTTGCAGTACTGTTTTAGACCTAGAAGCTGAACAAATTTCAGTCCTTTATAAAAATGGAAGATCTAGGCTGGACCAAAGGTAATCAGATGAAGCTAGCTCCAAGCCATGACAACCAGGAGAGGGTTAAAGTCCAGCCTGCATCTAAATGTGCATGGGACTTTTGGAAATGAGCATTTCCCAGGAGCCCTAGCCTACAGGGAATTCCTCTATTGAGCTAATTTCTGCATTGAAGAGAAATTGAAGTAGGCAGAGTCGTAGAATGTCCATCTTTTGTGAGGTTGAAATTGACATGGAGACTGTACAAACTCTCTTTGTCCTACAGAGATTCTAAAGGATCAGTTTCAGGAAGCCCTTCTATGCAGCTTTTTTTGTTTTGTGTTTTGTTGTTGTTGCTGTCTCAGACCCCGGCGGGAGAAAATCTTTTACCTTTTCTGTTCAGGACTGTGGCTGTGGGGAGTCTTATCAGTGTTGGGACTGGGCATGGGACCAAGCCTTGATGGTGCCTGAAATGAAACCAAAGTGCAGTTGAAATAGCAGGCAAGTTTTTGTGCAAGTTAACGGCTGCTGAGCAGGTTGGCTCGTCCCAAGGAGACTCAATTTCTCTGGACTGGCATGTTTGGGGCCTCGGAATAGTGATGGCATTAACACTACTATCAGGCAGGTCATATTGGCTCAGATCCTGTCAGATCCTCCCCTCCTCCTCTTCCCCCCAGCTAGGTCAGGTAACTTGATGGTAAGCTTCCAAGAATACCTGGATGCCCCAGGAAATAGAGGTGGTTACTGGGTATCTGGTAACATTCTCCTGAGAAGCATGACCATTCAGACAAAACTCCTTGAATAACTCTAGGCAAGTCAGCCATTTAATTTAGAAGTCTGTGTTAAATAAATGAAGAAAAGGATGTTTTCTATTTCACTTGTTTTAAATATCTTTATTAAAGCCTATAGAGGGACCCAAGATGAATCTGGGTATGTTATGAAATTTTAATGCATGATTCTTTTCAGTGGGGTGTAGAAGAAGGAAGAGAGGACAGGGTTGGTTCTTAAAAACAAGTCCATCTTTGAAGAACGGGCTTTAGGTTTTAAGCTCAGATCTGTCTTTGGGTCTGAGTAGATTGCTAGGTCATTACCCCTTTTAAAGGCTTATGGCAGTGGCTGTAGCTTGGAGTCATTTTATTCCTTGCCTTTGGGCAAGGGTGGAAAAGGAAAATAGGATTCTTGTGTGCCTCCCTCCCAGAATAAATCAGTTTGAGAACAGTTCAGGAACCCAAGTTAAAAGTCCTTAAGTAGTAAAAAAGAGAAAAACGAAATAAAACCAATGAAGAAGTGTTAAAATAAAAATATGTATGTTAAGGGCAACTGTCTGACATATAGTATGCATTTATTTAATAAATGTTTGTTGGCTGACCTGAAGGCATGAACTTCTAGTCTTCCTCTACTGAACCAGTTCACTATAATTGGAGTGACCACGTAGCGTTGTTTGTATATACGGGGAGTGATTTTCCTAAGACAGGCAAGGTGCACATATAATTAGAACAGCTATGGTGCTTCCCTAAGGAGAGATCCTTGGAGGCAGTGGAAGTGTCTTCCTTTTTTCAAAGAGGATCTCTTATATGGATCACGGATCTCCAAATTCTGGAGGTATGTTAGCAAGTAGAATTCCACAGAACATCCTTTTTCGCTACTCTACCTGCTTTGGATTTCTGAAGTGGACAAATCCTGTAAAGATAATTTGTTTTGTATTTGTTTTCTTCTAAGAGCAGTAATAAAAGTCCTAGACTTGGAGTCACTAGATCTGGGTTTGAATCCCATCTCAGTTGTTTACTATCCATATTGACCTTTTGGGATGTTACAGTTACTTCATCTGTAAAATGGGGATAGTTATATTTCCATTACCTACCTCACAAATCTCAAAGTGCTGTATAAATATGTCAACATTCCCCGTTCCCCTGCCCCTTTTCTGCCATATGTGGAGTTGTTAGTCTATGACATAGTATTCTGATGATTGAGAATTTGGGATTTAAATAGATTTATGAAAGTCCTGTACTCTTACTTCCCCATCCCCAACATTCTTGCTCCCTTTTTTGTGTGTATGGTACTTCCCAATTCTTAACCAAGGAAAGGATTAATCTAGCCAGGCTCCTCAGTTGTTGCTGTTTCCCTGTTCTTGGCACTAAGACAGTTCACATCAGGAGCCATGAGCATTAACATCCAAAAAACACAACCCCACCCCAGATATGATGAAATGTTTTAAGATGCGTCTGCCTCTGGAAAAGAGGCTTGAACTTGGTGTCTTTGCCGCCTTCCTCCTTCCACACACACACAAACTACCTCTGCTCATACTCCTCTTGACTGGCCCTTCTCTAGTCCAGTGGACTTGGACAGACAATGAAGAGCTCATGAATTCTCTGACTTTTTGGGATTGTAGACAGGCTACTGTGCTTTAAGCTCAATGACAAGAATCAAGCACTGTTTGTTGGTTCCTCCATTATGGCTGGAAATGACCTTGGACAAGGGATTCTTAGTTTTGTTTATGTCATGGACCCTTTTGAGATAGAGGTGAAGTGTATGGAGCCCTTCTCAGAATATTTTTACATACTTAAAACACAAAGGATTACAGAGGAAATCAATTACATTGAAATAAAAATTATCAGAATATTTAGAAAGAAAATTTGCTGACCTTTTGAAATTTATTCCCAGTTTAAGAACCCCTGCTTTAACTATAATCTAATCCACTGCCTCAGGAAACTGAGACTGAAAGAGATTTCTTGCCCATATCACACAGCTAGTTGGTGTGTCATTGCTGTTGAGTAGACTGGCTTATCCAGAGGAATCTTGATTTCCTTGGACCAGCATATTTGGGGTCCTGAAATAGTGATGACATTAATGCTGTCAAGTGGGTCATTTTGGCTCAGATCCTATCAAACTCTTCATAGCTGAGAAGCTATCAGGAAGCTTGGTAGTGACATGGATATAGCGGTATACTTGAGTCACGAAGACCCAAGTTCAAACCCAGCCTCAGACACTTGGGCTGTGTGACCTCTGTCTGCCTCAAGTTTCCTTATCTATAAAAGGAAGATAACAATAGCCCTTGCCTCCCAGGGGTCTTATGAGGATAAAAAATGATATAATATTTGTAAAGCATTTTGTAAACCTGACAGCATTATATAAATGCTGGCTATTATTAGCTTTTATATTAGTGTCCTACATGCTTGAAAGTTGGGGTCCAGATTAGAACCTTGGTTTACCTAACTCCTAGTCTAGTCTTTCTGTACACACTACACATTCTTGCTGCCTTTCTGGTGTAGACATCTTGGCTCCTCCAAGACTCTGGCACCATTAGACCAAAACACTGGATGACGATTTTGGTTTCAGCCCCAACTAACAGAAGGAGAGATTGTATGTGAAGGCAGGCCTTCTTGGCTCAAGTGCCATTTTTCTGATGCTCTGTCATATTGCTTCCCATCTTTGTCTTAATGCTAACACGCACTGGCCGTGTGACCTAGGATAAGTCACTTAACTCCAGTAGTGCCTGACTTGCATGGGTAGAGGAGATGTCCTCATTGGAGACCTTCCTACCCAGGTCATACTTCCAGACTCCAAATCCTGCAGGCCCGATACAATTCCTTATGTTAACATGCGTCTCGTAATTTGACTTTTTGAAACAACAAATACTAAATATTCCTTAAAGATTTTGGATTTTGCTGAAAATGTTAAAGATAAGCATAATTATTAAAGCTCTTGTATCATTTTACAATCTTAAAAAGTCCCCTGAAACTACAGCTTGAATACTAGGAATTATAACACTTGATATAGGAGAAGAAATTGCAGTTATGTTGGTTGGACCTTGGCTGAACTGAAGAAGATAGAAAATGATTCACTGAGATCTGGGTTGCATATTCAAGTTGTGTATATGATTTGTTGAATATAAGAATATTTGCTGGGACGTGAGGTAAGGGTTGGAGATATTTCCTCTTAAAGGCACCTATAGCTACATTTATCGCTCTGTATCAAGGCATCCTTTTTAAAAGAAAGGACAGATTAGAAAGAGCCGGGACCTGCCTTATATCATATACTGTAATGATCCTAAGGCCAATAACCTTTAGCTAAGTAAGTGCAGAGCTGTTTAGTTCTTGGTCTCTCAGAAGGGGAGACTTTACTATAAGCCATTTAAAGTAATAAACAATAAGAGAGAGAAATATCATACAATGAAAGCAATAGCCCTCCCATTCCCAGTGTGGGAATGTGGGCTTAAAGTCATCAGCTTCATTTGTTGCTTTTTTTTTTAACCCAAACATTGCAGATGTATTACATCTCCTTAAAAAAATACATCTTATATCCTAGTGGTTCACCAAGAGTATTCTTCAAAAAGGAAGATGATTAAAACTGCACAAACATAATGATATAAAAGCTAGTAGCTTCTCATGCTGAGAAGAGTTTGTAAGGCAGAGAAAATAGTCCCTCATGAGCTGTATTTTACTAGCCTGAGCTTTGCTCTTGTCGGAGATTCTACCTGGTTACTAGAAAAGATAATGTGAAGTCATTACATTTGCATTTTTAAAACTCTTAGTTCTGGCCTTTGAGCTCTTAATATTGAACTTACCTAATGGTCTATCTCTTATGAGAGAGAGAGAGAGAGAGAGAGAGAGAGAGATGCAAAGTGAAACCTGACTGCTTTAAAAACCCGCCCTCTTTCTACATAGCCTTTAAGGTTTAAAGGCCTAGCCCCTCCATCTTCTTCTCTACCTCAAATTCTGTTTTGGAAATGCAATGCTCGTGATTCTTAAAAGGAGGATTCCATTGACAGTGCATCATAAAACTCTTAGCCTCTCTCTGACATTTCTAGGGAAGTAAATGAAAGGTGTAAATTAAAAAAAGCAAGTGTTTGTGTATCCCACTTTAACCTTCTGTTATGCTAAATGGTTTATTGAAGAGTGCTGTCAGTGTTCTTGAAAACTTGGGAAAATCTACTGCAAGCAGTGCAATTAGTTGCCTTGGGAGCACATGATGTTTGATGTGAAAATTATCCGGACACGTCTAATTGGGTGTATTTTCACCCCCCCAGATACCAGCTAAAGAGGTGATTTTTTTTTTCCCTTCTCTCCCTTGTTCTCTGCTTTAGCTAAATTGTTTAACCTGCATTTCATCCTCTTTAGAATGGCACTCTGGGTATTGTGCTGCCATTTTTCACAATCCCAGTGGCATCACAGTGTGTACCTAACATGGCAGAGTTTGGCAGCTTTACACTTCAGCAAGCTGCTGCCTCTTCGAATATTTGGAGAGTATAGTACCAAGTGCTTCCAAGCCTCTCTTAAGCTGCTGGTGACCCTCTCAGCTTTTTGATTTAAGGGCATCTTGGATTTCTTGCAGATAGAATGTAAACTCTTTGAGGGCAGGGCCATCTCAATTTTGTATTTGCATGCCTAATATATAGCATTGTTCCTGTTATTTGTTGTTGTTCGGTCATTTTCAGTCATGTCCCACTCTTTATGACCCTATTGGGTGTTTTCTTGGCAAAGATACTGGAGTAGTTTGCCATTTCCTTCTCTAGTTTCCAGATAAGGAAACTGAGGCAAACAGGATTAAGTGACTTGCCCAGGATCATATAGCTAGTTAAGTATCTGAGGCTGTATTTGAACTCAGATCTTCCTGCCTCCAGGCTCAGTGCTAGATATCCACTGCTCCACCTAGCTGCCCTCCTGGTATTTATAGTAGGTGCTTAACAAATGCTCATAGGTTGTTATTAGAAAGCAATCCAATCTCTGTTTTCATGGAGCTTATTATCTAGTAGGCATGTCATTTGTAGATAAATAAGTATAATACAAAATAACACGATAAAGATGTCTTTAAAAGATATTTAAAGGAGATAGTGCATTGTATCTAGGTAAAGAGAATTACCAGCTGTAGAGAAAGAAGTTAGGAAAATCTTCATGGTGATGTTGACATCTCAACTGGTTTTCCTCTTAGCTCTGCCACCTAGCTGTGGGACTTTGGGCAAGACTCTTGACTTGTCTGGACACAGGTTTTCTTAAATGAGAATTGTAAAAATAAATAACTCCTGCTCTCTTTAGAAATGCAATAACTATTTGTTAAGCTCAGTTCATAGTGTACTGAGCTAACTGCTGAGGATGTATAAAGTTTAGCTAAGATTCTGGTCTTTGCTCTCATGGAGTTTATGCTGCAGTAGGACCGTAAGACACTAACACAAGTAATAAAAGTACTAAATAATGGATGCTTTGGGAAGTTGAAATATAAAATCCAAGATGAGTCTAAGAGGTGTGATCATAAGGGAGAAAAAGATAAGGTGTATGAAAGTTTAAAAAAAGAATAAGATTCTATTGTTATCAGTTTGGTTACATCTTTTCCTACTGCAGACCAAATTTGATTAAAGTCACTATAAGGGGGAAAAGAAATCATTTCCAAGTCTCAGCCAGTTGGTTGGCTCACTTTAAGAAGGATATATCTTAACCATATTCTATATGACCAGAAATGTTTGCCATGGATTTTACTGTATTGAGCTTGCTCTAATTCGTGCTTGTCCTTGCTCTAGCCTTTTTCTAGAGGAAAAGATTGGCAGTGAAGATTGGAAAGAACCCTGGCCTAGAAGTCAGCACAGTCCATTCTTGAGAGGACAAAATAGCTTCCTCTTGTACATGGGTCCTCCTAATATTTCATATTTCCAAATACTCTTGGTAGCATTTCTTGGAGCATTAAGGGAATCTTGGATGACAAATTTGAAAAACACAACGTGAACATTGAAAAGTATTTCCTTGGTGCCGGGAGTTGTCTGGATCTGTTTTTCTTAGCATTAGGAGGTCTGAAGATCTAGTCATGGGCAATGTCAGGATAAGTTTTCAATGTGTCTGCCTCATGTTCTCCATTCATTCAGCAAATATTTGTTAAGTCCTTATTGTATACAGATACCTGTGCTAAGTTCTCAACAGATGCAAAGTTAAATAAAAGACTTTAAGGGGGTAGATTTGAGAGTAATGTTTCTAATGTGCATGAATAGGTTACCTTCCAAGTAAACCTAAATGATAACATCTGTTGCGGCTATCTTACAAATGTCTAGTGTTTTTCCATTTATTTTAATGGCATTTATGGGTTTTTCAATGGCATTTGTTTAGGAAGCACCCAAACTAAAACTTTCTTAAGGAAAGTTTCCTTTTTTCCAATGTTATTCCTAGGATGTGGCAAATTCAAACTGCCCCAGCCCTGTGCTTTGTGGTGTCCCTACTGCTGTTGTGATGGTGACTGGGGGAAGTCCTTAATGAGAGATGGAGAGGAAAGAGGCTGGTACAGATTGTCTCCCTACCCATACCCCCCACTTAGCTCACATTTCCTATTTTATTTTCTATTTGCTTTTTCATTTCATTCTTTTCACTTCAGCTGGATGCACGTGTATAAGCGGTTGTTGGGTTGGGGTAGATATAGCATGAATTATTTGTTTCCCATCTATTCTGCCCTCTTTTCTGCCGTACCTTTGCACCCCCTTATCCTTGAAAGGAAAAGTCAAGGCACTGAACTAGGATTTGTCTGGCATCTCAGAGTGATTGAGTCACAACTTGTCTGGTTATTCAGAGAGTTTTCAAAACCTGTACCGAGCACCCCCTGATCAATTTAAGCATGCCATTGACTATCAGTTGGGATTTGGGAAATGATCTGATGGGCTTCAGGATGGTTATTTCTGGCGGTCACATATAGCCCGAGGCTGAATGACAGAGCTCCTAGTACAAGTGCATAGTGTTGACTCATTCCTCCCTAAATTTATTGCAAGAACATATATCTCTTCTGAACCAAATATTGTGCACTTTTGCAGAATCTTTTTTTGTCGGAAAAATGATTTTAAAAGAAAAGAAAAAGGGAATATTAACCTACAGTAGCAGAGAGAGTGCTAGAGTCTAGAAGTTTTAAAATCAGAAAGATCTGTGTTCCCAGTTTTGACGTTTACTAGTCTTGTGATTATGGAGTAGTAATTTAACCTCTCTGAACCTCAGTTTCCTCATTTGTACAATGGAGAATAGAAATACCCGTGGTGTTTTCCTGACAGGATTATTGCCAGTGTCTAATGCAATTACATATTTTATAGATAATATACATGCTCACGTATATGGTATCTATAAAATATCCCTTGTTAACTTAAGGTGCTACATAAGTGTTAATCATTGTTTTTGTTACTATTAATAGTCCTGGAGGGACACTTTTACCATTCCATTCTTAATATGGAATTCTGAATACAATTAGTTTAATTTTTATAGCAGCATTCCAACTCTTTCTAAATGTGTTTTTGTTTTTATGTAATACTTAAGATTTTAGCAAAACATTTTCTAGTAATTCAACCCTTCTTCACACAATTATTCAATTATTGCACCACAAAGACATTCTCCAGTTTGATGTTGTCAGGAAATGTATTAGCTGAAGTAGTCTGTTATTATCTAATGTTAATAATCGGTTGGTAGAAATGAGAAAAGAGGACATGTAATTGGGACTCCTGTGGCTAACAAGATGTGAATTATGAAAACATTTCCAGGAGAGATTCCAGGTGCTATTATGGGAACCTGTTATTTGCATTTAAAAACATTAGTGGATATTATGATGCCATGAGAGTCACTTGTGAGGAAAAGTAACAACATTGCCTTTAAAAAAATATAGCTTGAGGATATCTCTTGTTTTCCAAACAGTAACATACCCCTCCCCTAAGCTAGTTGCTTCTGCTGGATTGTTTTTTTACTCTATAATTAGCCAGTTCCTTTTGGGTTTCTCTCTGACTCAATTCAGGAGAAGTTCATTCAGAGAAATTAGAGCATATTGTTAAATAAGTCACATTTTCATTTTGTGATAATAGGACATTTTTCTCTCGATTGCTCAGAGGTCCCCATGATATGGAAACATAATTCATTGTTGACCTGTTAAGGAATTTGCCACCCAGGATGCTGAATATGGCCTCCCCTTATGTGGATTTTCAAAGCTACTGAAATCTTAGCCAACTGGTTCAAATTCAGTAATAAGACTTGGCTTTTCTTGTAATCAAAATTGACCTCTATTTGTGAGCAACTGGTTTCTCTGAAAATGATGGATTGTGAATGAACGAACCCTTGTAGTCCAATATACTTTCTTCCTTTCTTCAACCTTAGTAGACAATACAGATATAGAGGTCAAATCCTGGCAGTTCAAATCCTACTATGATAAAAATCCTTATTTAACAATAACAACAACAGAATTCTCAAATGCCTTAACAACAGCTTGTCTTTATTTTTCTTTGACAGCAAAACATCTATAAAGCATGAATTTAGTTGGGCCTTTGAAAACATGCTAGAGGGGGCTTTGTTCCTTCTATAGTACATTCTTAATTTGTCTGGTTTATTGTATGTCATCTAGTTTTTTCATCAGTCATTTCATCAATAGTCTCTCTAATGATAACGTTCTATATATGGAGACTTCTAGTTGTCACACTTCAACCTACCTCTTCATCAGCCTTCTCTACCTTTTTTTGTTGAAGGGAGGTCTATAGGGAAGGAATCTCCTCTCCTTTTTCCTTTCCTCCCTTTGCTGCTCTTCCTTCTGAACCTCCTTCTTCTTCTTCTCTCCCCCACACTTGGATAAATCTAATCTCTCCTCCTTTTAGGACCAGTCTCCTCTATGAAAACAGTCTCTGGTTTACCTCTGAAACCACAGGGCTTTGCTACTGGCCTGATGATTCTCAGCTCAGGGCTTCTGCTTGTAAGTTTCTGCCACAGCCTTTTTTTTTTCTCGATAGGTTAGGTAGGTGCTTTACATTTTATGCTTTAGCATGTGAATCAACTGCTATTCCCAGAAAATAATTGATGAGCATGTATTTCATGAACAGCCTGGCAGTTCCCTTGTCTGGAGAGATTACACCGTTAAGAAAAGAGGCTCTCAATTCTCTATGCAAATATCAGATATGGAAATTACCAGGAGAAACAGCACTTTCTATGTGATGGGGTCAAGTCAGAACTTCATAGTATTTGCCCAGAAATAGTATGAGGCAGTGTTATGTTCTATACACGTCAGAAGAATTCGCCCTGCCTCTCAAAGAACTTCATTTCTGTGTCCCAGTGATGTCCATTAGAACTGAATTCTTTTAATAGCATGATACGGCTAATGTCCAAAGTCGGGTATGATGTCTGAATTAGCCACCACACTGTAACCTATTTGAAATGTTGAAACTTCTGGCCTTTAAGGAATGCAGTGTATTTACTGATGCAAATGACACAAGCCTCTGTCTTTTCTTACAAGTTTAGCTACATAACTGCCAAATGATATTTTCCAGATTTGGGACTTTTGCCTATTCGTATGTTTTATTTATTAAAATCTCTTTCTACCCACTTCCTCCACATCTTGCTTGAGACAAGCACATTCGATGAGGGAAAGTGTCTTATCATCTGTGCTCTCCTTGAATCTTTGCCGCAGTTCCTTTTTTTCACAGAAACTGGAGGTCAGATTTGTTTTTCATCAGCTTGAGGTTAGGGTGGTTGTGGGTTTAATATGGTGGCTTTTTTTTCTTAGTCATTCTTTTAAATACACTTTTTTTAAACAAGTGAAAACTTTCAAGCCTGTACTTCAGATAGTTGCTTTGTCCCCCAGTAGCCTTTCATATAAAAATACAGAATTTTTACTTAATAAAGAAAGGCTTATTAGACTCCATTTTCCCCTTACTTTACAAAATGCATTTAGTGGATCATTTTGGTATAAGTTGAAACTGTCTAGGAATTTAGACATGAGGATCCAGGCCTTTAAATGTTTTGAAAAGTTTTCATTAGGCTTCCTATGTTTCCTTCTTTCTGATGGCAGAACATTCTATATGAATGTGTATGAAGGTGATCATGGTTTTTGATGAAAGCAGTAACTTTCTAGGTATGGTGGCACATGTCTGTAATCCCAGCTATTGGGAGCCTGAGGCTAACAGTTCTCTTAAGATTTCTGAGCTTTATTAGACTATGCCAATTGGCTGTCCATGCTGTGTTTGGTGTCATTATGGTGCCTGAGGTCACAAGTTTGCTTAGGGAGGGGCAAACCATGGGTCAGAAACAACAGGTCAAAGATCCTGCATTAATTAGTAATGGTTTTGGGCCTGTAAGTATTTTGCCCTAACCTGGACAATAGGAGACCCTGTCTTAAAGGGAGGGGGGAGAATAAAATAATAACTTGCTTATAACCCTTTTTAGATAGAACTTGTCATCCACATTACACTATTTGATGAAAATTTTCAAACATAATTAGTTCACACCAAAAATAAAGCCCCTTCAGTGGTGTGGAAAAATTGAAAGGAGATAAACACAGTTCTCTCTGACCTCTGAGGACTGGCCTTAATTCTCCCTTCAGATTTTTCTCATAGAGGATTGCTTGATCTTTTCCTAAGGGTATTTTTTCTCCTGTTCTCACATATTTTTTGAGTATTTTATCATTTTTGTTATGTTACTCCCCCCTTCTCAAACGTGTCCAGTGGTTCCCCACTGGGATAACCAAAATGCCCTAAAAATAATTCATGATTCTAACATGAGATGGAGAAGACTTAAGTCTGAAGTCAGGAGACCTGAGTTCCCAGCCTGCCTCTGATCCCCCCTCACCTTAGCTATAATAGGCAATTCCCTTCATCTTTCTAGACCTTAAATTTCTGATCTTCAAAATGAGAGGGCTGGTCCACACGACCTCCACATTTCTCTTCCACTTCTAACGTTTAAGTGCTCCTCTGTAGGATCACAAAACAATGCTTTTGTCAACTACTAACCTTCTCTCCAGAACTCTCCCAGACCCCACTAACCACCAAACTAATTAATTAATTAATCAATCAATTAATTAATTAAAATAATATAACATTACATAGCATAGCATTACATTTTGGGAAGAAAAACATTGATCTCTTCCTTTTTAATTCCCATTTACAATTTGACCTCAGGACTATCTTCATCAGTTATATTTCCCATATAATAATAATAATAATGATAATGATGATAGCTAGCATTTATATTGTTATTTTAGGTTTGCAAAGTGCTTGAACAAATATTTGTCTCGTTTGTACAAATGAGGATTTAGCATGTAATGCTAAATCTTAATTTTATATTTGAGGGCTTTAGGGTTTTTTATATTTTCTAAGATTTTCAAAATGCTTCCTAGCTATCTTTTGAATTCATTTTTTTTTCCTTTATGGCATATTTTTTTTCCCAGCAGGGCAGTCTGTACTTTCTACATCACTTGGTCTGGTTCTGAGGCATTAACTTTTGAACATTGCCCAGCTACCTGCTGATGGGTGCTGTAAAAACTCATAAAGAAACAAAATAGCGGAACACACACAGATGTTGCTGTGACTTTATGGGTGGATAATTTTGATTCCTTATCCTTGTTGTGATGCCTGAAGGTCTAGTGACAATGATCTGCTTCCGGTTAGTCAGACATACTTTTCTCAATTAGCTTCAAACTTTTTTTTTTTTTTTTAGATTTTTTATTTTTAGTTTACAACACTTAGTTTTACATGTTACTGAGTTTCAAATTTTCTTCCCTTCCCTTCCCCCTCCCACAAGATGGCATGCAGTCCCATATAGACTCTACATAAACCTTTGCATTAAACTTATTTACATAATAGTCAAGTTGCAAAGAAGAATTATGACCAATGGAATGAATCATGAGAGAGAGGAAACAAAAGCAAAAAAAAAGAAAGAAAAAAAAAAAGAAATCAAATAGTTTGCCTCGATCTGCATTCAGATTCCACAGTTCTTTCTCTTTTTCTATCATGAGTCCTTTGGAGCTACCTTTGAGCCTTGTATTACCGAGGAGAGCCAAGTCTATCAAAGTTAGTCATCACAGAATCAATATGTCTGTGGTTGTGTACAGTGTTCTCCTGGTTCTGCTCCCCTTACTCAGCATCAGATCATGCAGGTCTTTCCAGGTTATTATGAAGTCCATATCTTTCCCATTTCTTACAGCACAATAGTATTCTACTACATTCATATACCACAACTTGTTCAGCCATTCCCCAATTGATGGACATCCCCTTGATTTCCAATTCTTTGCCACCACAAAAAGTAGCTTCAAACTTTGAGCAGGGTTTTCTGTTCATTCTTTATTTCTCTCCCTTGGAATGTAACAATATTTTGCTGCTTTGAACTCTACCCCTCCCCCTTGCCCCAAAAAGTTTTTTTTTTCTTAAAAAGAGAATTTATGTGTAGAAATCATCTTTGATAAATTAGAATAATGTCCACGGAAATTGAAGAGACAAAATGTTACAGAGAAGTTAAGGGGAATAATAGAAAAGCGCTGGACTTGGGGTCATGAGCTGGAATCCTAAATCTAATACCCAGTAGTCAAGTGATCTTGGACAAGCCTCTCTAAGTTTCGGTTTGCTCAGCTATAAAGATGGGATGGTAGTTTTGCACTTACATTTATAATTACAAATGGTCATCACCTCAGGGTTGTTGGGAGGGAAGCACTTGTAAACTCTGAAGCCCTGTGGAAATGTTCGATGCTGTTTTCGTGGACATTATTGATAATGATAATGGATGTGCTAGTGATTGTGGTATGGTAGATACCAGCTGATCTCTGAGTTAGGAAGTCTTGGGTTCAAGGATCATCGTCATCATCATCATTATCATCGCTAGCATTTATATAGCACTTTAAGGTTTGCAAAAAACTTTACAAGTATTATGTCATTTTATCTTTATAATAATCCCGGGAGGAAGGTGCTATTACTACTCCTATTTGACAGATGAGGAAACTGAGGCAGACAGCAGTGAAGGGATCTTGTCCAGGCTCACACAGCTGGTCAGTCTGAGGTCTAGTTTGAACTCGGGTCTTCCTTCCAGCTTTCTGTGCATCTTGGCGCCCCCTAGCTGCCACTTAACCCCTCTGTACCCAGCTTACTATAAAACTTCACATTGCAGAAGAACAGTAGTAGATACTCTATGGGTGGAGAGTGTCTTTGCACCAAGAATTCCCTATGCTGGTGAAATCATGGGTCTTCAGCCACTCTGCCTCTCACCAAGTGCCAACAGGTTCTCAAATTATGGATTCTAGATAACAGGCAGTTATCAGGAATATTGGGCACAGTCTCATGACCTTGGCAACTGTACCCTGAAGTGACTCATTATGGATTGACATGGATAGTGATGTTGTAAGAGGGTGTCTCCTTTATCTTGCCTGCTTTATGTAGATTTTGGTAAAGAAACAAATCTAACAAGTGAATAGAGGCTGTGAAAAGAGATATCTCAGTATATCCTTAATCAGGCTCAAATGAATGGAGTCCAAAAAATGAGGAGAGCAGAATTCAGTGGTATCTTATGGCAGAACTGGTAAAGGCCTTCTTTCCACGAAGGACCATGTGTATTCTTTATCCAATAATTAATTTACTAAGTTCCTGCTACACTGGATGGGGGAGGGTGGGATGGGGAAGTAACTGATTTTGGTGAGGGCTTGACTTGTGAACCTTGGTCATTTATATTTATCCTTTAGTATTTCAGGTCACTTTTTATTCATCACCTAATTTATAAATTGGAAATGCAGTGAACACGGAGCTTGAACAGACTATGCTCTAAAAAGTTAAAACCTGGATAGTCATCTAATTACAAATTTTTAAATTTGGCTTAAGCTACATTGCTTAGCTCTAAAAATAGCACCTGTAATCCAAAAGAGAAGGAGAATGAGGGGAGGGCAATTATTTGGACTCTAAATTTTAGTGTAATCTTTTCAAATTCCACATATACTACTTATACATACATACGTGCACGTAGATGTATGTACATGTTAGCATGACAAAAACCTTTGGACAGCATGGAATGGTGTATGTGCCGTGAGAACTAGCAACCAGCATATCTAAGATGATGATTATAGCCAGCGTTTATAAAGCACCAACTATAATCCAGGCTCTGTGCTAAGCACTTTACAAATATTACCTCATGTTATCTCACAACAACCCTGAGAAGTAGGTGCTGTTATCACCTCCATTTTACAGGAGAGGAAACTGAAGCAAACCGAGGTTAAGTGATTTGCCCAGGGACACACAGCTTGGCTGGATTTGAATTTCCTGATAAGACAGTGAGGACGTGATCTTCCAAATCATTTATTTCCTCTTGTCCTGCCATTTGTCCTTTGGAAAACTTCTGGGGAAAGTCTTTTTTGTATATTTTGTCCTAGACAGGATTCATTTTCCACATTATCGGATTCTTCTAGAAACAATTGGAAGGTTAAATCTGCTACTTTGGTGAAGGTAGTGAGTCTCTGCTTTAATAAAGAAAAATGAGGTGAGAAATAGGCTGTAGTTGTAAAGTTGTAACATTCAATCGATCTCATGCCTTTCTAATGACTCAGATTTCTGTTTGCAAATGGGTGGTGCCTACCATGCTAGGTATCCTAACCTTATAGGCTTTGGCCTTCCCCAGTGGGGCCAAATGCTTCAATAAAAAGGGAAGAGACATCCTCCTAAGCCACTCTTTCTTGCTAGCAAATGTTGGATAGCAAGGTTCCTTGAGACGCTGCTCTATATGTTGGTCTCCACAAACAGTGCAAGCTAATGGTTCTCTCTTCTACTGCGGAAATTTAGTAATCAGATGTATTTAATTAGGTCCCTAACTGAGATTGTCCAATTGAATGTCTGGAATGGAAGGACCAGGTGCTGTATTCTTTCAGGTGGCTTGAAATCTTCCTTGATGTCTTGTTCTGTCCTCTCAAATCCCTGCTTTCGTCAATCTCATCTTCTCTGGACCTCCTTGCACCCACAGGTTTCGTTCTGATGATATGTTGTCCAGTTAGTGCTCAATTAGGGTATGCAACTGTATAAGCCCTTCTAGTTCGTATGTAGTTTTTCAACTGGTCCTGTGATTTCCTTGGTTTAAGGGTCTCTCTCACTGAAGGACTTACTCTACCTTGCTATCTTACAAAGTTGCCTGGGGCACTGAAAGTTTAAATGATTTGCCCTGGGTTACACACTGGATGGGCAGCTAGGTGATGTAGGAGAAAGAGTTCATTCATCTTGCTGAGTTCAAATCCAGCCTCAGACACTTCCTAGCTGTGTGACCCTGGGCAAGTCCCTTAATCCTGTTTGCCTTAGTTTCCTCATCTATAAAATGAACTGGAGAAGGAAATGGCAAACTACTTCATCATCTTTGTCTTTTAAGATCCCAAGTGGGGTCACGAGGTGTTGGATACCACTGAAAAATGACCCAGCAGCAACAAATAGCACAATCGCCATCACCCTGGATAAGTGTCAGAGGTAGAATTAGAACCCAGGTCTAATATACTTTGTGGTCACAGATGTCTGCTACACCATGCCGCCGGTATATGTAAGTATTGGAACATTGAGAGTATAAAGGGAACACTTATCCTCACAGAATCATGCAAAGACAATGTAAGCTGAATAGAACTGGGCACCATTTTAAAACTGGGTTAGCTAACATGTATGATAGGAGTGGTCTAGGCTATGCCAATGGGCTGAATTTAATAGCAATAAATATAAAGTGTTAGACTTGGGTTCAAAAAGTCAGCTTCTTCAGTAATGGTGTGGCCATGGCTTCAGAGCATTTTGTCTGAAAAGAATCTGGTAGCTTTAGTGGACTGTAGGCTTCGTATGAGGGAGGAACCAACAAAGCTAATGAGACCTATCACTGCATTAAGAGAGATGAGACTTGTGAGATAATAGTGCCACTGTACCCTACCTTGATCAGAGAACACCTGGACTATTTCATTGACTTCTGTATCTTGGGAAAGACATTGAGAAGCTAGAAAATGAGCACCCAGAGGAGAACAGACAGAGTCCCAGACTCTAGTTCATATGTATGAGGATAGAATTTCTTCTTTTTTGAGGAAATGGAATATTGAAGCTGGAGAAGAGAAGATTTGGGGGATGCAGTAATAGTATTTATTAAGAACTTGCTTTGTACCATGCTGTGATAAGGGCTGAATATTTAAATAGAAGCAAAAATCATGCTAGCTGGCTTCATCTTTTTTATGTATAACTGTTGTCTGGAAGAGGGAATAGACTTGTTCTATATGTCTATTGTACAATAGATAGAAGTAGACAAGGTGGAGGGGGGGGGGCGGGAAAACTCCCTAACAAATAGAGTTATCTTCAAATGTATGAATTACATTAAGAAATCTCCCAACCCTTACTTGAGTTTGATACACAAAGGGCAGATGAACTCTGAAACATGTTCAGATTCTGTTAATACTTCCTGCATGCTGGGTCCATGTCTTTTTCCACCCCCATATCCGCCCCCCCTTCTTTCTTCCAGTATGACTTCACTCACCCCCTTCTTGTGAGCTACTGTTAATAATGATGACTGACAGTGCCTTTAACCTATCTTCCAGAAAGTCCTGAATCCTTAGTTGATCTAAAATCTAATTTCTGCCACCATATTCTTCCATCCTGCTTTGGTAGAATTTTCAGTAGGAATAGGAGAAGGGTTGACTTTGACCATCCTTTTCTCTGTTTCTCACAGAGACTTTACTATCTGGAGTCTACGCGTCACGTAGGATCTTGACTGTCAATATCCAAGTCTTCATATATTCAACATCAGACATACATTGTGCATCTTTTGTATCCAAAGTGTGGATTTAGGCACCGTGCTCAGGGGAATGAAAAGTAGCTTGTTTCAACAAGTAGTTTAGGGATCTCTGCTGTATAGGGTAAGTCCGCATACTGAAAGATCGAATGGTTGATTTTATCCCAGGTTTATGTCATCCTAAGACAATATGAGCTACGCTAGCCCAGTTTCACAAAACCAGAATTCTTGCCAGTGCATCTCTAATCAAGCAAAATGATGTCTAATCATTTTAACCATGGACGTGGGTAACATCTCCACAACAAACATCAGTTTAAAAGGCAGAAGGGGGAGTGTTTTGGTTTTATGAGCCCTGTACATTAGGATTGCAGCAAAGGCTGTGTGATTATGGGTGTCATGTGAGTCTTCTATGAGAATGATGGGAATGACAGTCGACTTCAGCCTGCTCCATGACTCAGAATTTCCTGAGTCCTTTGACAGCTCCCAATGGAAGAGAATTTTTTTTAAGAGTTAATGAAAGGAGATTTATTTAGTGATAGCATAAAAAGGATAATCACCAAATCCCTCAGGCCTCATCTAGTATAAAATCCTCATCTCTTGTTACTCATAAAAGACTTCCTCAGTGAAATCCTTTCCCACCTCCAAAGTAAGTCTTCTACCTTTCTCCCCCTTTTCAGTCTTTCCCTCCATCCTCCATACCCACTCTACTGTGGACTCTTCTCTTTCTGAGACCTCAGAAATCGCAGAAGAGAAACTTTAACCTTTCCTTTGCCTTTGTTAGTAGGAATTTTGATGTTATGAAGAAAGAAGGCCTAATGAATCCTATTCTGCGCAATAGTTGGAGGCCATACTTTGGGAACTTACATGCCAAAGTTAGCTCACATCTAGATAGCACTTAACAGTTTAATAGCTAGCATTTATATAGCACTTTAAAGTTTGTAAAGTGCTTTACAAATACCAACATCCTTAAACCCTTCCTCTGTGGTATGCACTCTGGACACATTGAGGCTTGAGGACATTAATAGTAGTTCCAGGAAACTTTTTTCAGAAAATAAAGTCATGGGAGAAGTAATCATATCAGTAAGTTCCAAGAAGAAAGATGACTGACCTGAACACCGACCCCAACTTTCGCTAGCACCGCCCTTGCCGCTAGCATTATTGACATTATCTTGTTTGATTGAAAAGAATTGGTTGATCACCCCCTTCTCTATCAAAAATAAATTCTACCCTTACAACTGCATTTACAAACTAAATGATATGATGATGATGATGATGATGATGATGATAGCAGACAAAAATTTAAGATTGCAAACTGCTTTACAAATATTATTTCATTTGAGCCTCTTCTCCCCATTTTACACTTGAGAAAACTGAGGCAAACAGGAGTGACTTACTCAGAGTCACACAGCAAGGAAGTGTCTGAGGCTGGTTTTGAATTCAGATCATTCTGACTCTGGGGCTAATGCTGTATCTGCCACACCACTTTGCTCCCTCTAAGCAAGAGGGATCTAAGGTTGAATGAAATAAAGGGACATAGGTGATTGTATTGAAATGCATGCCAGCTATCTTTGCCTTTTGGGAAGTCTTTGAGAAGGACCTGTTTCAAGGAGGACCATTACTGTTACTGCATTAGTAGGAGAACTCAGTGCATTTGAATTGAGAAAATGACCTATCTTGGGAGTAGACAGGAGAAGGGAGTTTGATCTGGGATGCAGAAGCATCAGGAATAAGGCCTTTTTAAGGCAAATGTAGATAAATGAGTTATCTAGGAGTTTCCATCTTGATCTCAGTTGAATCTTTGGAGCTATATTTGTAAAACACTTAGTACAGTGCCTGACACACAGTAGGTACTGAATAAATACTTATTCCCTTCCCTGTGGACATTTTTTTTCCTTTCCCATTTTTCTTGTTCAATCCATGATAACATTTATCCATTATCTAGTAATGCTAGAATGACTTTTGGTTACGTAAGCATGGAAAAGATGATTTAAATGTGAAATTTAGTTGTTACTTCTAAAAATCTTTTGTAAAGTCTTATGACCACCTTATGTACTGGGAAAAGAAAGTACACAAGAAACAAAGCCATTTCAGGTTGATCTAAATATCTAGGCACTACTCTGATATTAATATGGCTTGTGGAATCATTTGTATTTCTCTCTCTCTCTCTCTCTCTCGACAGGCAGACAGAGATTTGTGTTTTTGTATTTGAAATTAATAAATTGAAAACAATCTTAACTTTGTGATATTTAGTCTACCCAAGGCATGCCACAAGAATACTCACTTTTACATATATTCCTCTTCTAGGATATGATACACTGTTAATTTCTCTCTAATAATTCAGTAGTATGTCAATGCTCTGCAAATCTGGGGCCTTGGGAGTGACAGGTCTGTTCACATTAGTAGCCCTGAAAAATAAAAAAAAATCTAGGATATACTTTTATCTCTGGAAAGGCAGAAGTCAATGTAGATGGAACTTTTCAAACTAGTAGCCTTAGACATAAATGGCAAATGATTCCAGTGCCATGGTATGGTGGGAAAGAAAGAAAGAAAGAAATGAGACATTTTTAAGAGCCAATTTTAAAAGTTCCAATGCTTAGACATAGGTTACATTTTTTACAGTGTTCCAAATGCCTTGAGTTTGGCCTTTTGTTGTTCGTTTGTTTTTTTTTAAGTCAATTCAGTCTAAATTTGCAAAACAATTTATTAGTGTCCAGTAAGAAATTATCTTGCTTAAAATTTTTCCCGTAGGCACATATGATCACAGCTGAGATGATTAATGAAAGAAAATGGATTGTGTGCCACTCCCACTCTGCTGTGAACAAACTGCTTTCTGGGCCTCAGTTTCTTCACATGTAAAAAATAAGGGAGTTGGACTACATGTTCCCTAAAGTGCATCAGATTTAAAGTGATCTAGCTCTAAAAATCTCCAGGATTGTAAATCTATGGAGAAGTCTATTCCAAAGCTGAGGAGTAAGGTTGAATTTTCTCAGTGACTCATTTTCTCTCCCACCTTTCTTAGTCTCCTCCTCTCCCCTCCCCATTGATGTTGGAAAACTATTTTGCCTTAGTCAGAAAGGTCTCAGAGCTTTCTTCAGGGAAGCACCATTTCACCCAGGGCAGTCGTGACCTTTCTAAGCTATCTATACCATTACCGGTCCTTTTCCTGGTTGTTCTATTTTATTTACTTACAATCATTCTCTTATTACCAGAAGTGATAAGCCCATACCAAACTCAGTGTCTAATACAAAAAGGGTTTGTCAAATGGTTACTAATTAATCTTCATCCTGTCTTTATGAGGTAGATAAGAGAGACTATTCAGCCATTTTGAACATGGAAGAAACTGAAAAAGGAAGATCGTGGTCAAAGACACTTAAACTTAAGGTAGAACAGGGGAAAGATTAATATCCTGAAACCAATGACTTTGCTCTTCTTTTCCAACTTTTTCCTTTGCAGAAGGCATGCTTCCTAGGAGACCACCTGTTGAGAAAACCTCCAAGGCCAATTTTCCTTCATGTGGATTTAAGATGCAACTTTTTTTTGGAGGGGGGAATTGATATTATATGTGAAGGATGTCAGTCAGATCCATAAAAAATCCCATCATAACAAGCCCTTGAAATTCTGATTTGTACTGGAATCCAGTTATAGTGAATATAATGTATGGTTAAAAATTATAGGACCTAGGGATGAAACAAAATAAATGAACTGGACTTTGAAGTCTCTGTCTCTGTCTTTTTCTGTCTCTTTCCATTTATATATGTATGTGTATGTGTGTGTGTGTGTGTGTGTGTGTGTGTGTACACACACACATATATACATATGCATTGTCTATATATCAGTCATCACTTTTGAATCTCACAACCCAGTGAGCAGGGAAGTAGGGGATAGAAAAATGAGTTCAAAGTTGGGAAGAACAGGGTTCGATTCTTGCCTCCGACACAGGCTGATTATGTGATCTTGGATAAGTCCTTTGCTCTAGGTAACTCCTTAAGACTAGAAGTTACAGAGAAGAGGCTGACTTGTATTGACAGAGACGTACCTTACTACTGAGCTTCTTAGACCATACCAATGGAAAGATGGGGCGCTCTCCTCTATGGCCTGACTAAATGAAATAGGCGATACCAGTAGTCTTATTCCCATTTTATAGATGAAGAAACAGATTAGGAGTAACTTGCCCATGGTTGCATTGCAAAGAGCAGAGGTGGGATTAGAACCCAGGCCATCCTGGCTCCTCAATCCAGCACATTATCCACTATGCCCCTGGCCTTTTGGTCAGAGCATCTGTGTTTGAGTCCTGCAGCTGATATTTATTGATCTATTAATATCACCATACATAATTAAGAACTAATACTATACTATACTATACTATACTATACTATACTATACTGTGAACAATGTTGACGATGATGATTAAATTAAATATTTACTAAATACTTCCTCTGTATAAGGCACTGGAGTTACTGGAATTTGCCCTGGGAAGGAAGCCTAGAGACTATTTTCATCAACTGTTTCATTTTCTAGATGAGTAGATTGAGGCCCATTGTCGGGAAATGAGTGGTACAAGGTCACACATGACTAATTCAGCAGAAAAGAGGTTCTTTGAACCTCTAAAGTGACATGAAATTGATACATTCATCAATTTCTAATTACACACAGGACATTGTTAAAAGCGAATTCTCATGCATTAATCCCCTTCTCCACTACTTTTTCCTGTAATCCGTTCAGTCATCTTGGATTTTAGAATTGTAAAGGACATCCAGGGTCATTTAGTCTAACCCATTTGGGACTTTGGGAAATTGAGGCACAGAGAGGTTAAGGAACTGAGATTCATTACTAGGCAGTCTTCTGTATCATTTCTTTGCTGCAATTTGGGAGCATTTAGATGTTTGTTTTTTCCCCATAAATTATGCAGGTGAAGGCAAGTATTTCAAGGGTAAATGCTGCTTGATGTCAGCTCCAAAGAGCTCTGCTTTCACCTTCCTTTCGAGCCCTACAATGTAAACAGTATACAAGGAGATCCTCTGTTTAAAGTGACTCTTAGATCATCTAGAACTAGAGAAAGTACTAGTTATACCAGATTCTTAGATGGTAACTTAGATGGAAGCATGGTTATCAACGGTTAACTGCTGTGACATAGAGCTAGCTTAGTCACACAGGACCCTTCTGGCCTAGTTATTTGTTGGAGTGATTTTACTGGTACATCCAGTAAGTTAACAGGTGAGTTTGGTGAATTGGGAAATCTCCTTAAGAAAACAGGGGATTAAACCAAAAGATGATTATTTGCATTTGTCTTTCATTATAAACGATGGAGATTGTCTGGAAGGTGAGCTTGGAAATCATTCTAGTCCATTGTCAAAATTGATTCTATGAGATCTCTGCCAAGTGGTCATCCAGCCTCTGCTACTACAAGTGATGGCGATGAATTCAGTGCCTTCCAAGGTGGCCTCTGTTGCTATTTGGCATGAAGTGTTAAAAAAAATATCCTTTGTATAGGATTGTAGATTTAAAACAAGGATAGAACTTCAAAGTTAACTACTCCAACCCCTTCACTTTTCAAGTAGGGGGTTTGAGGTGCAAGACTTTAAAGAGCTTCTCTAAGGTTATGAGGCACTAAGTCAGAGAGGATAACCTGCCCTTTGTCTCCAAATCTGGCATTCTCTCCATTGTACCATGTGACCCCAAATCTGCCTCCTTCTAACTAAAGTTCTTATTCTATCCTTTAATAAGTAGTCTTATCTTTCTTCCATATGATCACCCTTTAGCTAAATGAAGACAGTGATTATCCACCCTCTAAGTCGTCATCTTATATAGGCTAAATATCTCCTTTTCATATAGCATCATTTAGGTCCCCTTGCCATAATGTTCATCCTTTAGGCATACTTTGGTTTATTCCTTTTGTAATGTGCCGCCCATCCTATGAGCTAAGCATAATAGCCCAGATATGCTCTAATTAATGTATAGGCTAGTGAAACTATTGCCTCCTTTGAACTGGCCACTATACTTTTGTTAATGGAGATTAAAGTGACATGGGGCTTTTTTGGGAAACCACCTTCTATAGAAAGTTCTTTTTACAGCTTTGTTTCGAAGACATTGACATCTTCCTTTCCTTGTTTGTGGTCCTTCTTTGCAAAAGAGAAGTTTCTTCCAGATTTGATCTTAAGCTTCATTAGTGTTTTTTGTAGTTTTTTTTTTGATCTTGCAGAGAGATAAGGATTCCAAGCATAGTTTGATGGTGAGATACCTGAAAAGATAGAATGGGACAAGGAATCTAGAACCCTGGGTTCTAATCTTGACTGTGCTAACCAAGAGCCATGTGTCCCTTAATAAATCAATTCACCTCCAAGAGCCTCTTTGTAATACAGTTCAGCAATTCAGTAAATATTAATTAAATGCCTACATCATGTAAAGCATTCTCCAGAGGGGCTTTGTTCACATCAACAGGTTAGCCAGACCCAAGGATCATAGACTTACAACTAGATAGGACCTTGGTGGCCATTCAGTCCAACCCCACTCATTTTAAAGATGAGCAACTAACTGGATGTTGAGTGAAATATAGTAGCTGAGGGTCACACAGTTAACATGGACTTCTTTGAATCTTCATGAGGTGAATCATATGAAAATATTCTTTGAAGAAAGAGTTTTCCTTGGTTATAACCACCAAAAGATTTCTGCATGTTCTCCAGGTAGAGAGGCACATCTCTTAGGACAGTTTCCAGCCTTCTCCCCTGGTCTCCCAACTTTGCCCAGATTAAGCCATTGTTTTCACTTCCCTTTCTCACCTTAGTCTAATTCTAACCACAAAAAAGCTTCTCTTCCTAGGAATTAAGGGTAGGGGATCATTTGGCTAAATATTGTTGAGTAAGTCAATACATGAGAAAGGAATGGTTCACTTCCTTCTGATATGGATTTAAAGCCTAGCCACCCCAAGTTACTGCGTTAGAGCTATTAACCCCTTTTGATGGCGACAACAGTAGGGTGTGTGCTAAAGCCTAAAGTTAGATAAGAAAATGCCTGCTTTGTAATTGCTGGTGCCATTTTCATGGAAATACTTACAACAAACTTAAAAAAGTCCACCCATCTGAATCTTTCCTCTTATTCCTAGCTTCCTTCCTCTTCACTCTCTTTACAGTAATTTCTGATTAGTCATCACAGACTAGCAAAGATCACTGCTTTGTCCCTTCTGACTTCTTGTTGACCTGTTCTTTCGCTGGACCATGTCCCATTTGAGGCTGGCCTGACAAAGTACCTTTCTAGGAGAGTGTTCACATGCCTGAGGCTGAAGGCTGAGGGAGCTGTCGCCATTTACAACGTAACCATGGTCAAATTATTTAATGACTTTTAACCTCTATTTCCTCATCTATAAAATGGGGAATAAGACTACCTGTAGTACCTATTTCACAGAATTAGGCAGTAAGGGCTGGGACTCTGTCTTTTCACTGACATAGGGACCTCCATGGTCAGGAAATTCTCTGTCAATGCAAATCAGACCTTTTTCTGTTAACTTCTCATGTTAGAGGGTTAGCTAAAGCAAAGGATATTTAAATGACTGATTCAAGTTTCTATCACCAGACTGAAAGGATTTGAACCTTTTGAAGTAAGTATTTTGTCTCCTACTCCCCACTCCTTCACTGTATTATGCAATGCAAATGAGATGATTGATACATAAACAAATGAATATTTGTATGTATATGTGTGTATGCATGCATACATGTACACATACAAATTTTTCATATATAAATATACATACATATATGTGTATATAATGTTTTCAAAAACTAAAGATCTAAGAGATGTCAGTTATTTTTCCACTGCCCAATACAATTTCTGGATGTCACTTTGGTGACTTAGATGCTAGTCTTTACTATGTTACTAACTCTGTGATCTTACTCAGATCTTTCCTCCTTTCTGTTAAGTCTTTAAGGTTCCTCATCTGCAAAAGTTCAAGTTTGTGCTAGACGTTTTCCAAGCTTCCTTATATCTCTCTAAAGCTGGGTGATTCTCGAGAGCTCACAGCTATGTATCGGCAGCCTCTCTATGGCACTTGTAGGTTAATAAGATACACGTACAAAGAAGTGATAGGAACCTAACTAGAGTAGAGGCAGGAATTCTTTCCCATCCTTCAGGCCCACTTACCCTCACTCTGTGGATTTGTTGGGCTATCATTCGTTGGATTCAGTTCTTATTTCTGTTCCTATCACTATTTCAAACCCAATCAGCTGTGATTCATTGATTTTTACTTCTGCCTCATATTTCAAAGTTCAGGAATGACAGAGATGACTCAGGTCTGGAGCCTGAGGTGCGTGACACCATACAGTTAGCACCCTGTTTATTGTGCTGGGCCCTCCCATTTTGTCATCATGTGAAGATACAAGTCTGTTTTTAATGGGTCACATTGAGGTAAGAAAGATGATGCATTAACCCAGGTTGAGTTATCATTTTGCAAGATTCTCTCCGTTTCACACCCACTCACCTTTCCTTGTTTTCTCTCTCCAATTCCTCTTTGCACACAGGAAGGCCATAGTTGACATTGGTGAGGCCACCTTCTCCATGTACAGATGTGTTCTCTGGCTGCTGTTCCTCCTGCTTGTAAAGGAGGAAGAAGTTTGCCTTTGTATGAATCCTTCAGCTTTACCCTTTAACCTGAATAGATTGCTTTGTTGGTTTGCTATGGTTTTCTTTAGTGTGTGTGTTTATATTTAAAGTCCCCGTCCAGCTCAGAGCCTGTACTTCTGCTTTTGATTAGCAAATGAAGAAGAAATCATGTTGTGGGAAGATCTAAATATAAGGATTGTTCTTTCTGCTTCTCAGTGAAAGTCATTTAGAAATGCCGGTTCCTCCTGGGAGGGCAGAGGAATGAGCTGAGTATATCGCAAGGCAGGAGTGAGAAGACAAATGAAGAAGGGGATTTAAAGGGAAAAGGGGAAAGGAAAGAAGTCACCATGCCGACAGCACATGGTTGGCTTCCTTCATTTATTTTCCAGTCTCCAGTCGCCTTTGCCTGCCAAGGCTCGTCCCCTTATCCCTTAGTCTCATGCTCAGGCATAAGTTTCTCACACCTTAGGAAAACAAGTTACTAGGTAATAGAGCTGAGTGGAACATGCTCTGCAGGTGAGAGGTCATGGGTGATCACTTACACCATCAGTCCCTGGGCGCTCTTTGGCAGTGTCCTGGTGCTTGCCTGTCCTCTAGTGGAACAGCCTCCATGACCAGTGAGAAGCAAACTCACTTGGCCAGGAAGCGGAGAGGACGCGTATCAAAGAACATGACCTTGCTGGAATGGAGAGGGACAAGTAGGGGTGATGGTATTCGTTTATTCATTCAATGCATGTTTGGTGTGGCAATACACAGAAAAATAGCAAGCCTTTTTCTGGCCTCAGAGAACTTAGACTCCTTTCTTGGGAGAACTGACCCGCTATGCTCCTCCCAAATCTAGAAGTGATATCTTAAATCTCTCAGAGAACGTTGGATCTCTCCCATGTCCTTCTAATATTTTGGCCATGTGATGGAGATATTTGTGAATATTTTTAATTATCTCCGGTAGATTGTTTCTTGAGGGGAGCAACTGTATTGCGCCTTCATTTTTGCATTCTCCGTAGAGTGCATGTCACAAGATTTTATTTTTTTTTTTAACCTCCTTGATAGGAAATTGGAGAATGAGATTGGAGAGAAGCAGAATGAGAAGGAGGAGTTGCTTAATGACCTTAGGGTTATTTCTGAATCTAAAAGGGTGATTGGAAGTTGGGAGTGTGAGTGAAGGGAAGCCCAGTGGGCACCTAGGCTTGCAGCCATAATGACTGGGGTTTTTGCCTGAAACTGTTTGATCTAGGATTGTCAATCAATCATATTACTCCTATTTCAGACCTGAGGGGTAACTTCCTGCATATATTTAAATGTCTCTGTGTGGAGATACCTATCTACCTATGTGAAGATTGTGTCTTTTAATAAGAAAGATTTAGCCTTTACTTTGTTGGAGTTAGCACTGAATTTATTGCAGTAAATTCATGAGTAGAATAATCTGTGGTTATTCATTTGGCCTCTCTTCCCCACCTCGCAGTCCCAATCTTTTTTGTCTTAAATTATTTATTAACATGAAAGGCTAAATTCAATTGTGTTCATTAAGGTGCCTGTTAGTAGTGCCTTTAAAAAATTCTTGTGGTGGAGAAACTTAAAACTATTGTTGACTCCTTTTGGGATCATCCATATTTAATTTAAAACTAGTTTGTTTGATTTTTGACTTAGTCATCTATTTCCTTTGTACCCCACTCCTACCCCAGAAATGATTGGACAGAAAATTCATACAGATTTATTCTTTCCTCTTGCATCTAGGACAGGGCATTGCTTGTTATCGGTGTTTGGTGTTTGTTTAATGAATAAATACTATTCTGGGGAAAAAAAAATCTGCTATCATAAACAATACCTACTTTTAGACTATTCCCACATTAGACTGTGTGCACCCTGAGGACAAGGGCTGTCTTTTGTCTTTCGTGGTATTTCCAGCACTTAGCACTTAGCCCAAATAGATATACTATTAGGCAAGTTCTGTAGCATATACTTTGAGATGCATGGCAAAATCAAGGGTATGGCCCTGGGGCATTTCTTCATCTATTTGGTTTTTCCTGTACAGAGGAATAGACCAAACTCCTTGGAGAGATTGCAAATCTCTTCCAGGAGGCTCTGTGTTGTTTTAGGCTTTGATAGAATTAATATAAAATTATCTCAAAACAGGAGGAGCTAGAGGACTTCAGCATTCATGGTGAATTCTTCCTCAAGTTGGATTCTACTCTGGAGTTTCCTCCATTAGAGTGGTAGAAACCTTGACAATCTTGCTTTATGTGAGACATCTTGCTGTAAAAGGGCTTGTAAAGGCCGTGTCTTGTCTACTGAGTCAAGTGCTTTCTTGTAAGCAACGAACAATAAATAGTTAATTGGGATTTTACCACTGGTATATATTTCATTCAATTTTTTTGTTGTCAGTCATTTTCAGTTGTGTCCAACTCTTTGTCACCCCATTTGGGGTTTTCTTGGCAAAGGTACTATAGTAGTTTGCCATTTCCTTCTCCAGCTCATTTTCCAGACCAGGAAGCAGAGGCAAATAGGGTTAAGTGACTTGCCCAGGGTCAGCTAGTAAGTATCTGAGGCCAGATTTGAACTTAGGAAGATGACTCTTGCAAGACTCCAGGACCAGCACTGCGCCACCTAGATAGCCATTTCTTTCAATTATAAGATGGTTGAATGTTGTTTGTGAAGCCTGTTTGATTCCCTACTGATATACTCATCACGGATCCCCTCAACTTGTCTAGATAGTCCTCATAAATATTAGGCATATACGTTAGTAGTTAATTATGTTCTCTCTGTCACTTTTTTTTCTATTAATAAGGTCCAAATTTTTCACCACGCTGTTAATATTTTTACTTCCTTTGGATACTTTGTTCATTGATCTCTGAATGTAACCTCCAAATTGTTTCACCTGCAGCACAGCTACCTTCTATATATATTTCATCCAGTCAGGATGATTTCCTGTCTTTGTTCTTTGGTATCATTTCTTCTTCCTCTGTAAATGTATCAAGAACTGTGATGTTAAGATCCAAGTGTGATGCTTTCACTATACACTAGATGGAGAAAACAATTTATTGTAATAGTTTTTGCAAGCCACTTCTGCTTTTCTTCTCCTTCCATTTTTATTCTTGAATGCTCTTGGGATAACTTTGCTTAGCTGGGTATGTTGTTCAGCTTCTTTAAGCTGGTTTTACTCTCCCCTGCCTCATGAGGTGAGACTGATCATAATTGGCCATTGTCCTCCATAAGATTTTACGAATCAGTTTATATTATGACTTGCTGTTGCTTTTGGCAGCCATCTCTCTCTTTTTGCCAAGTAAATCATGTTTGTTGACTGAGATACTTTCTGGGCTTTTTAGGTCTCCTTGTAGCAATTAATTTACATTGGTTTAGCTTCTGGATCAAAGTATTATAGTTGGTGTCAATGTAATTTCTGTTGTCCATATCCTATTTTAAAATATTCAGTAGCTTGTTTAAATAATTCAGGATTAAATCTTTTTAATTACATGTCATATTTTTTCTTATTACCACTCTTTTTCCTTGCTCATTGTGAGTTCTGATCTTTGTTCTGATGGGTGCATGCTCTGACTGTATCCAGATAGCTCCCATGTTCATAATGAGTCTTTCCCTGTTTGTTAAAATGTTGTGTTTCGTTTTACGTAATGCTATTTGGTTCTTGCCATGTCCAGTCTCTACCAATGCTTTTTTTTTTTTAAAGAAATTATTCGTGGTCAAGGGGCACTAGACTACATTGGCCTCTTTCTCTATCTCTGTATTGAAGTCCCCCAAGATCAAAGTTTATGTTTTGCTTTGCAGGGTCTTAGCTGCACTTATTTTCATGGTAATCTTACTGTAGGTCCCTATCGCTAGTACTCCATTGCCCACAAAAGTCCTATTCTGATGCCTTGTCATTCTTTGGAGGTGACCCTGGAATCTCAAAGGCTATATACTAGTAGAACTCAAGGTCTGGATGGTTCTACCATGCCAGAAAGACTTTGAATGTTCCTCCAGGAACAGACCGATTGTGGTTTTTGAGGACAAGCCTCATTAATCGTGGAAAAGCACCATGACAGTAAGCCGGCCCCTAGATGATGAAGTGTTTTTGGCTACGGCAACCCATGACACAAAAAACAAGACATGATCCTCAGTCTCATGTGCTCTTCTGCTGCTGCTTTGGCAGTGGCATTGTGTTGGGTATTGGGGCAGAGGATCCAAAAAATCAAACATTTTTTAGACCCTTCACTAAATGTTAATTTGACTGTTGATTTTCTGAAGTGTGGCATCCTTTCCCAGTGACCAAGGAGTAGTTACAGTACTAGTGGAGACGGATCATATTAATCTTGATATTCTTGGTACAGACAAAACCAGGAGAAAGAAGAAAGTTGTAGCTAAATTGAAAGGTGGATCGCTGGTGGTACTTGCATTGGCAGAGTGGGATTTTTTTTACATGTCCCAAAGCTACAAGAAATACTATTCCATAGGGCATTTGGTTATCAATAAAATATATTTTAAAAAATCTCATTGAACTAATTTGGCTGTTCTTACTTATGCTAATCCATTGAATTAATAAATGAATCGGCTTTTAATGGCCATATGCACATAATCAAAGACTGTTAGATATTTTAGAGGTGTTAGAAAGCATCCAATTCATTCTGCGCCCTCCCCAAGATTGCCAATGTAACTTTAAAGTAGCTATCAAGCATTTTCTTGAAGACATCCAATGAAGGATCCCATGGCAGCCCATTCTTCTATGGGATGGTTCTAATGGCTAGGAAGTTCAATGAAATTTGCTTTCTTAGTGACTTCTACACATTGCCATCTCTAGTTGCCCTCTGAGAACAAGCATAACAAATCTATTTCCTGTTCCACATAACAGTCCTTCAAATGCCCAAAGGCGATAGTACTTATGTCTCACTCCTTACCCTGATGCTGGGCCTGAAGTCCTATATGCCTGGGTAAACATTCTGGTTCTTTTAATGAGTCCTGATTTGACATAATGTAGAAGCTTTTCATCAGCCTGGTTCTCTTCCCTTGGAATCTCTCTACTAACCAGTGTCTTTTTTTCAAATGTGGTACCCAGAACTGGACATGGTAATGCAGATGTCTTCTGCTTTGGCTAGACTATAGTGGAACACCACCCTCTTTGCTTTGGAGGAAAGAATGCATTTCCTAATGCCTCCCTAAGATCTTTTTTGGTTCCTGGTGATGTCATCAGTTTTGGAAGTTATCTCCCTTGACTCTCTGTCTCCTTCCTGTTAACTAGACAAATATGCCATCTATGCTTTCGTTAAGTGTGGCACACAGCTAGGGACAGATCACATGTGTATAAACCATTCCTTTCATATTGTATTATAGAATTCTTCATGGAGTTAAGCCAAGGTCATTAGCCTTTTAGTTTGTAGACTCCATTCTCTTCCCCATCTTTAAAAAACTGGTACTACTTTTTGCCAGTTCTGTGGTATCTTTTCCATTTGCTGTGGTCTTTCACAGATCACTCTTAGTGACTTGGCAGTTACATTATCCAATTCTTTCATTTCTGTGGGTTGTAGTTTATTTGAGAAGTTTCTCTCTTCTTGGGGGTGTTGGTGGTAAAAGGTGGTTAAAAGTTAAAGTTTCATTGAAGAATTTGCATTTAAGTGGATGGAATGTAAGAGGAAAAAAAAGTAAGTTCATTCCATTGCTATCGATGAAGAGTGTGTTTTTCCCCAGTCTTAGGAAATGGAAGAAAAAAATGACAGAGGTCTCTTGCTCAAGGTGGTGACACTCAAATAAATAGTAGATCTTTCCTTCCTTCCTTCCTTCCTTCCTTCCTTCCTTCCTTCCTTCCTTCCTTCCTTCCTTCCTTCCTTCCTTCCTTCCTTCATTC
>CM053624.1:76505439-76530665 GCA_028646595.1 Phalanger gymnotis | reverse complement strand
TCCACTCTCCTCCCTCTCTCCTTCCTCCCTCCCTGTTTCCCTCCTTGCCTCCTTCCATTTTATCCTTCTTTCTTTGACTGTGTAAAGCAATCTATGGAAAAACATTCAGTAGTTACTATGTATCGTTGGCTAAAAAGAGCTTCCTGTTGATAATAAACAAAAGGCAAATCACAGAAGAGGATAGATACTAGGGGAAAATGATGGGAGTGTTCCCTGGATATTTCATGTAGCCTTGGATCTTTGAGTTAGGACCTCCTGCTCTTTTTCCTTCCAGCTGCTTCCTTGTTATGAAGGTGGGCAGGTCACTTCATTTTTTGAGCCCAAATTTCCTCATCTATAAAATGGGGATGATAATGCTAATTCTCACAACACTGACCTCGCAGAGCATCTGTGAAGATTATTTATGTTCTATGCTGTATAAACTGTAAAACACTATAAATGGGGACCATTATGATCAAGATAGAAGACATACCACACAGTATAATAATTTCCACATCCCAGTGTTGAAAAGAGAGAAACTTTTAAAACTTGCTTTCTAGACTCTTCATTGAGAGGTGAAGGCCCTTCTCAAAGCTGGTCCAATTGTTGGTTCACAAGTGAAGCCTGATGGCATATCTTCATTTCCATGAATTTTTCTTTCCTCTCAGAGCCTCCCTCTCTTAATTCACTTACTCTTTGCTTGATTGGTGTCTGAAACATGACATAATTTCTACGAATACCCACGTTAGAGGGCCTTTGGGGGGTCAGATTGCATGTCAGGCCACTAATAGCAAAAGTAACACATATTTGTTTAGAAAAACACAGTGAAAGATTCCCTCATCCTCCCAGTGGAAAATTTTTATAATTCGGTTAACAAAAAACACTCTCAGCAGTCCAGCTTTTGCCATCCACCCTTGGCCATCAGTAAGATACAGGATGGAATGCTAATGTTGGACAGTAATGGATTGTGTTCAAGTTTTTCATATTATCTGCAAGAGGTATCTTCAATTGATGGTATGCCAAAAATTTTGCAAAATTAAAAAAAAATGCCCTGCCTTTTACTCCATTCTACATATCCCACCTATTCTCAATATCTTTCTGAATTTTTTTTTCCCTAAATGTTATAGTGTGTTGATAGGACTGTTGAGATCTTCCTCATGCAGCTTCCCTTTACTCTTATTTCTGTGCTTCCAAGACAGAAATCTGCATTCATCAGCTTGGGCTTTGTTAAAACTTCCCAGACAAACTACACCCCAGGCTACTGAAGGAACTATGATATACCATTGCTGGCCCATTCTCATGATTTCTCAGTCCTGCATTGTTCTACAACTGGAAGGGATCTTGGAGGTCATCAGTTCCTATTCCAGTCGCTTCATTTTGTCAGTGGGACCCAAAAATTGTATATGACTTATCTAGGATCACATAGGTAGTTAGTTAATGGTAAAGCCAGAATTTTAAACTCGTCCTGAGCCTCCAGATTCCTTCCTCTCCCTACTCCATGTTGTATATGCCAATAGTAGTAGTAGTAGTAGTAGTAGTAGTAGTAGTAGTATTGCAATAGAACAAAAGTTAGCTTCATTATAATACTTTAAGGTTTGCAGAATGCTTCATAAACATTGTTATATTTAGTCTTCCAAACAAATTTTGTAAGGCAGGTGCTATTGTCACCTCTATTTTAGAGATGTGGAAACTGAGGCTGACAGATCAAGTGACTTGCCCAAGGTCACATAGCTATTTAGTATCTGAGGCAGGTTTCTCACTTAGGTTTTCCTGACTCCAACCCTCTATCTCCTATGCCATCTAGCCTAATTAGATGGATTAGAAGTAGAAATAATTTTTAAATTACCCTACAATTTGGAAACAAGGTAGAGACAATGAGAGATTCCCGCTTAATATTATGTCTCAATTGAAATTTGGCTGTTTCATCAGCAAAACTGCGCCTTCTGATCTAAATAGATGAAGAGTCAGAAGGTCGCTGAGAGCTCCTTATTCTTGGGTGTGTGTACGTACTGACCTCTTGCATGTAGGAACTTGGGGTTTTCTGTTGTTCTGTAGCAGTAATACAATGCAGAGGCCCTTTGGCATCTTGTGTAAGTGAGCTTTGAGGATGTTCTGAGGATACTTATTCAGCAGAAACTTATTAAGTACCTACTATGTGTGAGTTACGGTATTAGATACTGAGGAGGTTAATAAAAGGAAAGTGGATTCAGTTTACTGGAAGCTAGTGCTCATGTATACTTTGAGCATTGTAAAAAGCTTGTACACATACAATCTCACTTGATCTTCCCCACAGCCCTGCAAGATAGGCACTGGGTATTATTTTCCTTACTTTAGAGATGAAGAAAATGAGACCCAAAGAGGGTAATCACTTGCCCTTGTACTTGGTTTCTCAAGAATCTGGAGCTAATTTGAATCCAGGTCTCTTGACCCCAGTTGAAAGAGCAATAAGACACGTAAACAAATAATATTAATGTTCTTTAGAATGTTGATAGTTCATAGGTGAGATCAGAGTGCCATGAGACAATCAGAGGTCATTAGTAGGTAAAGAGACAAGGGCAGGTTTCATGGAGGCCATGGAAGCCGTGCTTGCAGGAAAGAGATATGTTTCAGTAGATAGAATTGGGTGTGGGGACCATTCAAGGCATGCAAGAGAGAGCAGAGAATGACTGAGAAGTAGGGAATGGTTCAGTTTGATAAGAACATAGTGTTAGGATCAGGATCATGTGATTTCATTGGTATAGGGATTTCCCAGCTGAGGAAACTCCTACCAATGTAGATGAGTATCTTTTCTGAATATAATAAATAGTCTTAGGACAGGGATTCTTACTTAACCTTGCTTTGTATTATGGACCTCTTCCCCTTCTCAGAAGAATAGTTTAAATGTGTAAGATTAAAATGATATAAAATTATAAAGGTAAGCAATGACACTGTTATCGGAATATTAAAAATATTAAAAATCATAGGTTAAAGAATCCCTGCCATGGAGAATTGGCACTAAGAGAGTTAAGTTACTTACCCGGGATCACAGAGCCAGTTTTTGTGAGGGACAAGGCTTGAACTCGGGTCTTCCTGGCTTTGAGACTAGCTCTCTATCCACTGTGCCACTTCTGATCAAGGAAGTAGGAAATAAGCTGCAGAGTTAGGTTGGAACTAGATAGTGAAAACTCCAGTGAATTTGAATCTCAGGAATTTGTGCTTTCATTTCTAATTGTTGTTCGTCCTTCACTCTCCAGTGATATCAAGAGGGTAACGACTTGACTTGTGTGTCAATTGGACTTAAGTGAGGCAGAGCTACATAAAGTCATCAGCTTCACTCTCTCCTCCAGAGTCATTGATGAAAACTGGAATGACATCTAGGGTCCTAAGGAATAGGGAGTGACTGAAGGTATAGAGTGATGCGATCATATCTATCTGTAGTTTAGGAAGATTACTTTTGCAGTTGTGTTCAGAATGTTTTGGCAAGAGGAGACACTGGAGGCCAGAAGGCCGGTCGCTCAGATGCCTGATGCAGGATAGTAATAAGGGTGGAAGGAGGCTATCAGTAGGACCCGTCATCTGATTGGATGGGTGGCAGGGTTAGGTTGCTAAGAAGAGTCAAAACTGACACAAATTTAAGCTTCATTGATCAGCAAAAGGGAACTATCCTCAATTGCTGTTTGAAATGCGAAACGGGGATCTTTTATTTCTGGAAATCTGAATTCTCAGTCCACAATAGTTTTGCAGCATTGGTGGCATTTTTCTTTTTTCTTTTCTTTTTTAAATAATCAAAAACAGTCTGTTGTTACCACCCACTGTAAAAATTGTTTGGAATCAAGAGATTAAAAAAAAATTAGAGCACTTCTTAGAAATTGGATAAAAGCAGTCCTATATGTTCTGTAAACAGGAAATTCAGTCTTAAGAGTGCAATCTCGATGCTCATATGCCAGCTCACCCCTCTTTTTACACCTTACCACCTGCCAGAAGTCAAAATTAATTAACGTGAACCATGGCTGCTAATGATGGGTTAATGATAAAATAGCGCTAATTGAAGAGAAATCATGGTTTGGTATATTTTTCATTTAATAATGGCATGTTCATTGTGTGTATGAGCTAAGAGCATGTTGGAATGATATGGGAGGCCTTTGTGCTGTGAAAGTCTAGTGTGATTAAGTTGATTTTGATGATAAACATCTTGAGGGTAAGGATTGTTTTTCATCATTTCTCACTCCCATTGTACATGTCACAGTATATTATACACCGTAGACTTTTTGTTTGTTAATGAATTTAACTACTGGTTTGATAATCTCATTGTACAGACCAGGTCTTTGAGTCAGTTAAATATCTTACCTGAGGGTTGTCTGCTGAGTTGGATCTTGATAATGAAAGATATATTCTGATAAGAATAAAATGGTTAATTCTTGTGGACCAAATGATCTCCTAGTTCAATTTCAGTTCTTTATACTATGATCTTGGATTTCTTTCTTTTTCTTTCTTTCTTTCTTTCTTTCTTTCTTTCTTTCTTTCTTTCTTTCTTTCTTTCTTTCTTTCTTTCTTTTCTTTTTGTTGGCTGGGGGTGGGGAGGAGGTGTGCAGGGGGGCAAGTGGCATCTGATCCTGTTGTCTCTTTAGTATAGGGCTCTCCCAGCATGGCAGTAGTCATGTAGTAGGCAGTAGGCATACAGCATTTAGTCAATGCTGTAATTTATACTTAGCTTTTTATCGGGGACATTGAGCAGTTAAGTTACTTTTAACTGTGGCCACAAGGCAAGTGTTTATCAGAAGCAGGATCAGATCTCTTTATTCAACACCAGTCCCACTACCCCCTCCACTATGCTGCTCCTTCTTCTTCATGATTTCTTCTCGTCCCAGACGTGCCAACATACTGCCCACCCCTACCGCCATACCCATAAGAATTATGATATTCTTTTTCAATCATTGGCCCATTAAGTTCAGGGTCTCATTCCTAATAGTTCCTGAGGCACACAAATAACATTTCCTTCTTTATCTGGTGTAGGTCCCATTGGTTAAAAGATCTTTTTTTGACAACTGCAGGCTTGAGTTGATGTCCCAAAGAAATGGAATTTACAGAAGAAAAAAATTACACCTTTGACCACATGACTAAGGAGAGAGAGGGATGGGGTGGAGAGAGAGAGAGAGAGAGAGAGAGAGAGAGAGAGAGAGAGAGAGAGAGAGAGAGAGTCAGAGTCATTCTGAAAATTGTTTTCCTAGCTCTCTGGTTTTGATTATATCTTCTCCTATTAGGCATTCTAATTTTTACTGTGTGGGAACAAACTTCAAAACAAAACCCGTTCTTTTGTTCTTGCCAGGGGCCAAGGTCTTGAGTAGACTGGTGCCTGAATTTAGTAGATATTTTAAGGTGACAGGATGAGAAGAATGAGAACAGCATACAACAGACTTGCCTTACCTGTAGTGTATGTCACCCTTTCCCCCTTATATTATCTTTGTTTCTCGCTTACCCACTTAAAGGTTGTACAATCAGAGCTCTCTGTATAGATTGGCCATACCAGAGAGGCTATATACTATGGTCTGCAGTTTAATAGGACAAAAGGTACAATGTAGTATTGTAATGTAAATGGTCTTAGGGCCATCCTGAAAAAAAAAAAAGAAAAGCTACATTTGCTTTCTTTCTCGAATAATTGAGATGGTATTATTGGGTGTGTAAGAAGGCCCATCCCCAAATATTCTTTGATACCCTTGTATCTTATCAGGCTCTGGGGTAATATTGCTATCTTTGGCACTCTTATCGTCTGTTCGTTTATTTATGTGTTCATTCAGTAAGCATTTATTTAGAACCTACTGTCTAGAAGGCTCTATCCTATGCTGTCTGTGTGTATACATACATATGTATATACATACATACATACACACATGCACACACGTGAAAAAAGACTTTGGTTTAAAGTAGACATTCTGGCCTTGATACTTTGGCAGAATGGGGTTGGAGAATTGGGCTGGATTGAAGGACCTAGGCTTCCTGAACTGTAATACTATAAGTTCCACTTATCTAGGTGTTAGATCTCTTGCTCCCTCAGCCCTTAGGAACACAGAACTCATAGTGGCAATTGTGTCACAAAAGCCATGTACTTGGCTCTTTAAGAGAGCCCTGGAATCCTTTCCAGGTCCTCACTCAGCCAATAGATTGGAATCAGCAGAACAGGATACACTAAAAGCTGACCAGAAAAGGGTAAAGTCAGAAGAGCTGTTTAGGTGTAGCGTGCTGTCTGGGCTGTTAAGTAAAGATCTAGCTAGACCAGTGTACCTTAATGGTCCAAAACAGCAATTAATGTGCACGATGATGAAGAAAACAGTAAACTGAGTTGAATATATTTTCTTTATGAAGGCAGAGTAAGACATTTTAGAAAGATGCTCCGCCTTCATCTCCCCATCTCCCCCCCCCAAAAAAAAACCCCACAGTGAAAATACAGTGGAAATGATGAGGCAATTAAAATGGCAAGTTTCAGTTATCAGAAAGATTCATCCATTCTGAACATTTATTCCTTGACTATCCCATCTAAATGAGTTGCTTCTGTAATACCCTCACTGTGCTCTTCCTCTAGTGCCTTTTAATAACACGGACCTCATTCCAAAGGCTGTGCCAGTTCAACATGAATTCTGACAGGTCCTACTAACCTGGAAAGGCATCAAGTATTGGGCCTGGCAATGGACCGTGTGTCTGTCATTTGAGGACTAGCATAGCAAAGTTTGGAGAGGCTCCAGCTCTAGCATTCTGTGATTGAGCGAGTGAATGAATGATTGATTGAATGAATGAAGTGTTTATTAAACACTTCTTATGAGCCAAGTGGTGTATTAGGTGCAGGGATACAAAGAGAAAAAAGCAAAGACAGTCCCTTATATCGTATAACTCTTATCAAAAAAGGTTCGTCTTCCTGATAGATGAAAAAGACCCAGAAATCTTAAGGGTATAAGCAGGCTTGGTGGGGATAGCAAGTCTCAGGGCTCCTGAGGTTGTACCAGTGAGTCAGATGGGAGTCCCAGAATGTCTAGTGGACATAGAAACAAGAGAAGATAGCCTAGAGGACCTTGTGACTCATCTTACTAGAAGGAATGGAGCTATTGATTTCCTGCTTAGCCAGAGAGTCAAGCATTCCAGTTCTCTATGTATAGTCCAAAAGCATTAATGTAACTACTTTGCTAAGCAACAAAGGAGTGACTTCCCTTATCGTTGAATTCTACAAAAGCAACCACAGAAATACTCTATCCTTCTACTTTTATAGACCTGGAAACTGAGGTCTAGAAAGGAGAAGTGATTTGCCCAAAATCAGCTGGCAAATTGGTGACAGAACTAGGGTTAGAACTTCTCTTTGACTCCCAGACTTGAATTTCCTTTTCTTCATGTCGTTTTGAATAGCTGATTAATTTCAAAAACTTACGGTCTATGATAATTTTCTCCTCCTTTGGGTTCTTTTTTGTGTTCGTGTATGAAAATCCCCTGCCAGGGTCAGTGTGAATTAGCTTATTTTCCTCTTTAAGTCACGTTTCTAGGAGATATCATGAGTAGTTGGTATAGAAATAGTGATGATGCATATGTGACGTCTAGCGAGAAGGTAGTAAGCAGGAAGCAGTAACACAGAACAATCTCTTTTGATAGAATATTGGAAACTGGGGGCTATGTCATAAGCTTATGTGGTTGAATATGATGTCATACCTCCAGGAACACCCAGTCCTTCACTTGAGTAATTCAAACAATCTCTGGTTGAACAAGCCCAACTTGGGTTGCTTTCTAAGGCCTTTGTTCCAAACTCACATGGAAATGTGAAAAAATGAACTCTGTTTTGATTAAGTTTTTACTGGTACTTTAAACAAAGCATGCTGGGTGCCCCAGCGAGCACTGAAGCCCCTTCAGCTGGAAGAATGTTGACTCTAGTAAGAGTTAGAACCAAGTAGCCCCCAAGCATTGGGGACTTTTTTGGTTGGGTGGGTGTGTTCTTCTCTGTTCTCCTCCCCAGCAACTCCACGTGCAGTGTTGTAACTGGGAAGCAGGTTAGTGACAGTTATGCCTGTTGAGATTGTTTTGACTTAGACTCAAGAACGGGAACGGAGCTTTCATTATGTAATGCCAAACTCAGTCTGGAGCGTCAGCTGCTGTAGGCCTGCCAAAGCTTGCAGGGTTGGTTGGGAATGGAATATGTTTAGCATGATTAATCCAACTTGGCTGGTTGAGGGAGTGGGTGGATGCCGATGTGCCTGTGGTGCTTACATCCAAACGTTGAGCTCAGGGAAAGAAGCTCTAAGTGAGTTTGGGTTTTGGGATTCATAGTTCTTTCTTGCTCTCTTCCATAAAAAAGACGTTCTGTTATTTATTGACCAAGAACTAAATTTGGGGTACAGTTTAGTGCACAAGGTGTCAGAACCATTGAACTGAGACCTAAGCCTTGTAGCAGAAACAAGTGGGACTTCTCTTGATGCGCCATGCAATTTAGACGTTTAATGCTTTTTAATGATCCTATGAAAGTGTTTTTGTTGGGGAGTTTGACATTGGCCAAGAAATCTAGGAGGTCATTTGCTGGGGGTGAAATACAGCAATTACACCCATTATACAGAGTGGGTTTAAAGAACCTTCATAAAATGATTACTTAGCTACCATGGGAGTGAGCCCTATGTAAAAAGAGAGAAAGTGAACCTTCTTAATAAAGATTCCCAAGTATAATTTGAAATCTTCCAGCCAACCTACAGCTGTTCTGTCTTTGTTTGGGGCTTAGGAGGCGAGGTTTTCTTTCTTATTCCTCACATTCTTTGTGATTATTCTTTTCCTTTTTATGAAACAAAAGATCCTGTTTTTATGTAAATGCCCTTCAGTTTAAAAAAAAAAAGAAATAAACAGGATCTGCACTTTCACAATGACTCCCCAAACACAATGTTTCTCAAAGTTTGTATTTTGAAGGGGATTGCTGCACATGAGGCTTCTGCCTTGCCAGAGGTAATCTGGGTAAATCTCTTTTGTTCCATCCCTGATGAATGGATGTAAAGTGTTCACTGAACCTGGAAACACCTCCTTTTGTGTCTCATGCACTCTGAACACAGGCAGTTAAAGTTGGGGCAATTGCTCATGGGGGTGGATTGAATACCACTATTGTGGGGGGGAGGGGCCCATGCTGAAGTCATGGATAGCATAGAGATCCCATTGTTTTCAGTGTATTAGGAGTGGGTAAGAGGCCTGAGCTACAGGCTTCAGAATGGTGACTGCCTGTCCAGGTTTTTCTCTGGGCTGCTATGAGGATCAGTAATGCAGTGGGGTCTAAGCGTTGAGAGTGGTTGAAGGGAAATAGGTGGGTGGGAGTGAGGAGGATATAGCAGCAGAGACTCCTCCAGATAGATAGACAACTTTTCTAGGTACCTGAGTAGTGACCATCCCCTACATGCAGTAGACACTTCTTGCAGCAAATCTTTGTAGCCAGGCTAGAGCTTCATTAACGTGCTCCCCCCCACCCCCAGCCCCCTCTAGGGTGTTTAATTTTTATCGTTATTTCACCATAGAGGAATTTCCCCCCCCCCTTTCCATGTAACTTTCTTTTTGCCGCTGCTTGTAACAGCTTGGACAACAGGGAGCAAGCAGGGCTTTGATGGCCTTCATTACAGCATTTGGCCCTGGCATGTTCAAATATCATTAGGCAACAGGTAGGTTATTGAGGCCTTATCTGGTACTATCTGTATTGCTGCCTAGCTGCCAACTGTTTTCCAGTTAAAAGGAACCATTATTGTTCTCATTCATATCAATATTTTTAAAAGCCCCCCGCCCAAAAAAAAAACCAACTCAGACAAACCAACCCAAGAAGACAGCCATAATCCACATTATCAGATGCCAAGGGGGTTATTTCTAGTTCTATAATGGCCTTTTCCATAGCAGAAGGTTCATCTTGAGAGTCATAGAAACAATTTGTGAGACTGGCCACCCTTTCATAAGGAGGTGAGTATGATGGAAAAAGTATTGAATTTGGAGTCAAGTTCTCTGTTCGAATTCTGTCTTTTTAAATTAACTACCTTTGGGACCTTGATCAAATCTACTTAACCTTGTTTAATTGTTCTGTGCTGTAAAATTATTATGGTTTGGACTAGATAACCTATGGTCCCTCTCTGCCTTCTCTAGATTTAAGGGCCTAAGATAGCGTCATGGTAGTTGTTACTTTAACCTAAAATGATCAAGGCCCATGGTGTGTGTGTGTGTGTGTGTGTGTGTGTGTAGATAAAATTAGCATTTCTTTTAGCTGTTGACCCGTGTGTGTGTGTGACCCGTTATTGAGAGACACCCTGATGAAGTAGATAGAATGGTTGGCTAGATGTCAGATAACACCTGACTCTACCCTTGTTACTCTGAGCAAGTCACTTAATCTCTTTGAAGCTCAGACAAACTCCTTGAAACTATAAGGTACAGAGAAATTGTAATCTGCTCCAGAGGATGGAATGTCTCACACCAAAGAAATCTTAGTGTTTGATGACTTGTCTTAATTTGATGTATGACCATCTTTGCCTATTATAGTCAGCCTGCCTGTCTATCTTTTCCTCTCACCCCACTCTATTCTTTTCTCTTGGCCTTCTTCCAGTATTAGAATATTCTAATAAAATGTTTCTGAAAGAATATTGAGTGTTATGCCTATACTGTGGGGGAAAATGTGATATAGCTATGTCTAAGTATATATTATTGGACCATCTGAATAAAGTATACGAGTTTGTTTTTGTTTTTTAGAAAAAAATGTTGAAATTTGGGGAAGCCAGAGGCTTTTTCAGCTTGTGGGTAGGTTCCCTGTTAATTACAAAGGAAACATTTCTTATATAGACCTTAATTATAGTAGGAAATTTGTGAACCTTAATAAAATAGGAATTTGTCTTGGATGTGAAATTGGCATCCTGGATTCTAATTCAGATTTAAGCTAGTATGTTTTGAATGACATATGTGTAAGTGAAAATGTTCTTAAAAATCTATCTATAAAACAAATTTTTGAGTTTAACATATTTTGGAAAGGATATTCTTGGGTCTCCATCAGGAAGATTTTTAGATACATGAGTACAAATTGTGTGTGTGTGTGTGTGTGTGTGTGTGTGTGCGCGCGCGCGTGTGTGCCCGCATGAGATAGCTGTTGAGAAAGGTAATACCTTAATCAGAATGTTATAGAAGGAATTTATTTTTAAGTAGGGTTGTATTTTGTGACCTTTTAGATCCCTCCTTACTCTAGAACTCTCTGGTTCTATAGATGCTTTTTGTTGGGGGGTTTGGGGAGTTAGACACTAATTGTAATGAATTTTTCTTCCAGAAATTTTCCATTTAAATATTTCATTGGGTACTCCTATGTGTTTCTTTGCTCATTTTCTGCTTTAACTTTGCTATCTCAGTGGTGCTGTCCACAACTGGTGACATCATCCCTAAAGGAGAAAACAGGTCCATCTGTGTGCTTTTATAGTGGGAGCAAGCATCCAAAGAGAGCATGATGTACATTCCCTGGTTCAGTTCCATTGCAAGCCCAACGCCCTTAGAATAACTAAGAGGCAAGGAAGGTTAGAAATCTGAAGCAGACTAATTTAGTCCTACTCCAGCCCATTTCTCTCCTTTTTTACCTTCATCCTTGTGAGCCTGACTTCTGAGGATCATATTTGTTATCATATTGGCTTATGAAATCAGAAAATCCGTTTTGGGAAATGCTGACCATTTGGATTATTTTAGTTCATTGGATTGGATTGGATTGATTGCCAAAGTTTCTTAAGTACAAGGGTGCTACAAAAATTCCCAGGAACCTTTAGTCTCATTATTAGGAGAGCAATTCACAAAACAAGGGAGTAATGTTTTTAGTTGTCAATGAATTTGCACAACAACGTGCTAGAATCTGGTCTACTGAGTGTGTTAAGCTGATGGTCCTGAGGTTAGGATTGGTGTGCAAAAACCTGCTACCCTACCAACAGGCCCCACCCTATCTTTCTGTACTCTGTAAGGCAATTGTTTCATGCAAATATCTGTTTATGATCAGGAATTTTAACAGCATAAAGATGCATTTTGGTTTTGGATACTGATACACTAGTGATGAAAGCCTTGCTTCTTGGCCAGAGCCTAAAGCCAGTTACTCATTCGCATTGCTCAGAAGGCAGTATAACTTCAGGTCTAAGCATTGGCCTGGGAGTTGGAAATGTGGATTCTATTGCAGGTCTACTGACCTTGGGCAAGTTAGACTGTTGTGATCCTCAAGAGGCCATGTGTCTCATCTCCTGGCTCTGCAGGTGGAAGTGATTATTTAGATTTGTACAAATTCACTTCAAGGAGGGTCTACTAACCTCCTTCAGCTACCCCCTTTCCAATGTCACCTCTAAATCTTATGATAATGATTTACCTTCTCATTCATTTAATTAAAAAAAAATAACCTCTGGGTCTCAGGTCCCTGCTTTTAAAACAAGGAAGACTGATCTTTGAAAGTGTGGTGAAAACGTATTTAATTTTGCAAAGCAGTGGCTTCCAAAAAAGCACTTAGAAAAGAGGTGCCAGGCAAATAAACACTGACTGGTGCGGAAGAAATGACATTGGAGCCTAGCGCCTGCTAAGCTTCCTGGTTGGGTTGGAGACCAACATCACTCTTCACTTTAGTCAGTGAATTGCAACAAGATTTCCATCAGCCCTGAATGCCATTGTGCTCCAACTCTACACTGTGGTGGCAACCTTGGCAAATGTCTCTCTGTAACAGGGCCAATGGGTGTTGCTATGGTGGAGGCATGACATTATTGAATTTCGTATTTGCTGGATGTGCCCGGTGTTTGTTAGCCTCTGGGTGTGTTTACAAGCATCATAGAAAAAAGGTGTAGTGGCTGCCCTTACAGCCAGCAGTCTATGAAAAAGAGCACAAAGACGAGTCGTGTTCATGTGCACAGCCTGCCTCCTTAGCATCCTGGTCTTGGTTCTGGGACTGGAGTGAGATCATTGTTATCCAAGCAAGGCCGACTGGCAATAACCACATGATGTCTCTCTTTCTAAGTGCTCTTTCCCTTTGCCCTGTGATCCTCTGCAGAAAAATAGGGCTGAGGTAAGCACAATATAGTCTCCTGATTTCTCCTGAAACCCATGTATGGCAAGTAACAGAATGATTGCCATAGATCACTTAGACTAGTACTTCGAGGTATGGGGAACTCGGTAGTCTAGTCTGATCACCTCATTTTACAGAGAAGATTGCTGAGATCCAGAGGGTGAATATAGCTTGTATCTACTAATGGAAAATAACACCTAAATCCCAGGTTCGTTTAGAAGATAAAATGAGATGATACTTGTAAAGTGCTTTGCAAATCTTATAGCACTGTGTAAATGCTAGTGATGATGGTGGTGATGGTGGTAGTGGTGATGATGAGGAATGGCTTGCATGCTGCATCTCCAAGAAGGAAATCACAGATCCTTGATGTGTTGAAGTGTGTACACCCCATGCACAGGCTGTCCATTAGGAATGTTACCATAAGGGAAAGTTATGCATATTTAGGTTAACCTGTGGGAATTGGGTATCTCTTCCCTCTCTTCCCAGGTAAATATTAGGAAAACACACTTTCTGGCAACATTTCCAAACCCAGTACAAACACCAAAGCTGCAAAGGTCCACATAGACAATCTTTCTTTGTTAACAAAACCTGAAGATCCCAGAAGGGGATCATCCTGATCTTACCCTTACCTTCCTGATAATGTCACATATTGTATATCATCAGTGGCATTCTTCTGTAAGCAAGCAGCATTTTGATATAGATTAGATAGCATGTATGCCTGTAGATATAAATTAGGTAGAGATGTATGTGTGCCTCATTACTATGGGGCCTCATATGGACATTTGGGTGACTATGACAATAGTCAATAGTTCAAGGCAATGTCAGTAGAATTTTAGCACTGGCAGGTTCTACCAGTGTGGAAGGCCCAGCAATAAACTGTGGGTGAGCTTTCTGAGACTCTAGCTTAGTTCATTTTGGAAAGAGAGAAAGTTGGCCCCCAGTTCACAAATATTTTGAGGGGCCACAGCAGTTCATGATGATGGCCTAATTTACAAAGGCATGGATGGCTCAAAGTCTGTGTTCCGAACAGTTGAATCACAGATCCTTGAATTGTTGAAGCGTGCATATGCAAGCATAGGCAGTGGTCATCAGAGAGAGAGCAAGGAAAAGCCGTGAGTTTGGAAAACTCAAGTTAGTGGCCAGTGCTTAGGATGGTGCTTGCCAAATAGTAAAAACTTAATAATTGTTCATTGGCTGACTGACCAAACCAAACCAAACCAAAATTTTCTTGAGTTCACCTTTAACTCTTCCAAATAGAATAACACTAGTCCTTTGTCTTCCTGAGTGGAAAAGACTTATTTCAGTTTAGGCCTTTTATTCCCTGATTTGGTTCATCTTAGCATTTCTTTGCCTGCTGTTAATTAGTTCTGATTTATAGGAAGGCAAATAAAAGTTGTGATGTCTTCGGAAGGTATTTCTTCAAACCCATTTGTGGTCTTCCAATGGCGATTATGGCAAAGGTTGAATACCAACTCTAAGGAAGAAACTCCCTCCTCCCAAAGTCTCTTCTGTTTCAATGTACATTGGGCTCATACACTCATGCCTGATAGGAGTTGATTAATTCTGTGACTGAAATTGAACATAAGACATTGTTCTTTCTTTCCTGATTTGTAAGGGTATTAACAAACAGAGCTGTTGACTTGGCCTTAAAAGGTTTACGTGTGAGTGCCTCACCTGAATTTAAGCAGAAGACACACAGTGTCTCTGAGCAAAATGAGACCAGGATTGAGCGAAGACATGCAAGACACCCTGATAAGCTTATGGTGAAATGTTTAAGCTCCATCAGATCACCATCTTCTAGCTTTCCCAACAAACCTGATGTTCATTTAAGAAGAAAAAAATCACTTTGTAGTCTGGGCTGCAGCAATTAAGAACTGATTCTTAGAACAGCAGCCTTCACAAAGAGGGATTGTCTTAGGGAGGTGTTTAGCAAGGCAGCTGAAGAGCATGGTTTCTGGACTCTGTAGGCCTAGGAGACTCATATGCTAGAAAACAACTCTTCTAATGTGAGGCAATACTACTACAAGATAGGTATAAAGAATAGAGCGAAATAAACAGATAAGTAATGATAAGCTGGGACCCTCTCTCATCACTCTTTGACTTGATAGCACTTCACATTCCAATCTAGATGATAACAAGTTGTTTCAATTTAAAGAAACAGAATTTCTCTTGAATTTTGCTTTTCTCTCTCAATAATTTTGTGAAAACCAAGACACAATTGGAAATATCCTGAGATACCACAAATACAAAGCTAGAGATCATTATTTTAGACTAACATTCTACCCATAACGCCTGTAAACCCCACTTTATTGGTGAGCCAGGGTATTTTTTTAACTGTTCGATAAAGTTGTGGGTAGACTTTTTAAAGTCACAATATAGTTTTCAAAATTGCAGCTTAGGGTTGGCTCACCTTGAACCATCTATTTGTTCCAGTTCCAGGACTGTTTGAATGTGAGGACAGTGATGAAAAAACTTCATCACTATTTAATTCTATTAGTTTTCAACAGAAGATTTACAATGAAAAATCATGACAGTTGACTAAGATTGATAATGGCTTGTTTATCGACAGCTCCCCTAACTCTCCTCTGGTGGTGAATATCTTTGCTACAAAGCTGTTGAGTTTTTTTTTTCTGTTTTGGTTTGTTCTGTAAGTCAAAAATTAAGGTAATACAAGTATATTGCATAGTAAGGGAAAATAGGTTTGCTATTTGGCCATTTTAATTTTTTTGCAGTTCGATTATACTAGTACAACCATGTTGCCTATTCTGCAAAAATGTAATTCATTTATTTAAATATTTTCTTTAGGAAATTTGTGAAGACATTTTTTTATTCAGTGCCAGCCATAGAATAGTAAATTTCTCTTCCTTTTGTGGAGGAAGTCTCTGTTGACGTTGGTTTGGAGGGTAGGTAAGGATTCAGATGGTCGAATTTGTAACTCGATTATAAATATGGATTTGGTTAGTCTTCTAGAATGGAGATGTGTAAGATAACTTGTAGACCTGCCTAAGGAAGGCAATGATGTGTACCTAGGAAGTCATCCGCAGCCATAGAGCATATTAGCAGGTCCCCTGTAGCCTCCAGGATAATACTGCATTGTCCTGCATTTCTCCCCACCATGGAGTTTTGTCACTTCTAATGATAACGATCCATCAGTGCACACTGCTTAAAATGAAGATAAATCGAATTAATGTAAATGCAAGTTAAACGACTCATTGATATAATTATATTGCCAGGATTTCTTAAGTATAACTTAACACATTTAGTGGTGTTAATTATAAATGTTCTTGAATGAGAACAGATAATTTCAGTCTATACAATAAGAAAACAGACACATTTATTTTTTCCCAGGAGACGACTTGCAGAAAATAGGGTTTGCTTAACTTGATACTGTACCAAGAGTGTGCCTTCACTTGGCAAATCTGAAATGGATGGGAATTTTTAGAAGAATACTAACTTTTATCAGTACAAAGCAATAATGTTGCCAAATTAAATAGTGTAGAGAATGAAGACAAGAGTGAGCAGTGTTTAGTAAAACTTAATAGCTTATTGAAAATAGAAGAGCACTGAATAACGAAACCATTCTAATTGTAGTTAAAACTGTGCTGTTTCAGAAATGACTGAACAAGGGTTTTGAAATGATGAAGAAGGGCTGTTCTTAGTAGGGGAAAAGAGTAGTAAGACTAAGTACAAAAATGAATTCAAATATTTTGAGAAATATGGCATGCTGTGTATACCTCCCCCCCCCTTTTTGGCGCTGAAAAGCATGTTTTCTCTCATGTCACAAATGATCACAGGAATCCTTTTAATATTCATTTAAAATAGTTTTTAATTGGCATCAGAGAGTTGAAAGTTCAGCACGAAGGTGAGATCTAAGCTTACTAATTAGACTGAATGCAGTTTGACTTAAAGAACAGACTTCATAATTACAGAATGTAATGCTAAATATAAAATTTTAGAACCTCCACTTTATACTGTGGAAGGAAGAGGGTGATAGGGGTGAAGGCAAGGTTCTCCTCGGCATTTATTTATTATTATTATTATCCTTGAAAAATAGAATTGTTTTTATGAAATTATTTTAAAAGCCAATGTTGTTTTGTCAGAATACTACAGTCGCTGTAAATTTGAGTCTTTCTTTCTGAGTGAAGCTGTCATCTGTATGCCATTTAAGTGGGAACCTGTGTTCACGATGTTCTAAATTCTGTTACCCACCTAGAATTTTGACTTGCATGGAATGTTATGATGAACACAAGTTGTTGTGTGTTGTGTTTTTTCCCCCAACCAAGTTGTTTGATGCTGTTGAAATTGAAGGCTGAAGTAGAAGGGGGCACTTAAGCAGTGAAGGGTTTTTCTTTGTAAATAATAGATCAAGAGCGCTGGAGCTGTATCTAATGGAGCTGTGTGCGGCCTCAGTTTCAAGGACAGCGCGTGGTTTAAAAAACCACAACCTCAGATCGTCCCGTCCGCATCCTGTGGTCAGTGTATGTGTGTGTGTGTGTGTGTGTGTGTGTGTGTGTGTGTGTGTACGCACGTGAAGAGTGGGTGTGGATGTGGGTGTTGGGGGTTTTCCCCTCTTATTGTTTCTTCCTGAGTCATATTTTAATTTATAAACTTTTTGGGAAATCCTCAGTGTCTCTTGTTCTGTAATCGTTAAATGGTTTGAAAGGATACTTGCTGCTGCTTTAAGAAACTTAAAGAAGCTTGTCATTCTTCTGTTAAATTTTCTATTTTAGGAAAAAACAGGGACATGTAAGGACAGATGTCCATGCAGAAATTATTTTTGCACAGTAGTAGACTCTCCCATGAAAATTTCATGAAAAATTGAATTCAACACATTTTCCCCCGCTATTTCCTGCATAGTCTGAAGTTTGTCTGAATTCTTATTTGAGAATTGCAACACTCTTCTCGTAGGTAAATATTTTATGTTTTGTTGGTATATGTCACTAGAATGATCCTTTTATTTAAAAACAGTGCTTTTCAATACGCAGTTAAAATAACCATGTTTATCATAGAGAATTTAAATAGAACATATTATTGGATGTTTTCTCTTTGCACTGTAATAGTTTAAAAAGATAACCCTGAAATTATTTTTAAATTTTGCTCTTTGCCAAAAACTCAGTGTTTTGAAATCGAGAAAAATCAAAAGAAGGTGGTAGAAAGTCCTAATATGCCCTGCCCGGGTTTAGTTTGCATTACTGTTTCCTTCTTTTTCACTTGAAGCTATATTTAAGGTTAATACAACTGTAAGACGTAAGTGAAACTGTTTTTCCCCTTACCCCCATGTGTTTCTGCTATGTGCTTTCCATAAATTAGGGGCAATGTTTCCGAAAAGGGTAAAGACAGATTTCTCCTCAAATGGTTCTTTTAAAGCAATACAGTTTAAGCCAAATGCTTTTATTCTTATGTTGTCATAATTACCACATACAAAGGAATCTGTTTGGAAAGTGGGGAGCCCAACTTGCTTTGCTTAGTTAAGTCAACATCATTAATCTCTTCAAATGTAAGTGCCGAGTTTTTGCCGCCTGTCTATAAATCTTTGATTATTGTATTTGAAAGAAGGCATGGTGTGCAATGAGTCTTCGGGATCTGGTCTCCAAAATTATACTAATGTGACATGTTCATCTGAATTAAAGCATAGGGAATAACCCGTTTGGAAACACTTTGAAAAGACCTGCGAGGACGTTATTCATTCGTAATGATCAGCTTCGTTTGCCTTTTTGAGAAAGTTAAGACTCTGGCCAAATTTACAATTTCTTTCCTTTGAATAAATGGCTATGGTTTTCCTTAGGGGTAAAATAAAGTAAAATAAAATAAAATAACTTTAGAGACTTCAGTTCATTCTTTTCTAATCTTTCATTTCAAAATAGAATAATTTGTTTCTTTTTATCAATGTACCACTTATACTATTGATGTAGTTCTCAAGGGGAAAATAAAATCACAAGAAAATACCGTTTGCTACTCTCTGATGCTTGAGTCTGAAATACATTAGTCATCTGTGTGTCGCTTGAAGGGCTTTTTTCCATCTCTGTTTTCCAGCAAACATATCCATCTAATGGAAATTACAGAAACTGATTCAGTGGGAATTTTTTTTCTCCCTCCCCCCTCCCCCCTCCCCCAGCATGTTTTTGTTGGCTAGAAAAAAGGCAAGTATTCAAAAATGATCACTCCTATTTGTTTTTTTTAAAAAAAATCATAATTTGTCATCTTACCAGTTCTCGGCATTCTGTTTGGTACTCTCTTAGTCAGTGCCGGGAAAACACCGATCTGACAGCTAATAGATATCTCTGCCATCAATTGTTTAGACATTTTTGTCTTTTGTGACATTGAAGAAAAGACAAGGAAGGGAATGAAGCAACTAAAAAATGTCAAAAGATCAAAAAATCAATGGGCTAAAGGAATGTGATCTGTTTATCAGGGTGTAGCTGTTCTTTCTGTTTGTATTAAGTCCGAGTGAGCGTCTTTGGGAGCCACCGAACTTGCTTTCATTCGCTCCCTAGGAGATGTAATACAAGCGTGAAGTGGTGTCTCACAAAGCGGACACAACAGTGTCCCTCTCCACCCCCACCCCACCCCAACAAATAAATAAATAAATAAACAAATAAATAAGCCAGCGAATAAATAAATAAACACAGAGCTAGGTAGACAAATAAATAAAATCTTCTTTCAAGATGGCAAAACTCAAGTTTACCTTACCATGCTATGCTTTTTTAATCCTCATTAAACTTTGATTTCCAAATGCCCTGGGCTGGGTCTAGCAATTGGGATGCAATAATTTACTTGTGACATTTTTATTTTTGGCTGGGGGGTGGGAAGGACTTTGTGGTTTTAAAAATGGTTTGTTTTGTTTCAAAAGGAAAGATTGATAAAGGTGGAACGGGTAATAATTAGATAAGAAGCAGGTGAAACAACTCAATGAAACCATATGTTTTTAACCTGGACCATTCATTTTGGTTCTCCTGTAGATCTGATGTTCTTTTTTTGGTTTTTTAGTAATGGAAGTTGGGCTTGCTCTTGAGAAGTTGGTGGTGGGGGCAGTTTCCATTCTGTTAGTGGGTGAAGTTCTTCTGTATCATCTCTTTGGCTACAGAGCTCCGTATCCAGGGTAGTCATCTTTTCTTTCCTCTGGGCAGTTGTGTGTACCTACATGTGCATCAGCAGTCTCCCAAACTGATGGAATAGACAAGGCAATGCTGCAATCTGTCGGGCAAATGTTTTCAGCCCTTCCAGCCGTTATGTGATAGGAAGTGTGGTCAAAGCTGCATATTTTATAAACTTTCTATTAAAGTTGTGGCATGTTATCATAAAACTCAATTGCGATACTTTGTGTTACGCTCTGGGATGGAGAGATAGACATAGGATTAAAAAAACAATTTCTAGGCATTTCTAGATGATAAATTTAATTTTCTTTGCTATTTGGAGGTCTTCTTTGAAAAAGCAATTGTAATGAACGCATTCAGAACTGGAGAATAGATTTACCCTTGGCTTCAAATAGTTGACGTTATCAGGCTCTGTCATTCGTTCCTTCCTATTTTCGGGCTGCTAATTGATGTTTTTGATGTCAGCAAGAAAATTGAAGAAAATGTCATGTGTGAACCAGTGCGGAAGTTAATAAGATTGACTTCGTTGACAGAATTTACAATGAGAGCAGAGACCGCATAATGGGACCGCTGCGAATTCGTGTGCTCTCTTTGGAGTCAAAATTGACACCTCACGCTAGGCCAGTGGTCGATAGGAGAGATGGAACATTTGGGAAGGTTCCTAATCTCATTTTTTCACACACACACACACACACACACACACACACACACACACACACACCCTTCCAACCCCCCACCTACCTTTTGGTCTCTGGCGCTTATTTTAGTTGCATCAGCAGCTGTTTATCCAGGGGGCGACTGCTTTGGGTCCAGCCAAAGCCTTGGTTCAGTCTCCCAGTGCCACCAACAATGCTCGTTTTTTATGCTGTTTTGAGTTTGAAAGCAAAAGAGTCTTAAAAAGGTTAGATTAAGATGTGTCTTAAGGAAAGATATCCTAATATTGGTCAGGGTCATTGCATATGCTTGGGTTCTGTGTGATAAAGCTCAAGCGCAAATCCCTCTTGCAATAAAGAAAAGGAGCCGTGTGGCACCAGGGAAAGCCTTGAGCAGAACAGAAGGCTACAACTTGGTGGGGGGGGGGGGGCGTGATGGAGAAGAGGGAGGTATGGGGCACAAGGAATAATAACAAGAAAAGTTTTATTCCACATGTTTTTTGCCTTAAAAGTGATGACTCACCAGTGGCTCTCCCCTTTAAAATAAAGGACTGTTTTGTTTTTTAAAATTTTCAGAACATGCTAGAAGGTTTCAATATAATAGTTTAATTTTCCAGTAATGTGGCAGAGTTTATTGGATTGGGGTGTATAATTATGGAATGGATTAGTTGATTTTGGTTCAGTGCATCTGATTATTTTCTGGCCTTTAGGGAAATGCGCTAAAACCCTAATATGTCCAGTACCCCCAAGCGGTCTCTTTTTGAAGACACTGCACAAAATGTGGTCTCTACCAGCGCTTGGCCTCCAAGGATCTTCAGTGAGAGACATTATTCTTGGAATATCCAATTAATTCCACGGGCAGTGATCAGTTAGCGCTTCTTCTGCCTTTCTCGCCATTTGAAATGCTAACACAATGAATATTTTCTCATTGGTCTGTGTCCCTCGGCTAAGCTGTTGCCGCGGGCTGAGAATTTCATCGACTGATGAGACCAGAGGCTCCGCCGATAAAAGGTTACAGTACGTGATTTGCATGCCAAGTGGGGTTTGATTTCATGAACTTAAAAGTTCTTTAACTTTTATTTGACTTTTTTCCCTTTGGTACATAGGACAGGGAGGGGCGAGTGTATTTGTGTGGTTAAAATTATCAGATATGATATTGTCACAATTATGTTTGAACCCCTTAGAGGAACTATGGAGAGTTAAGCAAGATCTTTCTGTGCCTGTTGCCATCTTTTGTATGTATCAACCAAACCATAACCAACATCTCAGGATCAGGTGTACTAAATCTCATCTCTCAGTTTTATATCCTAATTTTGGGTTTCCCAAATCTCTCTCTTGAGGGCTTGATATGTTTCATTCTATCGCTATAGAGTATCTTTGCATTCATATTTTACCACACTATTTATTTAAGATAACTGCAAGTCATTGGGTAGGCATATGTAAAAAATGAAGATGTCCTTTTCTTCTGAGTAACAGTAATCAATCTTGGCTCCCTGAGAAAGGACTCATTCCATTTTCAAGGGTAAGCTTGAGATTGTTATGGAATGTTGAGTTGCATCAAGCACAAGAAAATGGAGGACAACAAAAAACTATTAGCTCCAGCTTTCATTACCATTGGGGGTAGATTAGATTAGAGTGGACTAGATTAGAGAATACAAAGAAGGGTTTGGTTGCTGAACTCTTCCTCAGTTAGACAAAGCCATGGCCTATAAAGCCAATGGCAATTCTCTTTACATTCTCATTCATTCTCTCTCTCTCTCTCTCTCTCTCTCTCTCTCTAGTTAGTATGATCCATGTTGATTTTGGATGATAATAGATGTGTCTTCTGATCTGAGAAATACTTCATTGGCAAAGGAAGAGGAGGGGTGCAATAAAGATACCCCAATCCCCATTCTCAAAAGGGGAAAAAAAGGGGGAGAGTTAAGGAACAAGTCAGCTTTCAACTCACAGTAATCTTAGAGGCAGAGTAATATGATCGGAGACTTGACATATTTCAACTGAATGAAAAATCATGAAACCTTTACCAAAATTGTTAGCAAAAGGGAACTGGCGGGGGTAGATATGGAAAGCGGTCCCTCTCTTCCCCCTCCCCTCTCACCCCTTCTTCCTTCTTTCCTTTCCCTAGCTGTCTATGAGGAGCAAAGCAGGTGGCTCCCTGTGGCTGACTCTTCATGACAACATGCCATTAGAAATCGCCGTCCTGTTGATCAATCCTCTCGACATGACAGATTTGCCGCAAGGCCTGGCTCTTTGAGCGCCAGCACTGTGCCTTTTCCCTCCTTTTTTCCTGCACTAATTGGTGAAAGTTTTTTTTCCTGTGCTAGTGGCAGAGGAAATTCTTTTGAACGTTATCACAATCAAGTGTTGACTTCTTTAGAATTTGCAAGTAGGTTAAGTGAGTATCAACATTCAAGGGGAAAAGCACAAACACAATACATAATGCCACCAAAATTTGATTGTTAAAAGTAAAATTGGGAAAACACATTAGACTATCAGAAAAAAAATCCTGAATTGAAGGCATTTATTAAAAGTATGACCTTTTAAAAGGTTTTTTTGGGGAGGGGTGTAGAGAATTGGGGGTGGGGAATGCTGCATTACCGCCGCATTTTGAATCTCAAAATTGAAATTGGTGGAAGTAGAGATTCACTGAGAGAATTTTTTTCTTCTACTTGTGGAGTGATCTAGAAGGGTAACAATGAAACAATATAATTTAGTATATTATAAATCAAAAAAGATACAGAAATTTGTTTTCTTCTATATCATTCAATTTCAATCCAAACCATAAGTATTCTTCTTGCCAAAACCCAACTAAGTAAAAAAGGGAAAATATAAGTTCCCCAATTTGGATTGCTTACTAGATCATTGGACTATTAGAAAAAATTTTAATTTTTTTTCTGTGTTTTTTTAAAAGATAGAAAATTTTGATGGTGATTTAAAACATCAAATATAGAGATAAATTTTGTTTAAAGCTTGTGTCAGTTAAACTCATCATTAGGGGCTTTCTTCCATAAGGAAAAAAAAAGTAATTTACCATGGGTTTAGACATACAATTTGTAGATGTAAAATATTTTCTAATTATATAGTTTATAAATACGATTTTTAAATAATCATGTTTTTTATTTTAAAATTCTATTAGATTATCCATATTTTAGCAGTTTTTAGACTGTATGTACCATGATTTCATATAAAAGAATCAAAGCTAGCTGATTATTTTACAGGCAGACTTCTATATTCATTCACAAATTACAAATTTAATGATGAGGCGTATGTAATCCTGCAAATCTGCTGAAGTAAAATGAAAATAGAACTAAATAAAAAGAATACAAACTTGTGGTAGCCGGTGGTGGAAATGCCAAAAAGATAATCAAAGAGGAAGCTGTTTCTCTCCAATAATTTCTAAGTGGTATGGAATAGAATCAAATGAATGAAATTCTTACCACTCATCTGAAGCCATTTGATAGTTAATTTGCAATAAATCATTTCAGTTTTAGCAGCAAAAAGGAGGGCTGAAAGAGTGGAAATCACGAGTCTCAAGTTGGAGAAGCAATCTGTGCATAGAGTTTTCCCTCTGCGGTTCTAATTATTCCCCTTATTTTTTTAGAGGGAGGGTACTTTAACGGAAAGAAGCCTAAATTCCCATAATTAATTTTGCCATTGTAAAAATCATTTGCTAAAATTTGCATTATTAACATTATCAAGTCACTAGTTGGTAAGACATCAGACATGATGAGTGTGAAGGGCAGCTTAGGGAGAACTGGCTTTAAACCCTCAGCAGATCGGAGTTAGGATCAAAGGCGCTTGTTTTATGTGGCTGTGCTAGACTTTGAAGTCATGACTGAACCTACAGCACTCATTTCATCAAGTTCACTGGTGTCTTAATAGCAGATCAATAAGTTTCAAAGTCGGAGAGTTAATTTGATACTAGTGCTGATGCGGTCGTGCTGGGGAAGCAGAGAGAGAGAGGGAGAGAGAGAGAGCGCAGCCCATTAACAACTATGATAGAGAGGTCCACAATGATGATGGGGATGGTTATCTGTAACAGTGAAATGATGATAAGTTCTGTCTAACCTGAAATCAGAAAACTGTAGAATAAAGAGACAAGAGGTCCTCGTTTTAATAAACTTGAATTATATAGAAGGAAAATATTTGGTGTTTCAGTAGTCTTAGGGCTCAGACATAGCTGCATAGCAAAGTGTGTATATAGAAGATTATCTTATATAAATGGGATACTCATTATAAAACAACAAATGTGAACAAGAACTTTAAAAAAGAGAAAACAGTAGCTAAAAAATACCACACAGCCTCTCTTAAAAAATGAGTCAAATTAGGGCCACTGAAGCTTTTGCCTTTCCTTTCCTTTCCTTTCCTTTCCTTTCCTTTCCTTTCCTTTCCTTTCCTTTCCTTTCCTTTCCTTTCCTTTCCTTTCCTTTCCTTTCCTTTCCTTTCCTTTCCTTTCCTTTCCTTTCCTTTCCTTTCCTTTCCTTT
>CM053624.1:76452341-76504939 GCA_028646595.1 Phalanger gymnotis | reverse complement strand
CCTGTTCAAAATCTATATGGGCAAGAAAATGTTTTGTGGGTTAAAAAAAATTGGCATTGACAGATTTTTTTTCACTTCATTATTTGTGTTTTTCAAATATGTGGAATCAGAAATATTCTTTTAAATATTCCCAGGTGACAATATTTGAGAGTTAGGTTTTTAAAAATTCTAACTATAATAATGAAAGGAAAAAATGGTCTCCTAAAAAACTCAGCTGAAGTCTCAGTACATACTTCCCTGCACCCCCCCCTTTTTTTTTGAACATACAGCTCGCACACATAAGTGGAAAGGTGAGAGTCCCTAGTTTCTAGGTACGATCTCTCTTTTGCTATAAATGAATTTGTACCATGCTTTCTGATTTTACAAGTGATGTCTTTTTACTATGCCCCCAAAGTTTTCTTGGACATAAGAAAACCAACAATGGTAAATTCTATGGCTGTGTGTGTGTGTGTGTGTGTAAGTAAAGTTGGGCCATGATGCGGAGTATCTTTTTTGTTGTTTGTTTAGAAGGGATCTTTGTTGTGTTTGTTGCATAGGTCCTCATGACAGATAGGACTATGCAGTGGTGCGATGATAGTGCTTGGCAGTGCTGGTGGCTGTGGCAGGAGGGGACTGGGGAATGTGTGGGTGGGGGAGAATCATAGTTCAACAAAATGATGCTAATCTTGAGAAACATCGAGTAGAAGCCTTTTATTGGGGTGGGGTGCACAGAAAGAGGTGGTATCTTCATAAGAACTTTGCCATCTGTGTATGTACAGCAGCGGCTCCCTAACACTGGAGGTCAGATTCACACCCTTTTCGAACAAAACTCTAATTTAGAATGTTCATCTAAGGGTTGATAATGGTATTAGAAGGCCAGTGGTGGGGTGGTCAGTGGGTGTTGTAGATTAGCGCAGTGGCCATTACAGCTTTAGCTAGACCCCCACGATTCATTGGGTAGATTAACCATCACATCTGCCATTTTATCTCTTTTATTTCTCCCCTTTTACCACATTTAAAATATAAAGCGGGGGGAGAGAGGGGGAAAATCATCTCGAAGACAATTGATATGAAACAAGACAGGAAAGCAAGCCATATCAAAAAGGTCCAAGAAATGGCTATAGCCAGATATTTCTATATCTCTATTATCTAGATACTTATCTCTCTGTAGTTATACATACCGTAGGTATAGGTGACATATGTGTGTTGAAATGAACTTGGTGAATTCAAATAAATTGGTTCTACCAGGTAAGCCTCAAGCTTTTGGACTTCATTCCTTTTATTCATCCTGTTTTGCAAAGAAAAGGACCATGCTTTAATAATTTTTCATATATATATTTCTGTTCTCCAGTTAATTCTATCCTTCTGGATCTAATATAGTGTTACTGTAATTTCTTTCTTTTTTTTGAAGAATTCAACTAAAACCAACTTATATGTAGACTGGCTACATCCAAAATTAGAAAGTCTTAGCTCCTAATATCGTAATACTTTGTCTTTTCAGGGGACTTGATATCTGCTGCTTGTATGTGGGTGTGTTTTTAAGAGTATGCTGTTGCCTCTGTGTTTATTACAGAAAGATGTCACTGTTAAAGGGAATTTAAGAGTTTCTGTAAATGTAATGGTTCATCCTGAATAAAGTGAGAGAGACAGTGCTTGGAATCTGGGGAATAGGGGTGGAAGGAGCTGTAGCTGATGAAGGTGTTTCTTGTCAAATTTGTGTAGGAATTATTTACCGTGCTGCCGACAGTGAAAGTGAAGACATGGAAAATTATCCCAGATGGGACGAATTGCTCGTTCTCTGTTCTTCTTCTTCTTCACTTTTTTTTTAAAAGGGAAAGATTTCAGAAAAAGTCTTTTCTCTTAGAACATTATGAATAAAATCCGGACAGCTGTCGAAAAAGATATGCCATCTGCATTTTTAAAAAAAAAAAATTTCTAGCCACACCATAACTAAATAGCTTGAATAGTACATCTTTTTTTTTTTCCCTTTGCCTTCATACATAATGATCTCTACTTCATTAAAAGCGTATTAATCTGGTTCCCAGTCTCTTGGGAGACACCTTAAGATGATGATATTGTGGGTTTTTTCCCCCCGAATTGTTTAAAAAAAAATTCTAGCAGATTTGGTCCCTGTCAGTCAGAAATAATTGTGTTCTTAATCTTGTCCCTGATGGATGACTCGGAGTTCAGCAACGGGCCGGCTCCAATGACAAATACAATATTAATATTCATTAACTGCTTTGACAATGCTAATTTTGATGCGGTAGTAAAGGGCCTTCCAAAGTTAGCGGCCAAAGCATCAGAGCTGTGCAAGGTGGCAAGATAATTTGTGCTGGTTTGCTGAGCTGAAGGCTTTTAAAGTCTATAGCAAAAAGCCAGGTACCACAAACAAAAAAGAGAAAGGGGAAAAAGTTCTGAAGCATTGGAAGGCAGGGCTGCGGAAATAATACGATCACAGTCCGCTAAAAAATTTGACACCTCTGATGCAGTTTCTTTGAGTGAAATTTCTACAAAGTTGCAACAAAAAAAGCCTAGCATGGTAAGTCAGCACATTCTTGATTTTGTTTAATCTTTTTGATCTTTTCAATTATCGCTATTTGAAGATCAATAGTCATTTTTTCCTACTATGCTTAGAAGACTCGCAGCGGTGCTTTAATATGTGTTAGGACCATTTGCTTTAAAGGAACACATCCACAAGTTTCTGTGGGTGTTTTTTTTTTTTTCTTAGCCAGGACAATTTTTTATACAGTAAATGGTTCTGATTTTTTTCTATATTGGGGGCTTTTTACAGTCTGTTTTTGTTTTTCCCTTAAAACTATAATTCAACAAGATTAATAACTGAGCTGTGGATATCGTCCGGGATTTCCGAGGGCAGTTACAGCTGGCAAGAAAGAAAGGGTGGGGGGAAAAAAAAACTTAGAGCGGAGCAATCCTCTAACTTTATTCCAAATTCAAATACTTTCTCCCCCTTCTCTGAATGGCATCGAATAGCTATTAAAGCTTAATTTCACTGGAGAACTGCAAAACACTACTTTCACCAACTTAGGTGAACTTCTTTGGAGTATTGAAATTGCCTTTATGTTTGCCAAGTCGGCAAACAAAATATCAGTCTTTGTTCTTTTGACTGAATTCCGGGGGTTAGGAAAAGAGCTTCTCTTCCCCCTACCTCTATACTCCCCTCCTTTGGTGGATTGTTATTGAATGGGAGGGGGGGGTGGATTGAGTTATTGTGTTCTTCCCTATCAAGCGAGATAATTCTATGAATGGAACTGTACTTGAGCATCTTTGCTGAAGAGCTGGTGTTGTGTGTCTGGCTCCTGTGTTTATCTGTTCAGTGCAGCTCAGTTGTGAATGGTGTAGGGTGGGTGCTGCCCTCCGGTGGAGCAGCCCAACACCAATGTGATTGCACATCCATGTAAGTACGGTAATATACCCAACGGCAGCATGCTTGAAACCAGGCAGCGTGAAGGAGCCCGATTAAAACCGTTGTAAATGGTAAGCTATCCTTCTCAGCGAACAATAGCCATCCTTTGCGTTTGCTTCATGTCGACTTCTCCCTAGTTTGGTTGTTTGTGCATTTCTATTGCATGCTAGTGGCTTCTAGGATTCGGATTGTTCTCTGTCAATTTGAAATAACTTAAAAGATTGGTGTACTTCTAACTGCTGAGGTGCCTGCTAGAATTGAGGTCTTAGTTTAGTTTTTTTAAGTTTTTTTTTTCCTTTTAAAAAATTCTATTGGAATACCTTTTTTTATTCAGAAACTTGAGTCAGTGACAGAGGAAATGTGCTTTTATGATTTATAATTTAGAGATGAAGTGTTCGTGTGGGCTTTGGGTTAATGTCCTCCACAAGGCTACAGTAATGTGGTAACCCCCCTTCACATCCCTCCCCATTCCCAAAGTTTTTAGTGAAACAGCAGCATTTTCTCTTTATCACATATAATATTCCCATATCCATTGTTCCCCTTTCTCAGAAAAATCTCTAAAAGAACCTGCACTAATAAAAACTCAACTAACAAAAAACCCCCAAACATCTAGCAACAAACTTGAAGGGGGTAAGGGAAATGGTTGTGTTCCGCATCAGGGAATATGTGATGTAAAAACCAAAGTTCTAGTTTGGTCTTCTCAGCCTTCTTCTTTAACCCCCTCCATGATCTCCCCCACACCCCCCTCCTTCCCAGTGATTGATTGCAATTCCATACTAAAAGAAGTTCTTGGATCTATTTTGGGGAGACTTTGCAACTACTGATAGTTTAGTTTTAAAAATACATATGCCCACAAAGTTTAGCAGAACCTAGTTAATTAGTGTTCCTTTTTCACTTTGGCTGACTTGCACACAGTTTGAGGAGTTGTAGTGGCATCATCCGAACCAGAGGGATAGGGCGGTTATCAAGTGGCTTTAGTTTCCTAGGAGGAGTGAGTTGGAAGAAATTCAGAGATTTCATCTCCTGCTTTTTTTCTTCATCACTTTTTTTTTTTTGGTGATAGAAGAGGAGCCTGGAATGTGTTGGCCCATCTTGTAGTCTACATCTCTCCTCCCTTTTGAAAAAGCCAAAAAATAAATTCTTGGTCCCATCCCTAGAGTTGCTGCACTTTATAAGTTATTGTTACTAAATGATTGCAAACTGTCCATCACCACGGAGAGAACTTGCAGTTTACTTAAGAAATTGCCTTGGTGACAAAGGCAGGCGATGCAGTGTGGTGGTCCCTGTGAATAGAGGGAGGGAAGGCAATTAGCTGCCGTGTTGTTGGGGCTTTTTACTTGTCAAGCTGGAGTCTCATTGCTTTTGTTACTACCATGTAAGGGGAAATAGCAGGGTTTTGTTTTGGTATTAAGGGCCTTAAAGATTGCTGCCTGACACTTACCCAGGAAGGCCAGATAAGTACAGAGAGAGAGGAGAGAGGGGAGTTGTTTGTTTTTTGTTTTTTAAAGAGGATGAAGAATTCTCTCTTGTTTGTTATTATCCTTAAACCCTTCCCGGCCTTTTTTTTTATTTTGGGGTGTGTGTGTATGTGTGTGTTTTGGGAAGGAGGAGGTTATTAACTTGTTTAGTATATTAACAGATTGTTTAAAAGCATACATCATGTAAACAATTCTGTGTGTTTGGAGATAAGGAGTATAGCAATCAGTTTTCCAAATTAAAAACATCTTCCTTGTGTCAGTGGTAGTAGCAGCCAGAAGGAAATAAATCTTTGCAATTGCTTTTGCTTCTAGCAAGATAGGTGCAAATCCCACGTGGCAGTAGTGTTTTCACTGCCTGTATAATCTACCTCTGTGGGGGGAAACCCCCCCCCCCTTTGGCAGAGGGGAGGACCATGGATTCCTAATACTTTATGGATAGAGGTGGGGTTAGAAGGACTTATTAGCTAGTCAGTCATTTTTATCCCATCATTAGATCCTGTACCTTGTAAAAGAGGATTGACTCTATTTATGTGTGTTGTCTGAACTAGCCAGCTCAAATTAAGTAAAAAAATGTCCTTGTATCATTTATGAGGTACAGGAAGAAGTAGGTTGGATTGGTAGGATTCTGTGATGGCCTATGCACCCTTCTCATACTTTCCCCCCCCCTGAGAAAACTCGCAAAATACAATAGCTGTTGAAAAGTGATCAGGTACTGTGGCTGTTGGAATTCCAGTGAACACAGAAGACTCAAATTCTTCTGGTTGTGTCTTTTCCAGAGAGGTCAGTTAAAAACCGTTAAGGCATAGTCAGAGAGGTCAGTTAAAAACCGTTAAGGCAGTGGGTGCGTAGTAAGAGAGAGGACCAGAGCTAAGTCAGGCCCTGCAAAGTGTCACTTCTATGTCAGGGCAACAAGAAAATATACCCTCCCCCAACCCCATTTGTTCCCTGGCAGCTCTCTCCCTAAGATATTTGTTTTGAGAGACTTGACACTTCCTGATAAAATGATTCCTTCGTACACTTAGTTGATCATGCTCCCTTATGGCTGGCCAGTATTACCTCCCTACTCTTAGGTAGTACCTGTACTTCGGTAGCACTGTCACTGCTGCCCAAGGTAACAGGAGAGTGAGGGAGGGGGTGACTTTTCCTAGGTGCCCTGAGCAGGCAGAAAAAAATAGGCCTGTTTCCCCTCAAAGGCTCCCAAAGTGGTAAAGATTAGGGAACTAGCAGAGGCTCTTCTCCAGTTGTTTTTGCTGCAACCGGCAAACCTCGGCTACAGTTTAGGGAAAAAGGAAAAAGAAAAGACTAAAACACTTTTTTTTAAGGCAACATGACAGTAGATTTTGAGCATTCAGAATATACCAGGCCCCAAAATTGGAGACATCTTGATCTTTCAAGATGCTTTTTTCAGTACCTTAAGTGAAAGGTGGGAAGGGAGGGTAAGGTGGGAGGGAAAAAAAAGGTGAGAAAAGCTTTAAGAAAAATAATAGACAAAAAAGAAAAGCCAAACCCCCCCCAAAAAAAAAAAAAACCAAAACTGGCACAATCCGCATCTTGAAGGTACATTGAAAGTTTTTGAGGTAAAGGGAAGGAAAGCCAAAGCTGTTATGTACCCGAGGGATGCAATTTTAGTGGGGATGGAAGATTTGAGTGGTAAAGGAGCAGCTGTAGCCTCTGGGTTCTCTCTCTTCCAGCAGTTGGGCTGTTGGCATCTCAATTTGAATTGCTGGGTGAGTAGCACTGAGTAGCATATTTGTGTGTGTGTGTGTGTGTGTGTGTGTGTGTGTGTGTGTGTGTGTGAGAATCTGTGGGTCTGCATACCCTTTTCAGTCCTGACCATTGAACTTCCTCTGTGACTTTTTGTTATTATTCTGGTGGATATAAGGCCCTCCCCCCCACCAAAAAAAGAAAAGAAAAAGGGGGAAAAAAGGACAAAGCGGTCACCTCAAGCTGTGACCTTATGCTCTGTATATTTGACAGTACACTTTGAGGGGAACAGTTTTTCTTTTCTTTTCTGTTTTTAAAAGCTTGTCTTAAGTCCCAGTACTTACATTTCTATCACAATGTGAATCTACTTGGTCTACCTTCCCAAATAAAGCCGAGCCCCACTCCAGAAAGGGTATTTTTGTTGAGGCTTTCTATAAAGCTGATTTTTTTCCCTCTTCTTCCCGACTAGGGTGGGCTGGGGATGTGGGGCTGGGAGGGGGGCATGGAAGAGAGACAAAAAATGACACTTCTTCCCAGATAGCATGCTTTCTAAACCTTACATATTTCCAAGCAAGTAGCTTTTCCGGTAGTAAGATTTGTGTAAACTGTGTATGCTTGTTCATATTTTATGCAAGCATTCTGTTACTCTGTCTTTAATTGTGTTTACTTTAAATCTCCAAATTTAGATGCAGGCTTTTAGTGGTTCAGTCTTGCTTCTGGTGTTCATGCTCTCTCAATTCAGAAAATACAGAATGTGTGATTTGTTTTAGAAACCTGAAGAAGAAGCTGATGACAGCCCATTGTGCTGTTAATGATTAGGGAGAAAGCCCTTCTCTGCAATCCCACTTCTGGTTTGGGGAGAAATTACAATGTCCTTTCCAACTGCAGTGACCAACAACTTGGCTGGCCCAGGCTATAAGGCTACTTGTCCCTTTGAAACCAGAAGTATTTGCTTAATTCTTTTCAATGTGCGGGAGCCCTGTCAGTGATCAGACTCAAACATTTACGTCGATCATATCGTCAAACTGGTATGAAATGGGGGTGTTTGAGGGGTGGGGGAATGGTCTTCCACTTTTTTGCATTTTAATGCTTTGCTCCACTGTTTAAATGTGAGAGTGTAAAGAAGGTTTTCCTCTTTTCAACCATGAATGAATGACCAAAGAATGTCTTGATATTTCTTGTTGGCAACATGAAGTATCCAATGAAACAGATTATGTATAAATCCAAAATTGTGTGGGAGAGACTACAAATAAGTATAGCAAGTGTTTCCTTCCCTAAGTTTTTCATTTAATAGGAGTTTGCCCTTTCAAGCCTTTTTGATTATTTCGGGCCTTTAAATTTGTTACATGGCTTTCCTAGTTTGTTTGTTTTTAAATGCTGTTGTTGAAATGAATCATTCCATTTCTCCTCTTGGAGTCACATGTAAAAGAGCTGCTTGAAAGTGTAAATTCCTGGACTCGAATGATACAGATACTATGATCTTTGTTCTGTCACAACATGCTTTTATCATACACATTTTCTGAATGTAGCAAACCCTGCAACACTATTCTTAGGAAAACCTCTCCTTTGTAGCTTGGGGCCAGTGGGGTCCTGGCAGAGGGGGTGTCATAAAATTCTTCCCCTTCTGCAATATTTTGGGATGTGTTGAAATCCTGATATGTCCTCTAGATTACACACTTCTGCATATATTTGTAGTATTCTGTTTCTCTCTCTCTCTCTCTCTCTCTCTCTCTCTCTCTCTCTCTCTCTCTCTCTCTCTCTCCCTCCCTCCCTCCCTCCCTCCCTCTCTCTCTCTCTCTCTCTCCCTCCCTCCCTCCCTCCCTCCCTCTCTCTCTCCCTCTCTCCTTCCCTCCCCATCCCACTCTCTCTCTCTGTTTTAAAATTGAACTGGCTTAAATTCACTATTTGTTTGCATCATTTCCATGTGTTGTCTAAAACTTCTAGTTTACAGTTCACCTTTAGCAGAGGAAGAAACATTGTTTTTCCAATGCAGTTTCACTATTCAATGGCTCTTAATACACAATGGAATCGTGTTGTCTTCCTTCCTTCCTGCCTGCCTGCCTGCCTGCCTGCCTGCCTTCCTTCCTTCCTGCCTTCCTTCCTTCCTTCCTTCCTTCCTTCCTTCCTTCCTTCCTTCCTTCCTTCCTTCCTTCCTTCCTTCCTTCCTTCCTTCCTTCCTTCCTTCCCCAATATGGTGGCTTATATATACACAAAAAGCAATTTCTTCTTCTCCTTACCCCACCCTATCATATCTACTACCTCCCCAGCCCCCAGTAAGTTACTCTGCCCTTTTGTAGGTGAGAAAACCCACATGATATATGATAGGACTTCTACAAAATTTTATGGGTGCACTTACCAACCTTATACCCTGTGTCGGACAATGGTGATACTGTAGGAAAAGACTTAATCATCTCAACAGAGCTGGTAATACATTGACAATTCATTCTAACTAATTGACATGAGGTAATATCAGACATTGTGAGCTTAATTTTTTCCATGCTATCCCAGATCAGGAGGATGAAATATCTCCTCCTTTTTTATTTCAAATTATACAATATTTTATTAAAACTTATTTTTGCGGGGAGATTTTTTTGTTTTTTTTTCCTTTTTTGTTTTAAAGGAATTGACTTTGGAAACTTAAGAAAAATTATTTCATTGGGAATTCTTGAATTGGTGGGATTACTTCCCCGCTCTGTTTTGGAGATCTCGATTTTTTAAGGGGAGCTGTGTATGCCCTCCTTTCCGATGCCCACATAGTTTCTGTAAACCAAGACACCTACAATTATTTAAGTTAGCCCTTAATCACAGAACCTCAAAATTACTGAGAAATAGTTTCCCAGTAGGAATGAGATTTCTAATTCTTTACACTTATTTAAGGATGAAAATGGCTTCTGTGCTCAGTGTCTCTCAGTGCTCAGTGGGGATTTACTTAGCGAAACTTATGAAGCATTGAGACTCGGCTGGGAGAATGAAGTCCTTTTCCCCTTCTTGACAACCCTGCCCCAAACCTCTCCCCCCACCGTATTTAGAACATTGGGATGTTAGAGGATGCTGCTCTACAGTGCAAAAGTAGGCAGGAGCAGGACAAGCCAGAGTCATCCAGGCCACAGGCTGGCTTGGACAGGCAAAGGCATCAATTTCCAAGTGCCTTAAAGGTTAGCTGGGAGAGACACAATAGGATGCTTTCTTTTTATTGGAAACTAAATGAGAAGGAGTAGAAATAAATTATGGTTAATGAACTTAGCAGGAAGTAATTGTTCAAGAGCCTATGAAAGTCCTGCTTAGCCTGAATGAGGTCTGCTCAGAGTTTTCCTATCATCATTGAATTTTGACAGTTTAATTATGAGATTGGGTGGTGGGGTGGGGGTGGGGGTGGGGGTGGTTGTTTCCCCTTCCCCTTTTTTAAAAGTATAGGAAGAAGCATATTTAAGAGGAGTTTGAGCCCCCAGCCATTTAAAGAGATGCCTTGACTGTCTGTCTTACATGATACTAGGTAGGGGGTTATGCATATATACCATATACATACTTATATGCCTGTGTGCACATATGCGTGTGTGATTATATGTGTGTATATTCATATATGCATGTATACCTACACACACAGGATGTGTGCAAAGTGCTTAAGGTAGTTTGAGTTAGCTCTGTGTATATGTTTATGAGAATTTGTATGAAAATTGATTGCACATTTCTCCTCTCCCTGCCCCCTCCAATCGACTGTGTCATAGAAAGAATGTTAAAAATGCCTGTGTGGGTTCATGAGAACTGATGAGTCAGCATAATTTGGTCTCAGACATGGGGAATCTTTGCTTTCTGTTGTAGCCATCTAAATTGGATGTACTTTCAGTGTTTTCTTCAATTAGCACTAGAAAATTTACAGAATCAGGAAACCGAGCAGCTCCCCCAGCCTTCTCAGCATCCTAGGTACCCTTGAAGTCGGTAGAAGTGGTCACAATTCAGACTTTGGGGCTGATACTCCTGCAGGTTCAAAGTGTATTTTGAAGGCAGAAAGAGTGAAGGAGAATTTCAGACAGTGCGTTTGGGTGTGTTTGGTTGGAATTTTTGGCATGTAATTCCATCCTCTATCCTCCCAACTTCTATGTATAAGAAGTTGGTCCCAGGAGAGAGATGGTGTATAAGAAGTGGGTACATGCTATATGGCCGGGGCAGGGGGGGCACAAGTGTATAAGACAGTGGGATAGAAATAGAAGGGGAATGCTAGTTTTTATCTTTTGTTTATTATTCCCACCCCATCCCTTTCCCCCCCTTTTATTATATTTAACAGGGAGCCAGTAGTTATCAATGGAGGTCTTGTCCCAGGGCACAATAAGCAGTTAGCTTAGGGCAAGAGCTTAGATAGAAAAGGGCTCTATTAAACTGTGATGAAAAGACTGACCACTGTCACTTTATGGGTCAAAATGGGAGTTGAGGCAGCGAGTATAGAGTTAGGAGAAGGAATGAACTTGGGAAAACCCAGCTTAGCCAATTATGAGTTCTCCCCTCTGTCTTTTCTCTACAAATGAAGAACTTTTAATGTAGAGAAGCAGAATTCCTAATTGGGCAGGATAGAGGAGTTTGAGGATTGTTCACTTGGAATTCTCCTCAGGTGATTTGGAGCCTTAAAAGAGTGAAGGCTCTTGCTTGGTGTTATTCTAGAAGCTCTACAGAAGCTATTATTGAATGTTAGCATGGATAGTAGGGGATCCTGTCTTCACTCCTAGCTCACACACTTTTTCCCATCATTCCTATTGACTTCGAGTTAGTTTGTTGTCAGAAAGACACGGAGGGTTGCCTATTGGTAGGAAATGGTGCTCCATCTCTCTTGTAATGCCTCCTCCTCCCCGCTTTGGGAGCCCTCCCCCACTCCCCCGTGGCTCCAGTGACTTGAAATATCTATTAATGTTTTACTAGTCGCCATCGGCCTCTGTGCAGTCATAATAAACGGCATCTGGAAAACGCATGGAGATGAGTTATAAACCCATTTTTAATGTAAACCAGGAGTGAATAGTGCCCTTTGCTAATGCAGAATTTAGTCCCTGGGAGGGCCTGGTAATTCAAGACCACTGAAGACCTTCCCCATCTACCCTGAGGAGGGGAAAAGGCTGACAAATGCTGCTCTGTGCTGCTTTTGTTTTATTGTGCTGGGCTCATAAAGGCACTTTCTGGCCCCATCTTTCTCCTGCAGAAAGGGAAAGCAATAGGGGAGTATTGAAGAGGAGGGCCCAACAGAGAGAACGGGCGGAGCAATAGCTCCATTTGTTTTCAAAGTCTGTTGATTAATAGGTGGAGATGTGAATGGCCAGCTTTCATTCCTTTTAGGCTGCCCAGAGTAAGGGAAGGTGGGGGTGGGGGGTGGGGTTTAGGAGGCTGAGCTATAAGGACCTAATCAATCTCCTACTTGCCAAGTTCCAAACTACAAATAGTATTGAGTGGGGGGTGGGGGGTGGGTGTAGTTTCTCAATGAGGGTGGCATGGTTACTTCCAAGGAGGCAGCCAAACTGAGTGCTTAAGGACCCTTGAAAGGTCAAGGGTCAGTCAAGGAGGTCTTCCCTATTCTGGGGTTTGATGAATACTTTGGATGGGAAGAGTTAAGCTTTGTATAGTGTTAAAGGGCCCTTTTATAATTAAAATGTTCAATGCTCAAAGCTACAGACCTTAATGAAGAAAACAGGATGGAAGTTTAGGGAACAGCAGCTTAACCAGGTAGGTGGCATTTAAAAAGGGGGTAGGGGGAAAGCCTGTAGACTATCCTGAATCTTGTAACGACCAAGTTAGGGTGGTGTGTTGTCTCACTTCTTCTAAATATTTTCACCTGGTTCTTTTTTAGTTTAACAAATTACTTCTTTTTTTTATTTTCTTGTTAGCCTGACACTGATCACAAGTACTATGTTTCTTTGCCATAACCCTGCTGTAGGCTGATTTAATAGTAGAGTTTCAGAAGTACAGTCATCCTATTAAAAGGGTCATTAAGATTCTGGGTTCTTTAATTCTAAGCCTATTTACTTGCCCATAGCTATCATTCTTGGTCTATCCCTCTACCTTCACCAAAAAAAAAAAAAAAAAAAAAAGAATAAGAATAAGAAAAGAAACAAAATCCTCACGGAAAGCTACTCTTATCTCATGTACACATTCCACTGGGAGAGGGAGGGAGCCAGAAAGCTTTAGCTTGGTGCTAGTGGGACCTGGTAATTGGCTGAATTGGCTGATGTTGGTATAGACTCTATAACTATAGAGAGTTAAGTTGCAGGGATGTAGTTACATGGAAGGCTAGATTCTTGAAATGTCCTTAAGATTTGGGAAGGTTGGTCTAAACAAATACTGTACTATCCTGGACATCATCTCTCTATGGGCAAACAATGAACCCCATCACAATTTAAACTGTTTGGACTTCATACTCCCCTTTTCCTGACCTCTTCACTTATCCTCTCTCTAGCCCACCAACTCCCTTTTCTGAGATGGATTTCTCCTTTACAATGTAAACTCTTTTCAGGGCAGAAACCATGTTTTTGTTTATATTTGTATCCCCAGAGCTTAACACAGTGACTGGCACATAATAAGCATTTAATAGATGGTTGTTACTTATTCAAAATTTTAGGAAGATTCATCAGTTAGAGAAATGAGGCCTTACCTATGGTCCCCTCCTCCCACTTCTTCCCTCACCTTTGCTCTTTTCTCTCCCACTCCTCTGTAATTATACTATTCAAACTCCATTTTCTTTCTTCCTTTCCTGACTTGGGAATTTAATTTGCTGTCTTTGATGGTAGTGAATGCTGGTTCCTGGACATATTTGAAGTTGTGCTGGGTAATGAAGTTCTTGGAAGTCCCTGGTCTTATGTTATCACATTATAGATTGGGCAATGGAAGAAATCTGGGTAAAGCGATGGTCTTATTTCCCCCTGTTTTTTGACAGGTCTTTAGACGGAAAAGAAGGCCTTGAACACCCTATTTTTGTGTATATATCCTCGTATGTAGACTAACTTTTGAATACGTACCCTGAAAACTTAATTTCTTTAAAGGACTGGGAAATTCTCTGAGCCCTTTCCCTTTTAAAATATTTTGTAATGAAGCTGATGTTGACTAAAAGGTATAATTCCATGTTCTGTTTTTCATTATCTGAGCAATGCATGTGGCTTTCATTGCATTATGTAATCATTATTATGCTCAAAAATGGCGCTAATATATACATGTGTGTATGTATATATATATACATATATGCAAACATAGGAATACATATGTATATGTAGATTGTAAAGGGGGCTACTTCCTATGGAAAGTATGAAAGATCCTTCTATCAGCCTGTAAAGGTTGTTCTTATGAAGGAAGATAGATACCTTATATAAATGTGTGTGTTTGTGTGTGTAAAGTAATAGTAATTGTGCCATCTGGTAACAAGCCCATAATGCCATTATAAGGGGGATCAAAGTCTTTAGCACCACACTCTTAGCTCTTGAGTTAATTGCCCATTCTTCTCAATTCTTTTTCTCTTTTCCTGTATAAGAATTAGGCTAAAACGTTGACAGTGACTGATGGATGTACTACTGCTTACTATGCTCCTTATCCCTGCCCTCAGTTCAGATGTTGTGGGTAACATTTGAGAAAGCCCTTTCTCTCATCACTTAATGAAGCAAATCAGATCTACAAGTTGCCTTGAGGCATCTGGGGATACCAGGTAATTTTAGTAGGAGTGAATGAATGACAAACCTGTCTTTCCTGGAAACCAAGTGACTTGAAGAAGTCTTCATCTTTTTCAAGGCTATGATGTGAGGATCAGCCTAGATAGGAGACACTTGAGGTCCAGTCCAGAGCACATCTGTAGTTCTCATCCCTTGAGCCAGTCTTCCCTTGAGTTACCCTAACTGTATTTGCAGAATTATGGCTAAAGGAATAGACTTGGCTATGTTAGGGCATGGAGAAATACGTGGAAAATTTGGTTGATATAGCAAAGTTTGGCTTTTTTTTTGGAGAGGGTGTGATTTTGTTTTGTTTTTTAGAATTGCTTGTGCCTTGTATGTAAAAGATGAAGACTCCGTATTCAGGCATGTATTCATATCATTCTCTTACTCAGTAAACTCGAGTGATCCCTTTTACCTCCCAAATATAGATATTTGTTAGATATTTAAAGCCCTTCAAAACTTGCCTCTGACCTGTTTTTTCAATCTCTTCTTAAAGTCTGTAATTTCTTTCAAAGCTCAACTTGAATGTCACCCTTTCCATGAGCTTTTTTTTTTTTAATATTGATTCCGCCACTCTCCCACCTCCATTCACGAGCTGATAGGCCTTCTTCCGTTATCTTGAATGAAATTTGAATATACTTTGAATATATTTATACACTTGTTGTCTTATAATAGAATGTGAACTCCTTGTAGGGAGAGATGGTTATTTTAGTGGTTGTTATCTCCAGTGACTTAAAACAGTACCTGGAAAATAATAGGCATTTTTCATAAATGCTTGTTGATTGTTTAATACTCGAGAAGGAAGGCAAATCAAGTCTTTGCGCTTTGCTTTCTAAGAAATTGGTATTTTGGATTCCATATCCCTTTCCTGAACTCAGCACAGTGCCTGGTGCATAGTAGATGCTTAGTAAATGCTTGTTGACTTGATTTGTTAACTTTCATAAGTCCTTATTATAATAATGTTTGGAAAAGAATTCCAGAATTCAGGATTATAGGTTTTGGGGTTTTTTTTTTGAGGTTATTGTTAATGTATTCCTCATTTGATTCCTCAGTTTTACTGAATGGCCTCTCGAATATACCTTGTGCATCTTCGACTCTTATGCCTTTACTCCTGATGTTCTCCCTACCCAGAAGTAGCCTTGCTCCTCTTGTCTACCTACTAAGTGTTTCAAGGCCTAGCTTAAACGAGTCCTACCATATTACCCAGTAGACACTGATCTTTCCATTCTCCTATTTCTATAGCACTGGTTGCCTAAACCACTTAGATGGCCCATCATTTGCTTCCTTTTCTCGCCAACTACGATTTGGGTGAAACTACCCTTTATTTGTTTGTATTTATTCGTTCTGCATATTCTTAGGTGTTTTCTGTCTTATTCATTAGGAATCATTGCACTCTCTGTATCCCTTGGGCCTGGCACAGCATTTTGTATAGGCTTATTGAATACTGGTTGATTGATTGCCTTTGCCTTTTGTTATCTCTGGGGGTCGAACAGGACAGCGGACGTAGTTCTGGATTTGGAGTGAGCAAGAGGGTCTGTGTTGTGTCCTGTTTCTTTTACGTACCTGCTGGGTGACCTTGGACAAAGGAACACACCCCTCCCAATTTATTTCCCCACCTATAAAATGGTTATGATTTTTGCTTTCAATTTTGTCTGACCCAAAGGCAAACTAGGATCATAGACCCAGAACTAGAAGAGAATCTTGTCCGGTTCTCTTTTAGCTGGTGCCTAGGGAAGCTCAGTGACTTGCCCCTGCTCGTGCAGATTCGAAGTATCAGAGGTGGAAGCTGAGCTGCGCCCTCAGTCCTCTCTACTCTACCATGGGAGATTCTGAGCTCCAATGAAGCCAGGAAGACCTGCATTCCAGTGCTGCTTCTAACGCATACTGACTGTGTGACCTGAGGCAGATCACTTAGCCACTCAGTGCTCTATGATTATAAGTTGCAAAGACAGTGCCATCACATACTGGTAGAAGGAATGCCTTCATCTGGGAATTCCCTGTGCTGTTGAAATCACACGTCCACTCCCTGTCCACTGTTTCCTAATACTTGTACCGCACCTTATGAGAAGAGTGCTTTAAAAATGATATGTGAATTACTGTATATTTTGTGCTAAATTATACACAGGATATCCCAAAAGTCTTAATGCATTTTGAAGCTATTAAGGCTAAAAACTGCACTAAGATTTTTGGGACACCCTGTACTAAGCTCATGTATTTCTTATATTTCATATTTCTTTCAAAATGTTATTCCATATTACCCAAGGATGGTGGACTATTTTTTTTGTTTGTTTGTTTCTCTCCCCGCCTCTCTTCCCAATGACTAATAATCTGTAATCTCCACAGTGCCTAGCAATTTAATTAAATAAAATTTTTTTTTCTAAGCATCACTATCCATAAAGTCTCTATTAGGTGCTAGGAATAGAAAAATGAAAAACCACAAACCCTGCCTTCAAGACGCTTATAATCTAATACAGCATGAGATATATGCAAATAACTATGATACACATTAGAACAAGGTTAAGCATCCACTGTGTGCATCATAGGCAGTAAATGATTTTGACTTAAGCTTGTTGTAATAATCAGATAGGTCCAACCCCTACAGATGTGTTCTTGAGTGCAATGTAATGGCTCATAAGATTTTGCTTGTTCTATAAAATCTTTCCACTGATGCTTAATTCTTGAAGCTCTGGTTAGTTGGATATGACCTAGTAAGACTGAGTAGCCAACATGTTTTATCTGTTATTTTCCATGACTTGGCTATAACCATCCCTCCTCAAAACAAGAATAACAAGAAATAACCATATCATTCTGTTCGGAGACTCTTAATTGCTTCCCAAGTGCTTTCATCTTAAAATGTCAACCCCAAAGAAGACCCAGTAATCAGATTGCAAATCTTCTTCTCTAAAGGTCTGAATCTTTAGAAGGGTCATCATACCAGTCTGTTGAGGGATTTATTTTAAATAGACATTTTCTTCCCCAGTTCTTCTGCAATGTCTCAAGTGAGCATCTTTCTTTTTCCTAATTCACTTTCCTAAAGTTTTAGAACTTCAAAGTTATTCCTGGTCCAAACACACTGTTATGGTGGTTGAGAAATGGTTTACGCAGGCCTGTAGCTCCCCCTCCCTCACCTATTGGGGGGAAGAAAGAGCCCCCAAAGCAGGGCATTGATGAAAACCCTTGCTACTTCCATGGCACTGGTGGGCAGCACAGCAAACTTCCACCCTCCCTTCTCTTTGAATGCAATTCCTTTTCCTTGATGTTAATGCGAGTTGTTCCTTACTAAAAGTAATAAAAGGAAATGAAGACACATTCTAAAATGAAACTTGACTCTAATCCATTCATCATCTAATATCAGCCTCTTTATCTTCGCTGGTACCTAATCTGGTTAAATGTCCCTGTTGTAGGATTTTAGTGGAAATCCTCTACTGGGAATAGGGTTTTTTGCAATTGGATTACTCTCAGTAAATGGCCCAGTAGTTCGCTACTTTCAGCTTAATTTTTTCTTTGTGATCTCGCTAGGCTAAGTTATCGTGAAACCCTGTGTTATTAGGGGGGTAGGGTGTAAGAATAATTTTATGGGGACTAGCTATAGGAATGGAAAAAATCTTAAAAAAAAAAAAGACTTTCCTCTTCTCCCTCCTATGAATCATTAAAATGCCTATTCCTTGTTTTCCAGAACTGCCTTTTTAAAATGCATACCTTTTATTAGCACAATTCATCATCATTCTGTTAACTTATTAGTGCTCTCTGATGAATTCCTAATGAGCCTGGGCTGCTGTAATGTGCATAAAATATGCAGGTGATTGCCTTGCAGTTTAGCCGTCCCAGTAAAGTTCAGAGTAAGAGTGGCAAGCAAGCAGGGCTTGCTGTTCATCCGTGCTGTTTGTAAATGGCTATAGAATATGGGGAAGATTTGGGGGAGCCAGATTTGGGATCCGGAGCTGACCGGAGTCGGACAGAGAGACGAGACCCTGGTCAGGCCCCTCCTCCTCTCCCGGTCGTACTCCTTTCCCCCTCGCCCCTTCACCCCTGCCCCCAGCCCTTGCCAGCCTTTATCATTGAGAAAAGCTCTTGCTTTCACGTATTGCCAACATCCTGGGTCAGGGAGATTAAAGTCAGCTGCTTCCCCACTTATGTACCCACAGGATAAAGTGCCGACCGATAGGATTTATGATGGGAAGAGGTGGGTGGAGATTTAAAATCCAGACCCAGCAGAGAAGCAAAAATGGAAGTGTGACGCCCCATGAAAGATGGCCGCCGTGTTCTTTTTCAGGAGTTGGGCAGACAGTAGGTGACCGAGCAGTTTGGCTGTCCCGCTGACTCTGAAGCTGATGGGGCGCTGCTGTTACTAACGCGTGTCTCTCTTCTTGTCTTTCCCTTTTCAGTCGAACAAAGTTCCTGTTGTGCAACACCCTCACCATGTACACCCTCTTACGCCGCTTATCACATACAGCAACGAGCACTTCACCCCAGGAAACCCACCTCCACACTTACCAGCCGACGTAGACCCCAAAACAGGTAGGCCTCGGGTGGACGTCATGGCCCAGGAAGGGAAGGACCTGGAGGGGGGCCTTATAACCCTGAGAGACAGAGGAGAAAAGAAATCGTTGGGTAAAAACAGCTCAGGAGGCATCAGGGCCTAAAGATGTGAAATGAGGAGAGCGCTTGGGAGTTGGAGTAGAGATGGCTTAACTCTCACTCTTTGCCACTCCAGAATTGGAAGGATGCCCTTCGGTTACCTCAGTTCTACTTGAATTTGTCCGAAGATTGTGAATTTGTTGTGGTTTTCCTTTCTTGGTTTGCTAGAAGTCGATGCTTTCATCGTGCTGTTATTCCTTGGAAGACTGAGCTGAGTCCTTGGATGGTTCAGGACATTGTTAAGTGGCGGTTTTGGCTACTAAAGCCAAGAGTTAGCCTTCCCAAGTCTTGGATTTGGCAATTGTGTGCTTTTTAGGTGGCTGACACGACCCTGCTGCTCAGCCTCCAAAACAGACGTAGACAAAGACGTCACAGGGCAAGCTGGTCCCACACCTTTGCAGCCTCTTGAGACTGTGGGTATCCAGGGGTGGCCTATCATGAGGTAGTTACAACAGCCCCAGTACCTCCATCCTTCTCCCCAAAGCAGCAGGAAGTCCTCCGGCTCCTCATGTAGCTAAGGTACCAGAGTCACTTAGATATTAACTGGGGGGCATAGGGATACTCTCTGAATCACCAATTTGTTAGAATCCCTTTTTGTAGTATCACTCTGTTCTTCGTTTCCCCACATAGCGTCACAGTTAATTGTTGTTTCTCATTTTATAAATAAGAAAACGAAAGTTTCCTACTTGCTATGCACCATTTCTTTCTTTCTGTCTGAATAAAATACAGAAGGTAATGTCCCCAGAGTGACTCATTCAAACAGTGGGCCAGGTTGATGGGAGAATTAGAATTTGCCAGCTTCCCGATCCTCATCCTGGACCGTGTTTTCAAAAAGTATCAGATGCCTTCTTGTGCCGCTGTAACTACGTCCCCTTCCGTGGGCACGTTTCATTCCTTCTGTGTGGATGACCAAAAGATAGAGTTGATGCTCTAGGCTCGCTTCCTTACGTTGAAATGTCTAAGCAATTCTGTTGCTAACCTTAACTGTAAATAAATAAATAACACAGCAGGGGAGGCTTTGGGGAGGCTAGTTTACACCCACAATTTCTCTTTCAGTCTTGCATAAAACACTAGCTCGCTTCTTTCTTATGCTGCTGGTTAGTTAATTAGAAGGTTAAATTTAAAATGGTGATTACATGTCATTTTGTCAGAGGAATTGTTTGGGGCAAGGCTGACGTAGGCAGCCTATTTACGCTGCTGTTACCAGCTACCTCTGAATGAGGCCACACATTAGCTGGTTTTCACCAGCCTCAACCGCTGGGCCTCCTTTTTAATTGCGTTGGAACGCAGGCTGCACATGGCTGAAAGAGCCTGGCTTGCTGTCCCTGGGCACTGCGAGCGAATGGCAGAGTCAGCCCCTCATTTAAATAATGGTAGTACAGGGAATAGTTTTTAAATGGTTATCGTAAAACATATGATTAACTGCTGTAGAGTGTTTACTTTTCCTCTGTGAACATTCTTTCAAGTGTGCAAATGGCTCGCTGTATAGTTAAAGCCCAGTTAATCTGTTTGGTTTTTGTAATGGAGAGAAAGCAGTGTCCGCGTGAAAATGTCACACGGGGAGATTTAATTTAGAGATTAAAAGCTTCCTGAGTGAATTAAAAAAGAAATAGTTTGCAGCCAAGAATATTCTGCTCCTTCACTTTCATGCTGTCTTTTTAAATTCTCCTCCTCTGTTGTTCATTCACTTAACCAACTTCTGTACTCATCCCTCCCCATCCCTGTCATCAACTTTGGTGCTTTCCAGTGGATTTAGGGACACTATGATACTTGCTTCAACGGAGCCCTGCAAAGTTCTTTTCCCAGTTTCTGAGGTTCCACCCGATCCATATTTTGTTAATGATTCTTGCCTATGAAATGAACCTTGTGACAGTGCTGTGCCCATTCAGCAGATGGAGTCTTAACTGAGACACACAGCGAAACTTCCTTCAGTAAATTAAATGCAAACCTCATTACGTTTTCTAAGTAGTTTTCCCTTTATCCATTGGTTCTGATCCTGTGTGCCTACTGATATGTAACATTTTCCAATATGTGCCATCAAGTTGAATGGGAGTATATTAAAGACAATCTTTATATTAATAAATACCTTTGAAACACCATACTTGAGGGAAAAAAAGCAATGTTATTCAGGTGGTGGGAAGAATTAAAAAGCCAATGTTTAGAAAATTTACATGAAATAGGGCCCTAAATCTAGAGTAAGAAAGGACTCATAGAGCTAAGGAAACTGAGGTGGGATTGGGTGGGATTGGGGTATGCCCAGAGTCACCCAGATTGTATGCATTAGGCTGGATTTGAACCCAGGTCTTCTGGTTTGTGAGTCAATGTTCTTTTTCCTAAGCTACCTCCCTACATAGGAGGGAAACGGGCAAAAACACAAGCTGAGCAGTTTCAATGGATAGCAATAAAAGTAGAGTCTTTGTAGCTTTGCTAAAGAGGACAAAAGTTAAAAGCAAAATTGAGATTGGAGTCAAAAAAGCAAACCAGATTTACTAGTTAGTATAGAGGGAAGTTGCGTATTAGAACTGTAGGAGATTTTTCTTCCTCCTGATTCTCTTTCCTCCCTTGCCTTCTTCCTTCCTATCTTTCCTTTCTTCCTTTGTCATCCTTCCTTCATTCCAATCCCTCTTCCTTTCCCCTGCTTCTCGCTATCTCTCCTTTCTCATGCTTACGATTTATGATTTTTTTTTCTCTCTCTAGGAATTCCACGACCTCCACATCCTCCAGATATATCTCCTTATTATCCGCTATCGCCTGGCACTGTAGGACAAATCCCCCATCCGCTAGGATGGTTAGTACCACAGTAAGGAGTTCCATTTTTTTATTTCCATTTCTTTTCTTTTAATGGGTATAATTTATTGTTCTTAAATAAGAAAGGGGAGGACAGAGTTATGGGAAAAAATGCTTGCTAAGTGGCCCCTTGGGAGGAAAGCATGAATCAATAGTAACAGATAAAGTAATAGAATGGCTCTTGATTCCTGGCCATGAAAGAGCCATATATATATACCTGGTGGAAAGGAATGTCTCATGTCTCTGGTCTCATTGAAATTTCTGCCAGTTGGGTGGCTTAGTCTGCTTTGGAAAAGCAAAGCTCGAATCCTTAACCATCCTCTGAGGCCAAACTGGAGAATTCAATTCTGCGGCCGTCAGCACCCGGTGAGAGCCTCTGTTGTTTGCCACCCACCCTTTCTCCATTTACAAGTTGCATCCTGCAGTAAATTTTATTTTGAACACTTCTGTAATAATGACAACAGCAACAACAATGTTTACTATTTATATGGTGCCTACCACGTGCCAGGCATTGCTAAATGCTCACGTGATCCGTATTATAACCCTAGGAGGTAGGTGCTGTTAATACCCCCATTTCAGAGTTAAAGAAGTTGAAGCCAACTGAGGCTAAGTGATTTGCCCAGTGTCTGAAGCACGATTGGAACTCTGGTCTTCCTGACTCCGGAGCTAGCGCTGTATTCACTGTGCCACCTACCTGCTTAACCCTATTGATGCTGATCATGTTGGAGAATGGCCATTTCAGAAGGGGGGGAACATTATGTGGACCAGGAAATTCTACTTATTAGGAAACAATATGCTGGGGAGGAAGTCCTACCAGGGAAAGATTTCACCTATTGTCAGCTCAAAGAACTTAGTAGACTAAGAGAGCTCAATCAATGCCAACCAGCCCCCTCCCACATATGTACGTGCCCTTTATATTCTTCCTATTTAAAAATAATAGTTGATTTTTATGTAGTACTTTAAGGCTTACATACCATTTTATATACATTATCTGACTTCATCCTCCTAATAGTCCTGGGAGGTAGGGATTACATGGGTTTTTTTCCCCACTATGGGGGAGGGGAGTGAAATCTGAACGTGTGATTTCATGAGTTTTAGGATACTCCCAGTATAGAAACTGCTTTTGCCAGTGCTCAGTGTAGACGGACAACTCATCTGTAAGTGACTGACCTGTAGGGTTGCCTGGGGTACTTGCTTGAGAGGTCATCACCATTATCATCACCAAGCATTTATTAAGTGCCACTTGTGTGCCAGGCACCGTGCTAAACATTAAGGATACAAAATAAGGCAAAAATAACTTGCCCATTGTCACCTAGGTAATGAGTGAGTCAGAAGCGAGATCTGAACCCCCCACCTTCTGGACTCCTATAGCCTCTGTTACCACACTGCCTCTCAGTATGAAAGTACTACAGATATTCTTATTCCTAGGAGACAGTGTCACATGCTGGCTAGAAAGCTGGCCTCAGAGTCAGGAAATCTTGGGTTCGAGTCCATTCTCTGACACATGCTGGCTGTGTGACCCAGAACAAATCACCTTGTTGCTGTTATTCAGTCATGTCGCACTCTTTGTGACCCCCTTTGAGGTTTTCTTGGCAAAGATACTGCAGTGGCTTGCCATTTCCTTGTCCAGATCATTTGATAGATGAGAAAACTGAGGCAAACAGGATCACACAGCTATTAAGTGTCTGAGGTCACATTTGAACTCAAGTCTTCCTGCCTCTAGAGCCTGATGCTCTCTCCAATGAGCCACTTAGCTGTGATGAACAAATGCTTTAACTTCTCAATTTTTTCTGGGCAACCCTGTGTCCCTAAGCAGGTGCTGTTCTGTATAGGTAAAATGATTTCCTCATTGGAATCTAATTTTTGTCAATGAAATCGTAGAACCATTCTAGTGGGGGAAAGGTGGAGGATTCTCCCTCTATTGCAGAGAAGGAAATCGGACCTTACAGAATAAAAGGAGTTATTTGCCTTCGGTCATGCTGCTAGTAAGTCTCAGTGTCAGGACTTGAATCCGGATCTCTTCCAAGTTCAAAGCTCTTTTTATTACTCCAAATGTTGTACGATGTAGTAACAAATTCTGAATATTAAATCCAGTAATAATTGTCTTCTCTCCATTGTGCTTTTGGGGAGACAGAGAGGGAGAAGGATGATTAGCAACTGACCCATTTATTCTTAAAAGGGGCTGGCCAGTCCTAGCTGATGATCCTGGCATCACCGTCTCCCCACGCTCAGCTGATAGAGAGACGTTTGAAAGCTAGATAAAAAGGAATAGCCAACTCAGACAAACCTCCATCAGAAAAAGTTGTGGGTCTTTCATGAGGAAGCTATTTTGCGTGTTGCTGTATTTTTTAATTATTGTAATGAGGTGTGATTGTCTATTGGTTACCCACAATTCTTCTTGGGGACTCTCCCCCCCAGTAACTCTTGTCAACACTTGTTAATTTGACAAAAGGCTACAAATTAAGCTCTGTTAATTTAATGTTTTCTCACCGAGATCTAAATACCGAAAGAGGCCCAAAGCGCAACTGAAGTCCTTTGATTCACTGTACTTTATTTTGGTATAAATTTACATTCATTATTGTTTTCCTTTGGATGTGTAGCCCTCAATTAGTGTGATGGCTCCATTAAAGCAAGTGAGACTTCGCCTTTAATTATTACAACAAAACACCTAGTTTCAGCTTGGGGAGAGGGTCTCTATTGACATAAGCAGAGGTTATAAAATTTAATTAGCCATTCCTATCAGATTTATGGCATTCAAATTGTTCTGTGGTTCTTCCCTTTGATCCTTGCTGTACAATCCCCAAGATTTTTGTTCTGATCAAATGAGAATAAAGCTTACTGTGCAGAGAGAAGTTTTCCTCCCCCCCTTTCCTTCTTCCTCTGCTCCCCCCTACTTTTTTCCTTTTTCTCACTTTTTCCTCCCCCTTTCCTCTTTCTAGGCAAGGTCAACCAGTTTACCCAATCACAACGGGAGGATTCAGGCATCCTTATCCAACAGCTCTGACTGTCAATGCTTCCATGTCAAGGTGAGTTCAAATAATCGGGGTCTCGATGCCCAGGACATTGTGGGACTTGTGAGAATGTTCTTTAGTATCCCGTTTCATCTAGAAAGTCATGCTCAATGTGTACCTGAAAACAGTTAGTAGTTAATAGTATGACCTAGGTTCATGTTAGGCCAGTAATGGCAGCGTTAAGATCGCCTTGAACTCTCAATGTGGGTTCCTGTCTGTCTGTGTCTGTCTTTCTATCTTGCTGCTGATAGAAGATCTGATGTCACATCTGTGATGTATTTATCTAAGGCAACTAATTGAGTGGTGTAGAAAATGACATTAAAGGAAGAGGAAGGAGAAGTCAGGACTTACAAGTTTTTTTAGTATGTCTTCTCTGTAGCCTTGGACTATTTGAGAAAGGTAAAGGGTGGAGGTAGTTTTATTGTTATGCAAGCAGGGTTCCAGAAAAGGTTATTGGGCTTTTTTCAAAGCTCAAAATCCTGAGAATCTACATTAAAGGCCTGCTTGCCGTTCTAAAGTTTTGAAAGAAGATTTCAATATATATTTACATGTGAATATATACTGTATATCTATTTATTTTTCTTTCCCATATTCCCCCCATCTTAGCTCCAATTAATTCTAGCTAATTTTCCAGTGGTTGCTAGTTTATCTACAAACTGGTTGGCAGCACTATGTTTAAGTAATCACTAATTACTCCTAATGATAGTTTTATTTTCTGTTCATCTGATTTTCAGTCAAGTTAATTAAATCGGTGGAGGTTTAGACTTTCCTGATGGGCTGAAACAGCTAATCCATTTTGATGATGGCACATAATTAAGTTAGCATGCATTACATGGCAGGGATACTGTCCCCCTGTCTCCTCCTCCAAGCTCTGTAGCCAGCACGTGAAATCAGAGGACAGAGGGAGGTTTGGAGAGAGGAAAGGAATGCTTGCCTCAGGTATAGAAAAGTGATGGGGTGCTGGTGGTCTGAGAGTATAATGTGACAGTCTTCTGAATTGAACTGTGTACAATTAATTAAAGGTAAAAGTTTTATATGTCCTGGATCACCACGTTTCACCATCTTAGTTTGTATAGGAAAAAGAGAATAAACGAACACACATGTGTATGTAAAGGAAGAGATAGATAAGTAGTTTTCTTTAAGTGGTGCCCGATAAGGCATGTGATCCCTTATAAAGTTCAGATAAATGGAGAAAGACAAAACAGGGAAACTGGCTCTGAAAAAGCTGGTGGCCCGGAGTCCCCTGCCTCCCACGCCTGCATTTTATTTTGATGGTCTTAGGGAGCTTTTTGGTTGGCTCTCTAATGAATTCCAAAGGCTGAAGGAGCTTCGTTAGTTACAGGATGTCGATTAGGGTTGACTTTACTGATTGACTTATTCTTTGTGGAGGTAGTCTATAATTTTTTGGGGGGGGGCACTGGGGGAAAAGGGATAGAAGGAAGGGTTAGGGGAGAGCCGGGGAGGGGAGAGAAAGTCTATTCCCCAGGTAGACCTTATGAAAGGTACCTAGTTAAAAAGAGTATACAGCAAATTAAATACATTATTGTCGTAATGGGCCGACAGAAGTACAGGTCTATTATACTTATGGCAGTTATAGGAAATGTAGGCAGCGTGCCCTGTTCCAGAATACCCTTTGATATTCATTCCATTCAGCAGCGGGGCCAGGACTTCTCAGAATTAAGTGATGGGTCATTATACTTTAAACACCACGGAGAAGCCTAGATTGGCAATTAAACAGCACTTGCTGACACTCACTTGTGCCACCCTGTGACCCCCTTTAGATTGAGATGTTGGAGCTCGGGGCCCTCAGCCTGCTAAATTGGTGCAAGGCGCTACTCCTGACGAGAGCTGGCTCTGAAATCTGCCGGCTTCAAAGGGAGCAAGATCATGTATAAACCATAATGTGGGTGCACCGTGGCTCAAAAAAAATAAGGCAGGAAGAGATGAAATGTTACAAGTGCAAGGGGGGGAATGAGAGAATAATGACAAATCTAATGCAACTCAAAGCAGGATTGTTGCACAGGAAAATGCATCCCACTGCTTGTGCATAAAATCAAGGCAGGCAGATGACATCCAGTTAACAGAAACATGTCAACAGTGAAGCAAAGTGAGACTGAGTAAGAGGGAAGCCCCTGAGACAGCCAGAAACAAAAATTAGTTGTCCTTAACAAGTTAAGACTCATCATTATATTCTGGCTTGGAGCCATAAAAGCAGACAGGGGTATATAATGAGCTACTTAGAATTTTTAGGGTGTTTATTGCATTTCATGAAATAGTTGTCTGCAGAAGAGTTTCTTAAGCAAAGGTATGCATTCTCTCTTTCTCTCTCCTTTGCCCCCTCTGTCATTGTCTCTTTCTCTCTCTTACACACACTTGAGTAGATATGGATAGATGTGGATTTTTAAGTGTTTATTCTTCAAAAGCCCTTGGAACCTTTCTTCCCTGTCCTCCCCTTGAAATATAATCAGTCCTCGTGGCCTTTTCCTCTGTTATGCATATTCTTTCTCTCATTTCTTTGCATACCTGTCCCTATTCATACTTGCCTAAGCCAAGAAGGGAATAGGGTATACTTACGTCACATCCAGCCTCTGATGTTGACAGCAAAGGCAAGCCCTCTGCCCAAGCACTTCCCGGGCCACGTATTCTTATTTCCATTATCCCCAAGGCCCTGAAGCAGTGGAGTGGAATAGGGTGAGGCCACGGGGCTATTGAGACTTTAAGTCTCTTTGATGGTATCCAGTGGTTGTGGTTATTTCTAAGTGAAAGATCACATCGGGTTACAATCCAATCAATCATTTTCGAATTTTGACATGCCCCCAAAGAGTCCAAGTCCTTTCCCCCCATACTTGAGAGATTTTGTTACTCAAAAACCATCTAATCATCAAATTAATACCAATTTAGAAGTGTGGCTAAAGAGCCTAGAAAAGGAGACTACGATTTAGAACTTGAAAGTCAGAAGGCCAGAGACTTTTTAATCCTCTTGATATTGCTTAACATTATTGTATGCCCCCTTTGCATTTGTAAATAATACTTTCATTTTCATTGTTGTCCAAAATTAAACTAAATTATACTAATTTAGTTAAATGGAAACTGTTTTAGGTACAAATCATTCATGACGTGATCTAGTGAAGCATTTTTAAAACTATCATCAAAATAGAATTTTACGCTTAGTGGTGATATTAATCTCTCTCTAGAATAGTTTAGATCTGATTCTCTAAATCTGAGTTTTATTACGCAATAGAATTGAGCAGAATTTTTCCTCTTGTCAATGTGGTATACACTTCTGTAGAAACTTTTGGCTTGTTTTATTTAAATGAATTCAATGGATGACTTGGGCCTGGAGAGAGAAGAAGAAATGTTTTTCTTTCACCTAAACTCCTTTTAGGTGCTTATTTGTAGAAATTGATGAGGTTTGGCAGAGGACTGCCTTTTTCTTGTGAGACTGTGCCATATTTGCCCTCCTACCCTGACCTGTTGCCCCCTTTATCCTTTTGAAAGGTTATAGAAAAATATTGACCCTTCCAAGCTGAGCATACATTACAGTGTACCTATTTGGTAGATGTTGAGAACAACGTATCTGCTCTGATTTTAGCTTCCCTAGTTGGTATGCTCATGCTTTATAAACTGCTTTTTGAAATTACAAAATTGTCTTGCAGTTTTGCCTGTAGTATGTACTTAATAATGTTTGTTGAATTGGATCCCCATAGCCCACTTTATCTTTCTGTTAGATCGTGCCCACTGAAATGCTAAAAATAATGTTCCCAAGCACAAAAAGTAAGAGAATAGAAATTAAAGGCAGGCCTAGATTATTTGAACTGGTCACATTTTTCCTTGGTTAGTGTAAGATGTCTGAAGGCACAGTTGTTAATCATTTCGAAGACCTTTTCATGCACATGTAGCATATTTTAAAAATAGAAAAGATTTAGAAATCTGCAAATTTAAATGTAGAGCCTCATTCAGGTAATGTGTATGTGTGTCTGTATATGTGTGTGTACATGTGTGTATACATATGTGTGTTTGTGTGTATATATATATACATATGCTAAATGTTATTTCTCAGCATCTTTATAATTTTTTAATCCTTGTCATCTTAAAATGTTTTTCTCTTATGCGGACAAAGGCTTATTATGGGAACCAAACGAGGAGAATTTTTTCTCCTTCCCCTTGAACTCTCTCCTTCCCCACTTACTCCCTACTAACCCTGCCAAAGTAGTAAAGTACAACAGTTCAACAAGAACAAAAAGAAATTATTTTGCTCCATCAACAGAATAAGGCCTAATGAGGTATGAACAGCATTGTCAAAAAATGTGTGTAAATTCCAGCAGCGTTAATATTTTATTTAGCTGTCAATATACAACAAAAGATTTCATCCTTAATTCCAGAACTGATTAGGACTGTGAAATTGGCTTTTTAGTTGCCACTAATAATAAGAAAGTGGACGTGTTGTTTCCGGCAGGTAGCTTATATCCTACTTTTCCGCCCAAGTACATCAGTTGAATTTGTCTTTTGTTAAAGATGTTAAAAATCATAATGCCTCGTGTCAGTAGCAATAACGAAGGGGAAGATTGGCTTTAATGACATTATGAGAATCATTATGTTTAATTTATCGCTAATTAATGCTGACAGGTTTCATATGCTTTGGGTAGCTTTCATGTGCTTGTTACATGCTTTTTTTTTTTAATCTGTGTGTACATACCCCTCCCCATTCATTCATTTTTATTCTGACGATTTACACAGCTTTTTGTCTTCTAGGTTTCCTCCTCATATGGTCCCACCACATCACACTTTACACACAACTGGAATTCCTCATCCAGCCATAGTCACACCAACAGTCAAACAGGAATCTTCCCAGAGTGATGTTGCCTCACTCCATAGCTCGTAAGTGTTTGCTTTTTATTTTGTCCCTTCACCAGTATGCCCAGTATATTGTTGCTGGCTGTTTATTTTCAAGTGATAAAGGCCATCTCAGTGATTGTCCACTGTGTGAAAGAATAGAAATGCTTTTCATGCATGTGGAAGGACCAAGATTTATAACTACTTCCCTGCTTCCCAGTCTGTTAATTGGACAATTTGGAGTTTTGTTCTGAAGGAATTAAGAAAGTAGCTTGCTGGGGATGTGCAGAGTAAATGCATGTGCTTTTCCAAACTTAAGGCTTTAGGAAAACTTTTTATATTTAGGAAATTTCCAGATATGATTACAAAAAAATCTATTTTTTCATCACCCTTTGGGCTGTTGGAATAGTTTTGAGCAAAACTCATTGTAGGCTCTTTTGTTTTGTTTTGTGTTGTTTTCTTTATGTCTCGCGGAATTAGTAATAAGGGAATTGGTGGAAATAGAAGAATGGGCCAAGGGGAGCCAGGCTGAGAGAGTCATTACCAGGGTATGTGTTTGTGTTTGTCTGTTCTTTAAACATACAGGAAACATCAGGACTCCAAAAAAGAAGAAGAAAAGAAAAAACCCCACATAAAGAAACCTCTTAATGCATTCATGTTGTATATGAAGGAAATGAGAGCAAAAGTTGTAGCAGAATGTACATTGAAAGAAAGCGCAGCCATCAACCAGATCCTTGGTCGAAGGGTAGGTGATGAATGGCATCCCCAGGGAGAGGAAGGGGAGCAGTGCAATAGAGATCTAGAGAAGCTGGACTGTGGGGGTGGAGGGAAGAGCCAGATAGTGGTGGATTTGGACAAACTGCTGTTCCTCACAGGTTCTAGTTTTAATCTCTTAATGTCCTGTGAAGGTCGTAAGTATATGCTGGGAGAGGAGCCGTAATTCAGCATTTTATTACTATTCAGACCAACTGCTACAATCCTCTGTCTTCCCTTCCTTCTCCCCAAAACAGTAAAGGACAGAGCAATCTAAATGACAGATTGAATCTCATCTGAGCTGTCCTGGCCAAGCCCAGGGTCTCAGTGAAACGTAAAATACATAAGGCAGTGCTATTTTTGGATGTCGGGAAAGACAAAGATTTCTCATGTGTAATGGATATTGTGCATGTGGTGACGTTTTGATTTCCTCTTTGTCTCTCCCCACCCCTTTGGCCCCCAACCCTGCTACAGTGGCACGCATTATCCAGAGAAGAGCAAGCTAAATACTATGAGCTCGCAAGAAAGGAACGACAGCTTCACATGCAACTTTATCCAGGCTGGTCCGCACGGGATAACTATGTAGGTGGCTATGTAGGTGGCTATTTTTTTTAGTAGTAGAGTTTGTAGAGAAGCACCTGTGCTGGAAAACTTAAATTGAATTTGCTTACCTAAGCAAATTCCAGACCACATTATTACTTATTTGGTTTGCTTATGAAGGGACCCTTATAGTTTTAGTCTGGTCATCAGTGGGAATGTTTTGGCCTTCAAGTCCAAATGTGAACGAGGATTTGGCTCGATGTTTAGCATGACTGATACCCTGGGGTTCAAATAGGAATGGGGAAAGGGATAACTCACATAGGAGAAAACATCTTCATATCCATCTGTTTGGTGGCCTCTTAGGAGGCCTTTGCGAAATAGTCTGTAAGGTATCGTGTTGGGAGTTCTCAGTTTCATGAGATTGGAGGGAAGAGACTTAACCACTCTCAGCTCTTTTAGCCCAACCTGTGCTTCTCTTTGGAAAATTAAAGAGTGGCTTCTGCACTGACATGGTGGAAAATGGAAGGATGTTTATTTCTGTCTTCAAAGGTACAAAGAAGATGTGGTTCTACTTAAGTTTTAGTCCCCTGAGGTAAACTAAATGATTACATGCTCTGGGGTGCAGTGTTGTCAGTGATGTGTTATCTGCCGGGTTTCCATCATCAGCCGTCTTAATTTTTCAAGGAAGGTCACTAACCTGCTAAGCTTTCATTCCTGTTACTTTCCACTTTTGCACCCCTTGTGAAAGTTTTTATTTACTTTTCTTAGGTCGGACTCACCAGGACCGCATTTTCCTTCTGTATTAACTTAATTCTTGAATCCCTGTATTCATTACTATGACTTCTTTGAATCTAAAGTCTTTTCTTTAGTCTTTTCTTAACACAATTTTGTGTTAACATTTAGTCTTCTTTGAGTGACTTATCATTTACTGTTCTTTAATAATTCCTATCATTGGCTCTTGAGACCAGTACTACTTTTCCCCTCTTCTCCTATTTTTGCCATGCTTAATAAATAGCCTTACCAGTTCTGCCCCAATTCTGATAGGCATTTCTTAATGATCTAATCCAGGCTCTGTCACTCATTGGGGTGACCTGTAGCAGATTATTTCTGTTTGCCTGGCCTCGGTTTACTCCTCTTTCAAATTACAGTGTTAGATTCCAGGGTCTCATCCATTGCCAATTTTCTCTCTCCTCTGTGTCTTATGTAGATGTGGTTATATGTGGTAAATATATGAAAACTGAAGGTTACCTTCTAGGGTCTAAGAAACAATTGGACTTGGTAATGGAGAAGAATCAGTATCAGTATTAATAATAATGAATGTGTTAGGTTTCTTCTCTGAAGAGTATGAAAAAATGAACATTAACTTATACATTGATACTGTAATTATGTTTAGGAGGAATTATAAATTGTGTGTATGTTTGAAATGGCCCAAGGCTGTATTTATGTGGCTATTCCTTATTATAAAAATTAAAATAAAGAAAAAGTCATTCTAACAAAATGCATTAATTAGAGAACCTATTGAAAAAGTCCTATGGGAAGAGCCCTTGGACTGTGCTTCTCGTCCTGGCTTTGTTACTATGACTCTGGGAAAGGCACTCAACCATTCTGGGCCTCAGTTTTCTTCTCTGTACAATTTGTGGATATGGGGAAGGGAGGGGTTTGGACTAATGCTTCTCTGAGCCCCCTTCTCTGTTTAAAGTTTTGTGATCTTAGGATCTGTTTCAGTTGAGATGGCAGAATTGAAATGGCTTCCCACTGGGTAAGACAGTCATGCCTTCCTTTGGCAGCTTAGAAATGCCTTTGCAATCTTCCTCCCCCTCCTCCCCCGCCATGCCCTCTCCTCTGTAAGCACACAGCACCTTGGGTCTGGTCACCCATCTCCCCATTGTACCCTGCCCACTTGGTGCACTGTCAGTGAAGCTTTTGAGACCATGGGGTTGAGTAGCTGTTAGCACGAGTCCCCAGTCTGAATTCCTCCTGAGAGTTGAAACAGGAATTAGTGTGAGGACCCGAGCGAAAGCTTTAAAAGAAGTTTCAAGAAATGTGTGTCACTGACAGATGGGCATGTGCAGTGTCTTAAATGTTGGGGACCTTTACATTTGTCCCCAGCATGTGTGCACTGTCAAACCCTTTCTTCTAGAGCTGAAAGGAAGAGGATGAGAAGGCTAATGCTTCCTCACAAGCTTGATGTGCTCTCCCCACCTGACCCTGAGGTAGAGCCTTCCAGCAGCAGGAGAGATCCACAGGCTTGGATCACACAGCCATATCACTTGCAGGGCTGCTGCCCTTCACCCCCTCCCCCGCACTCCCACCCCACCTCTTGTCAAGAGCTCTTGGAGTTGACTTCATGTCTCCTGCCTCCTACGGACACCTGTTCTTTGAGCCATCTAGAATGGAGCCATGGGAAGAATCCAAGCCCAGGTTGTACGTAGCTCGCCCCTCGGAGGGCAGAAAGCTGATAGTGAATCACAGAGTCAGCCGTTTGAGGCTGTGAGACCTTGGGAAAGTCACTTCCCCCTTTGATCCTCAGTTTACTCATCTGTAAATTAGGAAGATTTGAACCACATGCTCTCAAAGGTGTCTTCTAGTTCTAATATTCCATGACTCTGGGAATCAATTTCATGTGCTCTTCCATGCATATGATTTATGTCTATGAGAAATCATTAACTTGTTTTCTTGACGTGGTTGATTCAGGAAAGAGTCAGAATGACTTTAGTTCAGTTTTGCTGTATGACTGTGGTTTTCTACCGCAGCGATTAAAAGACTGGATATGTCTAAAGTGGGGAGATAAATAGCCATGGAAAGAAGGACCTCTTATCCCGTTTTCTCCTACCCCTAACCCCATTCCTGCTCCCCTTCCACTGCTTCTAGCAAGCCCTGCCTGCCCTCCCCCCCCAATCTGCCTCATGGGCAGACCTTTGCTTCGCTTTCAGTGGTGAAGCTATTAAAGCAGCTCTTTTTGGACCTTGCCTCTGGACCTTTTCGTTCGGTGTTAACGTGGAGATCGCTTTGCCGAGATAGGGCCCATTTATAAAGATGTGCAGGTTCTTTATTATCCCAAGTCATCCTCAAGACTCCCGTTGATGTGAGCATGGACCTGTAAATGCTGTTCATGTTTCTAGCAGGCAGCCCAGTCATTGGGAATATGATGCTAAGGACCTCATCATCATATATTCAAACCCTGGACACAGGTAGTCTTAACCTTGTGTATGTTTTGCTGCTCTCTTTAACATCCCAACTCCCACTTTTGCACAGGTGCCAGCCCCCCTCAGGTGCCACCAGGTCCTGCCTGAGGCCTTTCTGGTCCCTGTCCTCCCTTTCCACCTTTATCATCAGCACTCCTCTACCCCCACTCCCTGCCTAAATACTTTGTATTTACTTTGTGTTTCTCTGTATACATATTGTTTCCTCAAAATAGAATTAAGTTCTTATTTTGTAGTTGCTTTTTTTGCCTTTATGTTCCCACTCAATCAACAAGGCTTTGTTAAGTGCCTACGATGTGCCAGGTACCACGTGAGGTTCTAGGGATAGTAATGCAATAAAGGAAATGGTCCCTGCTGACAATGCCTGCCTAACACGGTATCTGGCACATGAATAGGTGCATAATAAATGCTTGCTGAATGGAACGGAAGAGCTTAGAAAGCAGTGGTAGGGAGAAAAAGAAGGAGGGCCAGAACTTCCTCTTCTAGCTAAGATCTACTTAAGATAATGGTCATTTCTTGCCTTTGAAGCCCACATTCTGGAACATGGGTAGAGCTTCCCTCCAGAGGGCCTGTGCCTTCATGGCTTTCTTCAACATCACCATTAAATGGTTTTCATTAAGCTCCCGCATTTCACCGTGGCCACCAAAGCACACATTTCCTGCCTTCTAGGAGGCTTTACTCTAAAACTTAATTATGTACCTGAATTAAAAATCCAGCATTGACTATTGCTGGGAGGTAGAAGAAATCCTAAGCTTTTTTTGGGGGTGCCTGAGAGGAGTCAGAAAGATGGAAGCTATGGTGCTCAGTTGAGCTTTCCCTCAGTCTCCCAAATGGGTCACCTGAATTCCTGAAGAGAGCTCCCCTGCTGCTTCTAAGGCAAGTGGAAGAAAGGAAGGAAGGAAACAAGCATTTATATAGTCTTGCTGTGTGCCAGGCACTTCACAAACGTTATCTCCCTTAATCCTCACAACAACCCTGGGAGGTAGGTATCATTAATAGTCCCTATTTTGCAGTTGAGGACCCTCAGGCAAACAGAGGTTAAGTGACTTGCTCAGAGTGTGCACTGCTAATAAGTGTCTGAGGCTGAATTTGAACTCTGGTCTTCCTGACACCAGTCCTAGCACTCGATCCACTATTCCACTTAGCTCCCTAGTAGGGTATAATTTGCTCCCTGAAGAGGAAAGAGAAGTCAGCAGTGTGAATATTTTGGTGCCAAGAGGCATATGGGAGTTTGCATGTTGTCATAAGAAAGAATACTTTGTCCTTTTGGAAAGAAATTCCATTCAAGCTCAAATCCCAAGTAAAATTTACTGGAAACTTTATCTTAGAGAACTAAGCAAAGAGATTTTTTTTTTTTAACCTAGGGAAAAAAAAAACAAAAAACAAACTTGTGCTATGATCCCTAGTCATAACTCTGTGTGATTTCCGTCCTGAGGAGGACTGATTCTTTTTGAAGACAACTTGTCAAGCTCTGGCTTTCCTCGGCCTTTTCGGAGTTCTCTGCAAGTTTGTTTTTTTTTTTTCCCCATGGCTTGTATCAGCAGATGAGGAGGTGCTTCAGGAAGGGAGGTCATTTGAATGCCCTGAAAATAGTGAAAGTAAGCTATCTCCTCTCTGCCACCCACAACCTTTGTTTTGCTGCCGTTTATGCATTTATGCCTTACACCTTGGAGTAGTGGGCTAATGAGGCCAAGGTTGGGGGTGTTCAGACCCCAGGAAGTAGCAGTAAACATCACATAAGTTGGGAGAGAAAAAGGGCTGGGGAGGCAGAGGGGCACTTTGTGCCATAACCTCAGCCATTTCACCAGCAGAGAAGCAGACAGGTTGGATGAAAAATGAGAATAACCCATAGAATCATAGGCGTGCTATAGAAAGACCCTCAAGAAGCATGTTATCTAATCCCTTTCCCCATAATGGAATCCCATCCATAATCCCACCTTGGGATCATCCACCTCTTACCCAATACCTCTTGTGATGAGAAACTTACTTCCTCCAAAGACATTTTGGTCAGCTCTCACAGTTAGGACATTCATCTTTATATTGAACCCAAATCCTTCCTATAGTAACCTTATTAGTCTCATTTATTAGTTCTGTTATGTAAAATAAATCTCCTCCATGGGGACAAAATGAAAGAAAACCCATTTAAGTATTTGAAGACGGTCGTGATGTACCCCTAAGTTGCTCAACTAGATTACTGCTTACTAGAAAAACAAAAACATGCTACTTACTGCAGGTGACCACATCATTGTCTAAGAGATGAGTGTTGTCTCTTGGGTGAAAGAAAACGGCAGAGATGCTGAGAAGGGGATGTGCAGTGGATCTTAGATGATTTCTGCTTTTGTGTTTTAATTGGGGTCTAGGAATAGTGGCAAGTTCCCTTCACTTAGTCCTAGAAAAGGACATAAGCCAAACTCAGCGAGATCCTTTGGTTCTTTGCATTCACAATAGAACACATTGGCTCTTCTGAAAAAGTGAGTTTTGAAGGAATATGAAATTGATTAAGTTTGATTAAGCAACTGAAATGTGAAAGAAGCCTCGTAGGTTCCCAGTATGGTGGTTTTCATATTCTTTAACCCTACATTTTCTTGACTTTGCTCATCAGCTGATTCTTGTATTGATTTTCAACAATGTGCTTCCCCAAAACCGCTCTGCACCCCACACACCTCATTGTTGGCTCCAAAGTAGCATGCTTTCTACAGCTCTCACCTCAAATGAAAAGGAGCTCACAGCCTCACAAGAAAGTCTTATCTGTTTCTGGATAACTCTAATTGTTAGGAAATTCTTCCTTGTGTTGGGTCAAGATCTGCCTTTCTTTAAATTCTGACTGTTAATCCTTGTTCTGCCCTCTGCGTCCCAGCAGAATAAGCCTAATTTCTCTTCCCTATGATCACCTTTTAAGTATGGACTGTTCCATGTTTGAGGCTGGTCATAGGTGAGTGGGGAGATGTCTTTTCTCTCCCTGAAGTTGATTACTGACTTGTTTCCCATGTATCCTTTCTCTGTGGTTCCTTTTCCTTCCCACTGAGTCTAAGTCTGATGTGTATCCTTCTGGCTGAACACTTTGGATGCTGCTATTAAATGTTAATAAGCAGCTGGATTGAAGGGGTATCAAAGCTCTCTGTGCATCTTTTCTTCCCTCTCTCCTGCCCTGGGCCGCCACCTAGAATCTGATCACAAGGGGTAACACCTATAAATACATGCTTTACATATCCCTCTCTTTCCACATGAACACAGGAGACTGGGACCTCCCTCCCTATCTCCTGAAATAATCCTCCTGTGTTTCATATGTTTTATGCAGGGGAAGAAAAAGAAGAGGAAAAGGGACAAGCAGCCAGGAGAGACTAATGGTAAGTTAAATTAATTAATCCTGAGGAAAGGGGGCACGGCAAGGACCTCACTTTTATGTCAGGCTTATATCTGGGGGAGACAGGAGAAATCCAAGGCCAGGGCATTGTTGAGTAACCCACCCATAGCTAGCCTTTTTGTTTATGCATTTTAATTAATTGCTTCACGACTGCCCTTTTAAAGCTAGTAACATTCATTTTTTTTGCATGAAAAGCATATTGTGATTCTAGTGGAATGTGTTTTTTAATAACTGCAAAGCCATTAACAGCAGAGCTGTAGTCATGCCTATGCGTGGTTTATAAAGTTTGCTAATTTTGTGCGTGTCTGCGTGGGGGGTGGGGGAGGCTGGACTTGGGCGGGCCCATGTGTGTGAGTGTTGGACATTCCTTTGGGCTGTACCCGAATGTTCTGATGCATGCCTTTACAGTGGTAAATTGCACCCATTTTAAATTAAGGAGGTTTGTCATTCTCTAGAGGAAATTAGAAATACTGCATAGGCAATCTCAGAGCCCACTTGGACAAGCCAGCCCTTTACAAACAAACATTTTTTGAAGACTTTGTATAATTTGTTCTTTTTTTTCAGAACACAGCGAATGTTTCCTAAATCCTTGCCTTTCACTTCCTCCGATTACAGGTGCTAATGTCATTTTGAGTCATTAAAGTAGTTGATAAAATGTTTTTTACTTTTTCTTGCCATTATAGTTTTATTAACATTAAACATGTATGACATTGAACATTCTTAAGAAATGACCATCCACATGTTTTGATGTGTTTTGGTAGCAGTTTTTTCCGTTGTTTTTTGTTTTGTTTTTTTGTTTTTAATTTAATTTAACTCTGGTTTTATTTTTTCATAACAGTTGTTTAAACATTGAAAGTGCTTTAGAGTTGAACTAACTGTGCAAATTGAATATGCAGTATTTCTTTAAAGAGACTGGTAAAGAATGGAAGGAATTCTGTAATAAACCTCCTTAATCTAATGGCATTTTTTGCATTGCTCCCACTAAGTTTTCTCATGCAAGCATGCATCCGCAGTATGATTTTTTGGTTCGTTTTTTCTTTTCTTTTCTTTTTTCTTTTTCTTCTTTTGCTTTGCTGCTTAGCTCACAAATTGCAGTTCACTAGCTTTCACTGACTCAGTGCCTGCTTCATGCCGCTCTTAGTTTCTGGCTAATACTAACAGTCCATTCCGCACAGTCTGTTTATTCTTTTCCATTCCTATCTTAATATTAATAAAACAGAACAACAGGAAAACAAAAGTTGAATGTTCCAAAAGCTGCAATATCCCAATACAATCTATTTTTTCTTTCTTTATTTCTTTCTTTTTTCATTGGTTTTATTTTGTTTGACTTTTTTTTTTAAACTGTTAAAACTCTTGAGTGGAAGAAAAAAAGCATGTTAAGGACCTTAATTCCTCCCCCTTGCTTTCTTTTCTTATTCTTCTTTGTTTTTTTTTTTGTTGTTTTTTTAATTTAAAAAATTGGAAAATAAAATCGAAAGAGGAAATACCATGAAAACGAAAGTTATCTAGTGACTGATGTCCCCTTATCCGTTTGACCTTATATGAGACAGTCCTTGAAGAAGGGATACTGCAGCTTTATTTGCAACAGCTAATTACAAGTTGAATAAGAATGTAATTTTCACTTTTTTAATTTAAAAAAAAAACTTTTAAAAAACGAAAGTGAATATTTTGCAATTAGTAACCAGGTCATTGATTTATTCCCTTTTTTATTTTTATTTTTTTCTTATTTTTATCTTTCTCTTTTTCCCCTCCCCTCTGTTTCTCTCTCTCTCCCTCTCCCTCTCTCTCTCTCTCTATCTCTCCCTCTCTCCCTCTCTCTCTCTTTCTCTCTCTCTCTCTCCCTCCTCCCTCCCTCCCTCCCTCCCTGCTCGCTTCTTTCTTGAACTCATTCAGACCTGAGCGCTCCTAAGAAATGCCGAGCGCGCTTTGGCCTTGATCAACAGAATAACTGGTGCGGTCCCTGCAGGTGTGTATAGTTTCCCCAGATTCGCTGTGGCTGGTTTTCAGCTGGTTTATTTGGTACTTTCCCCCTTTTCTGCCCTGTTGCTTTGTAGCTCTGTGTTGTGATCTTAGGAGACACAAGGGAGTGGGGGCACTGCCATCTGATCGTCTCTGTGAGGGAGTCTGCTTGTTCTCCTTGCCGCTGCTAGCCAAAATAAATGCCACTGTCAAACAGCATCATCTCTACTTCTCTCGTGTCAGGGACAGCAAAGACCAGTCTCTCTCCCTTTCCCAAGGAATGTGTTTCATGCCATCGGAATGTTTCCAACACACTTCCCTACTACAGCGTAGAGCGAGCCTCAGTGACTTGGATGTTAACACTGACCTAAATAGAAGCAAATAATGTCACTTTTTTCCCCCTTCTCTCTCTTTCTCTCTCTGTTTTTGTTTTTAAAATTTTTTTTTTGACTCATGGAAGTCCTTTCTTTTCATGTCCTTGGTGAGGGGAGACTACCAAATAAAACTCAGGTGATTGAAAAGAAAAAAAAAAGCTTTAGCTAAGACTTCACATCCAAATGAGCACGATCCACCATTGTGTTGTATTTTTTGTGTTTACCTTATGCTAACAGATGCAAATACTCCAAAGAAGTGTCGGGCATTGTTCGGGCTTGACCGACAGACTTTATGGTGCAAACCGTGCAGGTATATTACTACCATTAGGCCTCTGGGAAAATCAAAGCCTTCTGTCCTTCTAGAGCATTAGTAGTATGAAAACATATTTTATCCACTCCCCACCTGTTTTTCCATCCCCACTAGCATCAATGGCTAATAATCCACGTCCTTCCAAATTTCTTGCTAATTTAATGCCATTACCTTCCTCCCGCCCTCCTTTCTCTCTTTCTCTTTTTCTCTTTTTCTCAATAACATCTCCCTGGTGGTAGAACTGGGAACAGTCAGAACCTTGATGTGCAAAGACTGGCATCTGTCCTTTCACTCTTAGAGAGTTGGCATTTTGCAGCTGACCAACCCCTAAGAATGCTGAGGGGGGGGCGATATATACAACATGTATGTATCCATCATTTCCAAGGGTTCTCATGATTCAAGGATCTACAGCTATGGCATACCAGAAAGGTTCTGGGACAGGTTTTGGTATATTTTTTAAATGGCATTGTTCATTTATATATATATATGTATATATATATTTACTCACTGGATTTTTATTAGCTGACATTTTTATGGAGCTGAAGGGAATTGTGGCATTGAATGGTGTGCACCTGCTAAGGAGTTATAAACTTGTGAGCCATAGGCTGAGACACTGCAGCATTTGACAGTCCTGCAGGATAATTTTTGGTGCCAAAAGGAATCAGAGAGCACAGAGAATTCCAAATTAAATACCCATGTCCTGCTGCAGGTTTCCATCAAACCTGTAATTCCATGGTACCTCATTATAGGTACTTCTTTCTTGGTGGAGGGATACCAACTAGTTCTTGTCTCATTTCCTTTCCTTAATGACCACATTTGGTTAAATTTGTTGTTTCTTTGTTCTGATACAAGCAGTCTTTGAATTTGGAATATTATGATGGTAGGTATTTCAACTCCTGAACACTTTCTCTCTGTTTGTAGTGCCTCCTTGTCACCTTTCCCTCTTGTCCATGCCTTTATCATGTGCTTCATGTTGTTTAGACTCTAGATCAGATGTCCATCACATTATGTGCATGCCCACAACTCCCCTGTTTTCTTTCTCTTAACAAACAGGAGCAGATTGGTAGCATTGTCGATTGCTGTGAGAGAAAAGAGAAAGCTGGCACGTGGTAACTTATACATGCCTGCAAAGATGGGCCTTCTCTGCCCATTGGATGAGTTTAGGACCTTGAGACATACAGGTGGCAGAGTGCTTTCAAGGACTGTTTGTGCTAGGTGTCGACTTTGATAAAAAGGATTTTAAAAAAATTACTCAGCATCTGCTTTCAGTGGCTTTAAAAGCCCCTAAACTGTTACTGCTGGTTCCATTTTTTCTATGCGGTAGCAAGTGATTTCTCTCTTGCAGTGGCAGAAGGATTCTTAGCTTTCCCTCAGTACTTTCCATGTCAACAGGTACTTTGTCTACTCTGCTAGGCAGCGGATTGGTACCAAACTTTGCATTCTTAGTAAGGTCAGTGATCGAGGAATTTTGTTCTGTGACTTACTGTCTGTTAAGATTAAACTATTCAAAGCTTTATGTGATCAGAAAAGGACTTTAATTTCTTTGTAAAAGGTGTCAAGTCTGACACCAACTCTGTGTGCTTCCAAAAAAGAAAAAAAAAAACTGGTAAGGTTCTGGCTTCGGGGGCTGGAGAGGGTGGTTTTGTAAAGGCCTTTTTATTGGGAAATGATTGCTGCAGATTAGATTTGGTGTTTTATTTTTATTGTTAATGTTCACCAAGGCACTCATCCCTTTTTGAGTTGAGGCTTTTACACCTTACTTTTAAGTGAGGGGAGTGGACAGCAGTGGGGCAGGGTGGGAGTCTTTTTCTAAATAAATGTCAAACAATTGCTGGAACCTGAATAAAATATAATTGAGAAATAGTTAAGATAAATAAAAATACAGTAAAAACATAGGTAATATTAATATGTGGTTTTCTAAGTAAACCTGCAGCCTGTAAAGATTTTAATGTTTAGTGGCCGCGTTTCTATTTGAAGGCTGACCACCATGACTCTGAAGTGTGCCATGGCTTTTAAAAGTACTTATTGACTTTTTCTGTTGTGATTTTTTAAGCCATTGTACAGCTAGTTTCATGCTTTAGAATTGTGATTTTCTGGAGTATAGTTTTGAGAGTGAAGATTCTAATGTGAGACACTCTGTAATTATAGTGCAATCTGAGAGTTGGCCATCACCATCATCATGGGTGATAGGTTTCAGTAAACCCTCACCATTACCCATAGTTTTTACTCTGGCAACAATACAATCATCACTTCTTGAGCTGTTACTGTTAGCTTTGGTGAGCCTTTCTCAATGCATTTTCTGTTACCAAGTTGCCATTCCAAAGAGAAGTAATCAGAAATAACCCTGAATTCGCCTTCGGAATAAAAGTGTTGTAAAGTTAAAATGGATTTTGAAGAGTTTTGAACTAGCTATTGGAGAACGGAGTGTGCTGTGAGTTTAGGGATGGGTATTAGCAAAAGGGAGAGAAACATGACCTCTCACTCATACAATTCTCTTTTAACTTTGTCTTGACTGTGTCTGTCTACTGAACGAATCAGACAAAGTGTGGTTTTTTTAAAAAGAAAATCAGTTGTAAAACTTGTTTTTTTGACTCTTCAGAATTGTGAATACATTTTGATTGCCTTTCATTCAGTCATTGTCTATTACCAACATCCCTCATCATTCTCTGTCCACCAGATCCCATATTCAAAATTTTCCCCTGACCCTCCCCCCTGTAAGATATAAAATTTGACATCACAATTAGGATTGTTTTGGGAATTGGGGATGGGGGAGAGGGAGAAATTAGAAATGAAATTAGCTAATCAGGACTCCTTGTTTTAAGTAATGGCTTTCTCATTTCAGTTGACCTTAGGGGATTTTTTTTTAAACAAGGTTCTGTTTTGAGCCCACCAAGTTGTTTTTCCATCTTTTAACTGTGCCCTAATATAGCATGGTGTGCTGCCTGAAGTGATTTCCCCTTGTTCTCAATGTCCCTCCCTCTCTTCACTCCTCCTTTCTTCCTCATTCTTGCTTGTTTTCTCATTGTTTTCTCTTTGGTTTTTTTTTCCTCTCTTAATTCCTCTTCATATTTGTAAAATGCATGAACATCTTAGTTTTCCAGCATGTTTTGATCTGCAGGCTAAGGTGGTTTAAACCCCCTGATAGGTTAACCTATTTATCTTGCTCTCTGGAGCTTGAACAGAACCTTAGTGTAATTCAGGGCCTGGAGGGAAGGAATCTTACCAAATTTAGGATAAAGGGAAAGATGATACAGATTGGACTCCCTGGCCTCTGAGTTCCTTACATTCTGGTGAGAACTGACCTACCATGAAGCCAGTGAAATTGATTGGTCTCAGTCTCTATGAGGCAGGCTAGACTTAAGCATGCTCCTCTCTCCCTCCCGCCATCCTGCTCAGTCCACACAATGTATACACTGGGGGGCTGGGAGGGGGGTAATGATCAGGGTTCTGTGGGGAAGATTGAGTGAGGAACTTAGCCTCCTTTGTATTCCAAGGTTAGTCTGGCAGAAGTTGAGTCAACTGCTTTGTGGTATCTTCATTGCTGGAGGTAGACATGGTTCAGTTGTATCGATACTGGAGCTTCAGTTAGACTTCTGCAGTACCTAGGCATACTTTGAATTTATGAATCTGGACAAATGATATATATCTTAAGCATTTTTATAGACTTATGTACTAGTGGGCATGATCCCTGGATCATTTTTCCCACCAGCTTTATTCCTACCCAACTCGAGTGATGGGTGAGACCCTTTTAGTCACATACCTGATTTCTTCGTTCGGCTACTCTCACATTGTCCTCAGATGTCCTTGGATGATAGGCAAGAAAGATTCTGAAATTCTCATTTCTCTTCTTTATATAATGGGTACCAGTCAAGAAGGGGAAGTTTATATTTTTGGTATGGGTCAAACTCTTTCTGGCAAAAATCTGCGTGAACAAAAAGTCCCTGCTGTTGCTCCTCTGTAGTCCTTCCTTTGGTTATTATTACTGTGATTTTGTGTTATATCCTCTACTTCCTGAGACTGATTCCTGCATTGGCATATTAATTATGTGTCAGGCCTATTCAAGGATCAACAACCTCCATGAACAACCTCCCTTTCCACTTCTCCCCACCACAACCACCACCAAAAAAAAAAAAAGTTAAAAAAGTAACAATAAAATTTTAAGGCAAGTCTCGACTTAATTTAATCCACAACCTGCAGGCCATACAACCAGTTATTCTCGTTACTTTCGATCATTTTGATCATTTTCTGTTTTTTCTTATTCTACCCTTCCCTTCCCCTTTTTATTCCTATTCTACCTATTTTGGTGGTTTGTTTTTAGTTTTGGTTTTCGGTTTGGTTTGATTTTATTTGTTTGAGTTTTCTTTTTTTTTTTCTTCTCACCTGGCTCTGACCTTTCTTGATTTGGTGCGGTTCTTAACAGAGAAACCTGAAAGCTATTTTCAGCATTTTCAGCTCTTACAGCCTCATGGCAATGGTGTTCCAAAGCCTTTAAATCTCTCACTTAAAGCAGCCTTCAGCTGTATGGGCTAAACAGCTGGCTTTTTAAAAGTTTGAGATTGATATGAGGTACCTAGGGAAGGATATCTTTCTCATTTTCTCTCTCTCTTTTTCTCTTTTCTCTCTCTCTCTCTCTTTTTTTTAGGAATAAATATAATTACTGAGGGTGGGATTGGGAGGAGGGGGGAGGGTAAGGGAGATTAAAAGGAGAAAGGGGTCAGCCTCTCATTTGAACCTAATTTGGAAGAAATTTGTACCTGACAGGTGGCTGCCACAGTATCTGTGGCTTACCTGAATCTGCCCAAAGTTGAACTTACTAGGGGTCAGGGTGGGGTAAGGGAGGTGGGAGGGGGAGCAGTGGGCTCTCTTATGATTATTTTTCCTTGTTAGGCCCAGCTGGCTTAGAGAATTTAGTTAGTTTTGCACACCTAGAGCATCTTTTAAAAAATGTTTTCCTCTGGCCAGGTGTGCTGATTCACCAGGGCATCAGTTAGGGGACTTGTGCTCTGCTCTGTACATTAGATAACTCTCTCCCTTGGCATCTTTGCCCTTTATTTACAGATAACTCTCTCCCCCTGTTTCTAGGAGAAAAAAAAAGTGCGTTCGCTACATACAAGGTGAAGGCAGCTGCCTCAGTCCACCCTCTTCAGATGGAAGCTTATTAGACTCCCCTCCTTCTTCTCCTAACATGCTAGGCTCCCCTACCAGAGACTCCAAACCACAGACTGAACAAACTCAACCTCTCTCGCTTACATTGAAACCCGACTCCCTGGCCCACCTCACGATGATGCCGCCGCCACCGCCCTCTCTTCTCTTGGCTGAGAGCGCCCACAGCAAGCCCAGCGCTTTGGCTGTCTCTGCTGCCCACTGTCAGAATGGGGCCCTGGATCTGCCGCCTTCCACTTTACAGCCATCAGCTGCCCCCTCATCGTCTCTAGCACAGCCGTCAACATCTTCCTTACATTCCCACAATTCTTTGGCTGGGACCCAGCCCCAGCCCCTCTCCCTTGTAACCAAGTCTTTAGAATAGCTTTAGCTTTGCTAGCCCTGGTTTTTGTTTGTTTTCCTTTTTGTTTTCGTTTCTTCTTTCTTTTTTGGTGATTTTTTTTGTCTTTTTTTTTTAATCTTGTGCCACATGGCTACATTAGTTGATGTTTATCGAGTTCATTGGTCAATATTTGACCCATTCTTATTTCAATTTCTCCTTTTAAATATGTAGATGAGAGAGAAACCTCATGATTCTACCAAAATTTTTATCAACAGCTGTTTAAAGTCTTTGTAGCGTTTAAAAAAAATATATATATATACATAACTGTTATGTAGTTCTGATAGCTTAGTTTTAAAGACTGATTTAAAAAGACAAAAAGAAGCAATTTTGAAGCAGCCCTTTGCAGAAGGCGTTGGTTCTTTATTATTTGTATTAAATACGAGCTTGCGAACCAATCATTTTACATCTCGTTTTTAAACCATAAGGGCACAATGAATGCAGTGCCATGACTTTTTTTTTCTGTGTGAAACAACTTTTCTTGTGATGTTGTTATTGTTTAAATGTACAGAAACAAAGGGTTAAAATGTGTTAATATACCTTGTTCCATGGTGTGGTTCTTTTGGGGCGGGAGGGTTGGGGCGGGGAGGGAGGGGACGTTACTCACCAATTACCGGTATCACAACGCTATTGGACCAGTAGTATTTATTGCTTTAGAGACTGCTTGTTGTACCTGTATGTTGTCTATTTTAAAATATGTTTTCCTTTTTCTTGAACCATTGTATAAAGTTTTTTTCCCCCCTTAGTGTAAGCATCTTATATATAACAACTCATTTGTACAAGGTTTTTAAGTTTATATATATATAAAATGTGTATATATATATTTTTTGGGTTTTGACTTTTGTTTTGTTTTCTCTTTGCTGTATGAAACACAGTTGCCACCAAATGGACATTTATAGATGCATTAAGGATCAATAGTGTAAAGAAATTGCTTTGAAAGCCATTACATTAAATAAGACTTGAAAATTAGCGAGGGAATTTTAGCGGTGCCGTTTGAGAAACAGCGGGAGCGTTGGCGTCTCCCCTCTGGGCCTGCAGTTGAATGGCCTGCAACATTAGGACTGTGGACTGTGTACAAATTTTTACGTGCCAAAATTCTCAGTGACTTTTAACTTTTTCCCTGTTTTTAATGCTGTAATTTTTGTTCATCATGTTTTGCTGTGATGTTACATAGGTAGGTATGTGTGTAGTTTTAATGTCACCTATAACAAGATGTGTTTGGTAGCAGATTGTCCAGAAAGCATTTAAAATGAAGAGGTATAAACCCTTAAGGGCCAAAATTCTGTATATTAGATTACACATAAAGGGGAAAAAAAACAGGCTGCCGCTTCTATGTAAACTGACTACATGAAGGTAGGTAGCAAACTTTAAAAAAGAAAAACAAAAAAAAAACCAAAAAAAAAACCCTAGGCATGTTGATGTTGCAAATGCTGTATAAAGCTGAGAACTGTTCATTCAGTGCCATTGTAGTTGACATGAAGCGATTGTAAAACTGTCTCCAGTTTTTCTCTGGTTTATTAAGATGCTAACTATAACATTTTTTGTGAATACTTTGAATGTTTCCTAACAGTTGTGATGTTACTGTTCCGTTTTATGCTCTTATTCTGATTTCATTTTTAATGGTTTTGACGCCATTTTTGTAATGAATACATGTTCATGCTGTACAGTATCTGTAGCATGCAGTTCTGGATTAATAAAAGCAACTTAGTATGTGCAGATAATGACTCGTCACTTGCTTCTCTGAGTGAGTTTTCCCGCTGTCAGTCGTCTGTTAAATGCCTACTATGTGCCAAGCAGTGTGCTAGGTGGGTCATAGGTATGAGAAAATAAAAATAAAGTTTCTGCCATCAAGGAACTTAAAAGAAACTTGTTTTACTGTCACCCAGAGACACTCCCACATTGATTATCTGAAGCCTTCAAGTTGGTGGTGACTCAAATAGCAGAGGTCAGCCTTTGAGGCCCTCTCAGAGGGCCTTGGTCTTGATTTTTTATTACCCACTAACCCTATCCTGCGATGTTTTCAGGTAGTCCCATTGTATGACACCAATTGCCAGCTGCGCTGTTTGTGATGAGGTTGGTAGCAGAAAGGGGAAAAATCCTCCCCTGCCCCCACCGCCATTTCAGTGGATTCTTGTAAGCCTTTCCTACTGGCCTCAGAAATGGAAAATCCTGTAAACAAAAGCCGGCATGACATAATAGAACCTTTGTCACTTTCCTGGCCGTAACAAGAAGTAACTCTGAGATCTTGGATGACTTCCTCCTAGTGGGATAGGGAGGAAAGAGGGCAAAGCTGGATCTGCCTCCTGTTAAAGGGATTTATTGTCCCCATAGGGAGCTCAGAAGTCACCATTCCTAAAAGTCAGCATCAGTGCAAGGATCTGCAATGGCCCTGGTAGAAACTGCCTCCGCTAACACACTCAGGCTCATTCTCTGCTTGTAATCTGAGTACTCACAGTACCCACAGGGTGGGCATGTGGTTTTATTTTTTAAAATAAGATCTTACCATGGCCATGAAGGTAGGCAGAACCTCTGGAGGGAGGGGTCATAGAACATGCAGTCATTGACCTTTGATAGTTCTGTCTCTTGCTTCTGGTCTCATCTGAGAACTAGAGCAAAGGGAGAAGTTCACAATTCACCAGCCATCAACAAAGGACTGCAGTGATTGTATTTTCCCAAGCTTGAGTGTCAAATTCACTTCTTGTACCAAAATAAAGCTTGCAGATGTTTATATCACCCATTCCTTGGCCTGTGAATGCTCTCTTTAAATTACATTGTCTTCCGTCTTCCAAAGTACATAATATTTCGGTTGAAGAGTCAATATGTTTTGTGATAACCCTTTTTGGTGGCTCCAGGCTGTCCAGGTCACCTTCTTAAATACTGGCATCTGCTATAGAAATGGATCTGCTACAGGGTTCCCGACACTTGTGAATTTGGTTTTATGGGGTCATTGTAAGGAGAAATGGTGATTCTAAAGGGAAACTGTGGTATGGTGGAAAGAATTCAAGATTTAGAGCTGCCACCTGAGGGTCACATCCCAGCTCTGTCCTTTCCCGCCCATGGAACTGTGGGCAAAGTCGTTTAACTTAAGTTTCCTCATCTGCAAAATGAGACGATGAGACTAGATGACCTTGCAGCTCACTCTTTCTCTCTCCACAAACATACGTATAGACTGTGCACACACACGCATATGCATATGTATTTGCATGTTATACACACGTATTTATCTCTACTCACTATACACACATGTATATATACACTCAATATGTAAATTTATATGCTTTATCTCATACAATATGTGTGTGTGTATATATACACACACTCATATACACACAATACACATGTATTCTACTCACTATATATACTCTTGTCTCATACACTATATACTCATATATACACTACTCTACTCACTATATATATATATATTCTGTCTCTTGCATACTAAATACATATACACATATAGACACACTATACACACTATCTCTACTCACTATATACATATATACTATCTCATACACTATATATATATATATACTCACTATATATACCCTATATATTCACTATATATTTAAATATACAAACTAGACATGTAGATGCTCTCATATATATATATATACACACATATATACACACTATATATACATACTATATACACACAATCTCTACTCACTATATATACTCACTGTATATGTATATATAATATATATATACTATCTCATGCACACTAGATCTAGATAAATGCACACTTGTAAACACTATATATGTTCTGTCTCTATATATTCTGCTCACTATATTTATGTACTCTTATCTCTGTCTCATACACACACACCCCTACCCCTTTGATAAGTGTATTGAGTACCACAAATACAGGAGTGGACTGAGGCAGAAGAAGTTGGACACTTGACCAGTGACTTCATGCTTTAGCATTATGACCACTTGGGAATCTTCTCCAGCTCCCTGGAGGGTGGTTCAGTGCCCCCAGAAGACACAAAGGGGAGAAGGATTTAACTGCCCCCTTGTAGGGAAAGCTCACAGCACATGGAGCTCATTGCGCTTACTGCCTGTTTCCTGCAATGGTTTCTATGTCCCACTCATCATTTGAAGAAATTTCTCAATTGGCTTTCATCCAAGCTCTTCTCTTTAGGTTTTATGTCTAGGAATGAATAATAATAATAATAATGATAGCTAATATTTATATATCAGTTACTATGTGCCAGGCACTTTTGCCAAGCACTTCACAATTTTTCTAGGCCAGGCAAGTTGAATTCACTAAAGCAAGTGAAGTCTTCTTTTACCATGTTCTTATTTAGTTTTCAGTTCTGTTAGTCCTTCCCAGTGTGAAGATTATTCATATTGTCAAAGAATTTGAAGCCAAACAAGTGTTAAGTACCACCTATTTATCATCAATTGTCAAGTTGCCACCCTTGTCAAGCAAGGGTCCCATCCTTTCACTGATATTGCTTCTGCTTTTGCTCTCACTATAGAAGAAAATGCTGTTTTCCTCAGCATTTATCCCAAGTTTCAGTGCATAATTAGACTTTGTCTTTCTTGACACTATTTTTACAGAACCATTGCTATTCTGCAGTGTTTCATTTACCTGCCAGTGTTTCCATTTTCAAAAGTCTGACACATACTCTTTTAAAATCTAATTGTGGTCGATAGAGCATCGATCTTTATATATCACTCCCTCTTTTCTTCAGAGTCAATGGTAGAACCTACCATCCATCTTGAGACAACTTATTTTTAGAGTCTCAAGCAATGGGAGCCCTTTGTCATTGTGTATCTAGTGTCAAACCGATATCTTTAGTACACAGTAGGCATTTTTAAAATGGATGTTGAATTGAAACCTCTGCAAATATCTAGAACTCTCACCAGACTCTGAATAAATTTCCTTTTCTATCTCAATCTTTAAGATAGCATAGCTGCCTCCTAGCATTCTGATAACCTCTAACGCATGTACCAATTCCTTCTTATTGGCCAGAGTAAAATTTAGCATAGCAATATTCTCTGCTTTCTGAAAGATACAGTTATCAATATGGCAAACTGAGACTTCTTTTAAGAGACTGTGACCTCCCACATATGTCCAAATCCTAATATTTAAAGTCCCTTCCACTACCAACAGAACTCTGTGCCAGCTTTGTGTTCTGAATTAGGATGTCATCATCAAATTCCTCCAACTTGCCAGATGGCTTGCAGCATAAACCCACCACTGTATCACTTCTGTCTCTCCAATCTTCATTTAGATGTTCTCTACTGTATCTTCCCCTTCATATTTGTAAAGTTCTACCCACATAAAGGAACACCTTTTTAAAAGAATTCATTCTGAATTTAAACACCAACAGAACACAAAAAAGAAAATTCATCATAGGTCCTCTTATTGCTCTTACCAGATTTTTTAAGTCTTTCAAGGCTGGTTTCTTTACGATGTTGTGTTTGTATAAGTTGCTTTCCTGATTCTGCATTATTATGTGTCATTTCATAATACCTAGGGTTTTTGGGGAAATCATCTCTTTTGTCTTTACTTATGGCACAATAATATTCCATTACATTCATATACCACAATCTGTTACCCTGCTTAGATTTGAGTTACTCTCTTTTCTTCCCCTCTCCTTTCTTTGTCCACCGCCACCACTCCCTCGTTTTCTTGTTGAATTTGAAGTATTTCTATACCAAGCTGTGTGTGTTCAATCCTCCTTTTTTTTTTCAGATAAGAAACTCATCTGATTCCTTTTTCCTCCTCTTCCTCCATGTGTGTGTGTGTATGTGTGTGTATATACATATATATATGTATATGTATTTATATGTATGTATATATGTGTGTATATATATATATATACACACATATACATATATATATACACACACACCTCAGAATAGAACCAACCCATCTCTGGGATTCTGTTTTTTTTTTCAATAATAACTAACATTTACATAGCATTTGCTTTGTAACTTAGTGCCAATCAATATGTAAAGAACTTTAGAATTATCTCATCTGATCTGCACAACAGCCCTGGAAGATAAATGCAATTATCTCCTTTTTACAAATGAGTAAATTGAGACAAACAGGAGTTAAATGACTTGCCCAAGGTTACACAACTAGGAATTAGACACTACATAGGAAGTATCTGATCATAAATTTAAACTCAGAGCTTCCCGATTCCCAGCCCGGCATTCCATCCACCGCACCATCTAACTGCTGCAGCTTAATCCCTAGCCTCAGGACTCTTTGAAGACATTAAGTTTCTGAAGGGACACCATAAGGATTTCTTTCCGTGTTAGAATGTTAGCACTACAATATCATACATATTCCTCCATTTTCTCAAATAAATTGACCTTTGTAAGGTTTCTCTTTTCAGCAGAAATTTTTTAAAGTCCTCTATTCCATTAAAAATCCATTTGTTTTCCCCGTCAGATTATAATTAGCCTTGAAGGGTAAATTATTCTTGGTTGTAAGCTTTTATGGTTTGTTTATTTTTTTGAATATTGCATTCTAAGATATCCACTGGTTTTTAGCAACTAGAAGTCATCAGATTGATTTGGACTACAGTTGGTACTTCTCCTTTCTGGAGTCCTTTGATATGTTGTTGTTAGTCATTACAGTCATGTCCGACTCTTTGTGACCCCATTTGTGGTTTTCTTGGCAAAGATGCTGGAGTGGTTTGCCATTTCCTTCTCCAGCACATTTTTATAGATGAGAAAATGAGGCAAACGGGGTTAAATAACTGGCCCAGGGTCACACAACTAGTAAGTATCTGAGGCCAAGTTTGAACTTATGAAGATGAATCTTCCTAATTTGAGACCTGGCACTCTATGTACTAGGCTTGTATCTGCCCCAGCGTCTTTGACATAGGTATGCTAGATTTTTGCCATCATGTTCCTGGGACTTTTTCTTTTGGGGGTTCCTTTTAGAAGGTGATTGGTTAATTCTTTCTATAGTTTCAATTTATGAAATATTGGAATAACATGTCCTGATGTTTTTAAAAAATCATGGTATTCTAGGGAATCAATCCAATGATTCTTCTGTTTGGAACT
>CM053624.1:76426423-76451841 GCA_028646595.1 Phalanger gymnotis | reverse complement strand
TCTTCTGGCTGTATGTTTTGGTCTTCTTTGTCACCAGAGAAGGATTCCAGAGTCTGAGACTGAATCTGGGTACATTTTCCCTGCCTGGCCATGTTGCCAGCCAACTCACTTGACCCTTGAGTTTTTCAGCAGGCTATGACTGCTTGTAGACTAAAGAGTTCTATGTTCCAAGCCTGGGGGGATGTGCCAGCTCTGCCACACCAGCATTCTTCCTTCCCCAAGAACCCCCAACCAGGACTGGACTTAGATCTTCAGCAGGCCCTTCACTCCTGCTCTGATCCTCCACTTAATTCCTCCCACCAGGTGGGCCTGGGGCCAGAAGCAACTGCAGCTGTAGTTCTGAAGCTGCCCCACCTCTGCTGCCCCCCGGGAGTGGTGGCCAAACCGCAAATTCCATCCCAGTCCCCAGCAGCTTCTCCCACTAATCTACTCTGTTGTCCTTGGTGTTTATGGGTTGAAAAGTCTGGTAACTGTCTCAGCTCACTGATTCAGGGCGCTAGGGCACTTTCTGCCCAGCTCCCAATCTGGTCAGTCCACGCTGCCCATGCTGGGCTCTGCTCTTCTCAGCTCCACTCCCCTCCACACCCAGCTCTGTGCGGGATAGACCTTACCCAGAGACCATCCAGGCTGCCCTGGGCTAGAGCCCTGCTTCCCTATGCTATTTTGTGGGTTCTGCAGTTCTAGAATTGGTTCAGAGCCATTTTTTATAGGTTTTTGGAGGGACTTGGTGGGGAGCTCACGCTAGTCCCTGCTGTCCAGCTGCCATCTTGGCTCTGCCCCCAATCCAATGATTCTTAAAGCATGTCTCTGTGACATGTTTTTCATATAATTTAAAAGTATTAGCTGCCTTACATTTTCTTCTTTTTGAAATCTTTTTGCTTTTGTTCCTGTATTTCCTACTCTCTCATGGAAACAGTGATTTCTATTGGTCTATTCCAATTTTCAGGGATTCCATTTCTTGAGTAAGATTTACCCCCTTTCTCTTCTAAATTACTTATTTGCCTTCAATTCTTTCTTCTGGAACTTTTTTCTTTCTTTTAAAAAAATCTCTTGCCTTATTTCTTCTAGGTATGTATATAGTTCTTTTGGAAAAATTCCCACCTCCCCCCAACTCCCTTAATCTCTGCTTGCAGCTGTTATGGAGTTAAATTGCAATAATTATTTGTGCTTGTTTTGTTTTCTTTGGTTAGTTTGCTTCTCCAACTTTAGTTCCTAAACTGGGGCTTTGTGCCAGGGCCAAGTTCTATGCCCTGCTGCAGTCTTGGGTGGGGTGGTAAATCTGCTTAGACTCAACCTGGATCTCCTGGGTTCTTGTACTGGTCTCTGCTTTTTGGGGTTAGGCACTTTTGGATCATTGAGCTCAAGTGAGCCCCCTTTGGCATCTAGAAACTAAATGTTAGGGACCTTGGAACCCCTGGGCCTGGGTTATCCTGTCCATGCGCTTAAGTACTACAGCATCATTCCGGCCAATCCCCTTCTCTCTGTCCCCTTTTCCTTGTCCCAACAGGGGCGTTTCTAAGGTCCCCACTCTGCATTTTCTGCCTAACCGCCCCTGGGTTCTCAGGAGAGCTGTCCCTGGAAACAAAGCCATTCAGGTTATACATATCCCATTTCTGGTCATATTGGAGGCCCTGACACTGACTTTTCTGGAATGTAGGAATTCCTTTCCTCTCCTTCTTGTAGTGCCTGCTGATTGCTTACGTAGTTCTGGGGCAGAAGATGCCACTGTAGTTTCTCAATAGATTTCTTGATTATTATTTGGTCTAGTGTGAGCTTCAGGGTTTTATTGAGCAACCACCTGCTATTTAGGAGGCCATCTTGGCCAGAAGTCACAATGCTTTCTACTGCGCACTTTCCACCTACTTCATCTGTTCACGTTCAATAAGGTATACCCTTCCATTTCCTTATTCCAGACAGGAGGTAGGTCCTTTTAAAACTCAGTGATACCTATTAGGTCATATTTATTACCTCTATATTCATACCTCCATTTCATTTTCTTTATTACTTATATTTCATAAACAGGAGTGTCTGAGCCTACATATATCATTTCTCCCCCTCTTTCCTATGGTATCTCCTGCTCATTACTGAGTACATTTTCTATTTTCATTCCTAGAACATCTTGCCCTGTGATATCTAGTTTTTAACAGCTGTATGTAAGTACATTTTCCTTACCTTTCCCCTTTTTCCAAGTTCTCTAAATTAAATTAGCAAATAAATTCTTCCCTGTCCTTAGTTGAAGTGTTCTATCCCTGATCTCCTTTGCTCCCCAAAGCCAAAACTCATTCTCTGACACCACCTTCTTAGCCAGCTTTTCGCTTAGCAGATCTGAATTTTTTTGTGAGGTCTGGACCCTTAGTGAACAACAGTGATGGAAACACCGCCTGTGAATGTGTCGAGGTCTTCATAATCTCTTGAGATTCTTTCCAAGCTCCTTCTGCCAGGATAATTTGCTCTCTTAGAGATTACCCGCAGTGGGTTGCAATGCTCAGATTCTACAAGTCTCTGGAGATTCTCTGTCACATCCTGAATGTGCACCCCAGGAAGACAGCTTATCTCCTGATTGTTTCTGTCAGATTGACATATAGCCACTTTCTTACCTCTCAGCTGGGAAGGAGCAGTTCCTCATGGTGACTATACTCTTGGACTTGCCTATGCTAATAGTTTACAAGAAGCAGACCTAAGGATTTTCCATTGTTATCATGGGGAAAATTTTTGTTTATGGCAATAATGTGGAACTTGCAGTAGTTAAAAACACCTTCTGTTCAGAATCAGGGGATATAGAAAGAAGCTGAGAAATTATAATGGCCTCTTCAATGTCTCTCAACATGGAACTTCTTTCGGGAGTTCGTTGTTTTACAGCCATCCCAAGTTGAGAAAATATAAGACATTGGAGCTCAAAGGGCTTCTCATTTTACAGGTGAAGGAAGGAATGTCCAAAGAGGGAATTTAGATTTGCCTAACGTTATGCAGCTATATAAAATGATGTGCATGCTCATGTGGCCTGCGCATGCGCACATGTGTACACACGCACACACGCACATACACACACACACACATACACACACACACACATACAATCCCCACTATTTTGGGGCATGAAATGCAGTATTTTATTTTGTCATGCTCCTGCCCAGAAAAGAAAATAAGTATTTGTAGACTTTTTTCACTTAAATAAGTTTCTTAAGTTTATTTGTTTTTGGAGGAAGAATTTCATGACATTTCTGGGAAAGAAATCTCAAAATAAGAGAGAAATCACAAATCTCCAGGATCAAGTTTTTAACTTTTACCAAAGATCCACATCTGAAATTCCTCTCTGAACTCTATGTCTTTGGCTCTTTTTTGAACAGCTGCTGTCTGGGGCAATAGTTGAGATCTTCCCTTCCAGTTTCCCCCAATAGGTCTGGTAAGGCCCCCATGGGAAATGTAAGCAGAATGTATTATTGTTGTTTTTAAAACCCTGGCATTTTGTAAGCACATTGTCAGCCACTGTAAGCACACTGAGCCCAGTGGAGACTACTCTGTCTCATTCTCTGGAGGCCTGGTCTCCCAACGTCACACAGGATGCAGTGTAACATTTTAGGAAAGGGGTTGCCAGTGTCCTGGAATTTCCGAGATCTTGACTGCGATGGAAAAAATGAGACTTTCTGCGAAGGCATTCGATGATTTGGGCAGTGGGAGAGATGCTGAAAGCCCACTGTTCTGTGACTCACTCACTACCTCAGCAAGTCACTTCAGTCACTGTGCCTCAGTCTCCTCAGCTGTCAAATGAGGGAGTTTGGCAGGATGATCACTAATGTGTCTTCTGACTCTAAATCCTGTAAGTTATTTCTGTCTAGATACCGGTTTAGACCTTAAGTAGGCCTGTGTTGGCATACAGCTTCAAGAGCCACGGCTGCAGAATGGTAAGAGGCGCCGATGAACACATTTCCTCTGAAAAGGTCCAACTGAGCAAAAATAATTTTAGAGCCAGCTCTAACATTATATGATTTTTGAATGTATGGACAAGATAGAAATGAGAACGTGAAGGAAAAAGAATACTTTATGTAGCTGAAAGAAACTTTAGAGATCAGCTAGTTTAGTACTCTCATTTTAAAGGTGAGCAAACTGAGGCTTGGTGGGGATGGGAATTAACTTGCCAGAGCCACACGACTATTTGTTTGGCAGAATCATATCTGTTAGTCCAATGTCCTTGCCACTGCACTAGGATACCTGTAAGCAGAGCTGGGAATCAAAAATGGTTCCTTTAAAAAAATAATAATTTGGAGGTGGTGATGGTAGAAGTCATAGGGCATGAATTTAGGAGGCTTAGGCAGCTGAGATCATATCTAACATGGTGGTCTCCATGTTTTCTTTGGCATCTGTTTAAGCTTACTCTCTTTTCAAATTTTATTTTCTTTAATGCCGTTTCTCCACCTACCTAATGTCCCACCATTCACAGCTCCAGGAATGATGGTGGCCTGAAGGATGCTCTTTTCTATCTTTCCTTTTCCCTCTCTCCTTTCTGCCTTCCCTATCCGTTTAGAGTCATATGATTTTAGAGCTGACATGTACCTTTGCCCCGATTTGTACCTTCTCAGAGAAAACTTGTTCTCCGATAACTAGAAGTGGCTGAGGCCAGTAACAAGCAGGGCCAAAAGCCTTCTGGGGCTTCATTTCCTTACCTGTAAAATAGGATCACAGTTTCTCATGGAAACATTTAGATAAATAACATTCGATATCATGCCCATTCAGGTCAGTAATCTATTCTGTAGTGGAGGTCAGACTTTTCCTATGGGTACTGATACTTTCCAGTAATCTGGCCAGCATGGTGTGATTGGAAAAACATTGGACTTGAAATCAGGACACTTAATTTTAAGTATACTGCTTATCAGCTGTTTGACCTTGGTCAAACTTCATCACCTCTGTTTTCTCATTTATAGAATGGAAATAGTAATCCCCGCCTTGTCTCTTGGGGTTGTTGTGGGACTCAAATAAAATGTAGTGAAAAGATCTTTATAAATAAGTTATTGCTACCACTCACTTTGAGAATGTAATTAGTATGTTACAACTAGAAAAAGTTAGGGCAGCTATGTGACACAGTGGACAAAGCATCAGGCCTAGAGTCAGGAAGACTCATCTTGCTGAGTTCAAATCTGACCTCAAACACTAGCTGTGTGACCCTAGGCAAGTCACTTAACCTCGTTTGCCTCAGTTGCTCATCTGTAAAATGAACTGGAGGAAAAAAATGGCAAACCAGCATCTTTGCCAAGAAAACCCCAAATGAAGTCATAAAGAGTTGGACACAACTGAAAGTAACTAAACAAGAACGCTAGGAGAAGTAATGCACTCCCAAAGAGTATTGGGTGATGCTGGGAACTGCTAAACTTACTGGTGACAGTTTTCATATCATATTTCTATAAAGCTTTCAGATTGATAAAACACATTCCTTACAACACTATTGTTTAGGAAATGCATGCAGCATTATCTACCTTGCCCTTCCTACAAACCCCAACACTTCTTTAAAAATTTTTTTACACAAGAGGAAACAGGGGCTTATAGCTATTAAATGACTTGCCTGAGGTTACCCAATGAATATCAGAACTGGAATTGGAATGCAAGGCTCTTGACTTTAAGTAGAGCACTCATTCTGCTCTCCCTCCCTCCCCCTGCCTACCCCCTCCCCCCCAATCTCTCTTTCTTTCTCTGTCTTTCTCTCTGTCTCTGTCTCTCTCTGTCTTTTTTGCCACCATGTGTGCATGTGTGTGCGTGTGTGTAGTTCTGATACTTTTCTGAACAGCTTATTCCTTGCCCACCCCACCAACTCCTTTTTTACATCGCCCAGAGGCATTACTGGGTTGTTTGTTTCTGCAATGTTCTGATAGTATTTGCATTTTTCCGAATATTTTGAAACACTCTCATGCTTATGTTAAATCCTTTTTCACCTAGAAGTTGGAGAGTGGATAGTTGGGAAAGGCTGGGTTCCTTGGGGACAAGGAGGAATGGATCTATAGCTTCTGTTTCCACTCAGTTTGTGGAGTCAAGGTGAGACCCTTCACGGTCAGTGTTTCTGAAAATCACACAGCATCTTTTTCTCTCCTTCCCTCTCTCCCTTTTGTTATCTCTCTTGCTCTCTCTTTCCTTTCTCCTTGTCTCTCTCCTTCCCTCTCTTTAACATACATGTTTTCTGTAGGCTGTCTTTTCCCAATGATTCTTTCCAAACCCTCATGGTACTTTACCTAATAACAAAGAAGTTTAACTGAGCAAAACAAATAGATACCTTGATCACTCTTGACAAAGACTGCCTCATTCCACACCTATAGCTTACCACCTTTTGCCAAGAGGTGGGTGGAATGAAGAATTTCTTTTCCATCACTTTCTTAATCTCATTTTTTTAGTTAGTGAATGGAATTTGAAGTACTTGAAGTGTAATCCCAGCTGATTCAATAATCTAAAGCCATATGGTGTTTAATTGTAGATGTTTTGTGTCTTTCAAGGGTGAAGTTTTTGTTTACTTTTTGTTGATTTTAAATAGAGTAAAACCTTTAATGTTCATTTTATTATATTATAAAGTGAGAAAAAAGAATTCAAAGTTAATATAAGAGCTTATTCCACTCCTATGAAAGTTGTGAAAATAAGCAATGCTTTCTTAAAAAATAGCTTGACTTTTGTTGTTGGCGGTGGTGAACACACCACATTGCTCTATGGCAAAAATGAAGAAATGGTTCCTGGGTCCACATGCTTTGGGCCTACAGTAGCCTCCATAGAAAATGCAGACCCATCCTGGCCTGTAATTTTTAACCAGATGAATTACCACCTATCCCCTTGTGAATCTTGTTCTAGATTGTCTCTAGCTGAGGGCAGAGCATCAAACTGGGAGAAATGTCTATCTGTATTCCACTCCCACCCTCACCCCTGCTTAGCTGCCAGCTACCTATGTGTCCCAGTGGATGCAGCGCTATACTTGGAGTCAGAAAGGCCAGGCTTCAACTGTTAGCTCCGATATTTGAGTTACTCGCCTTGGGCAACTCCCCTCACCTCTCTGGGCCTCCATTTTCTCATTCGTAACATAAAGGTAATCATAGAATCCACTTCACGGGTTCGTTGTAAGGCTTAAATGATATAGTAGTTGTAAATGTTTTGCCAACTCTAAAATGCTATATAAAAGTGAGATATCATTGTTGTTACTACTACTCTGATAAGAGGTGTTGCAGACCCTGGGGACATTCAAAGACGAAATAACAATGTATTTGACAAAGGCTGTCATGCTATTCTTGTAAGTAAGATGAAGAGATGTGGCCTTGAAGAACTCAAGAGTGGTCATTAATAATTCAACGTAAATTTGGAAGCATATTTCTGGTGGAGTGACCCAGGGATCTGTGCTTGGCCCTGGGTTGTTTATTGTTTCTGTTGATGACTTGGATGAAGAATAGATGGCATGTGTGTCACATTTGCAGATGACACGAAGCTGAGAGAGACAGCCAACACACTAGGTGAAAGAGTCAGGATCCCTAAAGACTTTGACAGGCTGGAACATTGGGCCAAATCTAATGAGATGAAATTTAGTAGGGATAAATGTAGTCTTGAGAGGTAGGGTGGTGTGATGGCTAGATCTGGTCTTTCATAGATAAGAGAGAAAAGACTTAGGTTCAAGCCTTACATCTGATATCTACTGCCTTTGTGACCCTGGGCAAATCACTTAACTTCTCAGGGTCCCAGGTAATTATCTAAGACTATATGTTTATTAAAAAATTATTTTAAACTTAAATGCACAATAAGAAAAGAAAAAAAACCATTAATTTAAATAAAAAATAAGAAAAGAAGAAAAAGCATTACCATGTGCACAGCAGAACATAATAGAGTATTCAAAATATATAACAATAAATTTCCATTTCAAGAAAGATCATATAATAAATACTATGCATTATGTTCAGAGATGTTCATCTTTTCTTTGCTTCCTTGTGAGTTTTCTTTTGTTCTTTGCTGTATGCTTTTTACTTTGTTCTTTTTTCCTCCTTCCTCCTTCTACTCCCCAAAGAAGGCCATAATTAAGCATGGATATATACATGCACACATATGCATCCATGTGTAAGTGTATAATGTATGTGGATATATACATACATAATACATATATACATACACAAAGATATATACACACATATATATACACCTATATACACATACACATACTTAGATATCTATAATCATCTTCATATATAGACCTATACATTCATATGCATCTTTGTAAGACCATCTATACTTATTGGTCCTCTGTTTCTCTGAGGGTGGATAACCTCTTCCTTCATATGTCTGAGTCTTTCCAAATTTTTCTGAGTCCATCAACTCATTCCCTACACCACAACAATATTCCAACCTTATACTGTCTAGCTATATATTTGACTATAAGTTTCAGCACAGGTATTGGACCTGTATAGGTAAAAGGGAGTTTCTGCACTGGGCATTCCTTCCCTTAAGCAATGGAATCATACATCTGGATGCTTCCCCCTTCCCCCTTTAAAAAGGAGAAAATTTTACACAAAAATTTAACAAGTCGCCTTCACCAGTACAAAACAATATGGGCAAAGTTAGATAGCAGTTGTCCTGAAAAAAGTTTGTGACATTCAATCGACTGAAAGCTCAACATGAGTCAACAGGGGAAAGTAGCAGCCCAAAAAGCTAATGTAAACTTAGGCAATATTCAGAGGGTCCTGGCCTAGGGAGGTTGATGGTACGTCTGTACTGTGCTCTAGCCAAGACACATGTTATTGTACTGGATTCAGTTCTGGAGATCACATTTTGGGAAGGTTGCTGATAGATTGGAGAGTAAACTTCTGGAGGGCGACTGAGAAGGGAAGGGCCTCAAGATTCTCTCATAAGATAATGTACGGAATAAATTGGGGATATTTAGTCTGGAGAAGAGAAGAATGGGCGTGGAGAGAGGTTGACCTGATAGCTCCATTCAAGTATTGGAAAGTTTGTTACCTAGAGTAGGGATTAGACATATGCTCAGCTATGCAAGTAGAAGTAGGGGTATAAGGAGATGTTGCAGATTAATAGATTTTTACCTCCTTGCAGTAAAACAAAATCTCTTTTGACTACTAGAGTTATCCAAAAGTGGAATGAGCATGCTCAAGAGGTTGTAAATTCTCCCTTATTGGAATTTTTCAAGAGAAAGTTGGGTAACCCCATATTAGGTATGTTATAGAGGGAATTCTCGTTCAGATATGGTTTGTATTAGGTAATTTTTGAGGTCCATTCCAAATTTGGAATTATATGAAATAATATCTGGGAAATAATCAACTGAAGGTCAACTTCCCCATGTTGGAAGGGCCTTAAAGATGACCATCTTCCTTGGCCAAGGTTATTCTTACACTTGGAATTCTAGAATGTTAGATTTTCAGGGTTATATGAGGACGTCTTAGAGTAGAGCTAATTAGAAGCAGTGGTAGGGTCAGAGTGTGGTGGCTTTGACCCATAATCCAAGGCTCTTTTTGCTGTATTACACTCTAAAGGAGGGAACTGGCAACTTACACCAGTTTCCAGATCTGTTCCAAATAGTTGTGTAGATATCAGGATGTGGAGAGCCAAATGTGATGCACCAGTAGATCTTGACTTGACTTGTGCTTATAATGACCTTAACTACGAAATGAGAATCCCAAAGGTTGGTTAAGGAAACTTTTCTATCACCACTCCCCCTCCCAAACAAGGTTTCTCTAAGACTGCTCTTTTCTTCAAATGGGACTGCTCTGCTAGAGATCAGGAAGTGAGGTGGGAGTGTCTGAGGTTATTTGAAGACAGTGGGAGCCAAGACTTGACTCACAAAGTGGGTCTGAAGGGATTATAGCTGAAACACATATAGACAAGGTACCAATGTAGGGAAGCTGGATTGGGGAACTGCTGGAGAGAATACTGATGGTCTGGGTCAGCAGCAGCCTATTCGGGCACAGAAGAAGATGTATAACTAGGAAGGAGCTATGGAACTACATAGATATATAAATGCCAGGGGCTATGGTATGGTCTTTGGAGAAATCCTTATTCCCCAGTGGCAAAGGGAAAGGTGGCCCAGTCAAAAGGAATTGTCTCACTAGTCCACTTGAGAGATTCATCCAAATAACATACTTTTGGGTTCTGTGGTGTCAGACACCTCAGATTGGAGAGGCAAAAGTATTGGAGGCAGACAGACAGTATTTCTCTCTTCCCTTTCAAACGCTCTTGGTTGTTTTCCTTAGGCACCCATTCTGCCTTTAATCTCCTCCTCTTCTGTCCTGTCCTCCCTCCCTCTACCTTATATAATGGCACATTATACAATATCGCAAAGCAGGTGGTATTTTTAAAGACAGCGAGTGAGCATTTTTTTGGCCTAAATTTGGGAATGAAACAGATGGATTTTTAAGACTCTGGGCTTCTCCTATGAATAGTAACCGTTGTTCTCCTCTGCCTTAAACACCGGTTTCAAGACCACCTCCAGCAACCAATCAGCACTCTGTTATTTAATTATAACAAAATTCTTAGCTCTGTCTGCTGCTGCATGGACAAGTGGGGGGCACTGGATCAATTTCTGGAGCCAGGCAGGCTTGCCAACAATAATTTTCCTTTTCCCAGAGGGCCTCAGAGGCCTGGAGCAGGTTCCAAGTTTCTCCTCTCTGGCTATTCAGTGTGGGCTCCCTGACAGAGTGTTTGAAAAGGGTTATAGAAAGGCAGATAAATACACTTCTTGTTACAGGCTCCTCTGACAAGCCAGGCCTCAAGAACAGTGATCTCATTCCTGCCTCATTATTGCTGGTGCCAGATTTTTTCCATTAACAGGTAATTGAGTAGAAACTAAAATAAGCGAAGTTTGTTTCATCCCCTGGATTCTCTTGCTTGTGTTTGAAAGGAAAACACTTTAGCATCGTTAGCAGTGGAACGTCCCTGAAAACATATTTGTGTTTTCCAAGTGATTTGTCGCTACTCAGGTGTAATTACCTTGTTCCAAGCCTCTCCCTCTTATTTTAATGAACAAATATAGGCACTCTTATTTTTTTTTAAATTTAAGTGTTCACGTTCATCAGAAAACAACAAGAATGTGGTTTGTAGTAGCCCAGCTTGTGGGTCAGTCTAGTTTGGAAGACAAGTGTGTTGGTTGACATAGACAGTCAGGCATGTTATGGAACTGACTTCTTTCAGAGTTCCCCGGGAAAATCCAGGAGGAGCCAATGAGCTCACAATCTGCGACGCAACTTGTAGGCACACAAAGCAGTGCTTTCAGTTGGTGTGTGCCTATGCACATGTGTGTATTGGGCTAGGAGAGGGAGGGGGGACAGGGACTTTAGACCATCACATTAAGCCAGGGGAACAATGTGGATTGGGCTGCCTTCATAACTCTATCCATTTTCTCGAGGCAGATTGTGTTTCTGGCCAAAGGAATTGGGGTAATTAAAGTTTCCAGTTTGTTTGGTTCCCAGGTACATGTGCTCCAATCCAAAGTTCTCGTTTTGCAGTGTACTTTTTCAAGGATTTACCCTTGAAAGGGCAGAGTCAGGGCTTTGGAGGTGGGGGGTGTACTGAAGGAATAAGGATGCCAATGCCCTTAACTCCTCACTTCTCCAGTTAGAGCCAGACTCCCATTCTCCATCATCTGAAAAGCTGTCTTCCTACAGTAAGCCCTAGAATCTTCATGATGTCCAAATCTCAGAGACCATGCTTTCAAGCCAAATTTCAGGAATATCATGAGGTACCCTCAAAGCACCCCTGTGGTTATCTCACGCCCAGTGGCCTTATTATCAAATAGTTTGAGCTAGAAGCACACACTTTCCAACTCAGACGGGGAATGACCTAAAAGAAAATGGACTTAATTGTCAATGGATGTCTATCTCCTGTGCCCGTCCCTGATAAAAAAGTGTTGATGGTGCATTTGAGGAAAGGTGTTGGCTTTTAAATCCATACCAGTGCCTCCAGGAAGCTGAAATTGTTTAGTTTCCTCCTTTCAAACTCTGCATTGTTTTCTAACAGGAATTTCAAGTATTTTTCTCCTCTTGGCACATAGCACCTAGACCCTTGCCTTTGCTGTTTGGTAGACTTCTGGGGACACTGTTGATTATGTTGCCTGTTAAACTGTCTTTACAGAGCCATGCCTCGATGGCAAATGGGAGTGAGTACCCTGATCAGGGTTGAAAGTGCTGACAGTGGGCTGGCACTACTCAGGAAACGTATGGGATGTTGGCCATGCTGCCTTCAGCAGGGGCCACCTCCACAGAGCTGCCTGGAAAATGTCCCAAGAATGCTGAGTCCCTGGCACTGTATGTGGAGACCCCAGTCTCTGGTGTTCCCATATTTACTTCTACAGGAAGGGTGTGTGGGGAGGTGGCAATTCAGCTCAACCAATATCTACTAAGCACTTACTGTTCTCTTCCCACCCCACACAACCACAAGCGCTGAAGTAGGTGTTACAGCCATACGAGAAAAAGAGGGAACAGTGTCTGGAACGTGGCCAATGCCAAGTTGTTGAATTGAAGATGTGGTATGTGCCTTTAATGAGCTTATTGCCTATCTGGACATACAATACATGTATTTTTAAAACAGTTAATTGTATTGCCGTAGAGCTAGCAAATGAGTACAGCCAAAAAGTGTTGACTGTATAGACTCTTTCACAAGTCCAAATTGTCTTCCAAATGAGCCCTTTCATTCTTTCGTAGTCAACTCATAGAATCTTAGTTGGAAAGGGCCTACGGAATACGACGCATAAATCCCACCTATCACATATCCAAAGAATGGTCATCCTGCCTCTATTTGGACATCTCTAGTAATGGGCAGGGCACTCCCTCTTGAGACAGTCCATTCCATTTCAGGAGCGCTCTAATAGGAAGATCTTTCATTGGATGAGCTGAAAGTTGCCTTGCTGTAGCTTCCCTTGGTTTTCTATAGTTTGACTGTCTAGTTTAAAGTCATGGAATCATAGACTAATAATAGATTTGGGAGGGGCCTTATTTAGAGATGCTTGAGGATCAGCAGAGGAAGAAGTAGAAACAAAATGGTCATGGGTGTGTATGACAGAGCACTCAGATAGGAGGAACGCGATAAGGAATTGGGGAAACAGTACAAAAGCAGAGACATGGTACAATCATGAGGAAATATTTCATCTATTTGTATGTCCACTGGAGTGTCCTTTTTACTGACAATCTCACGACTGGCCTTTGTGATAATTTCATTCTTCAGAAGGTGAGGAAAGTGATGAGGAGAACTGTTCCTCTGGACTTGCTTCCAACCAATAAGGATGAATTTGCTGCTAATAGAGAAATGGAGGGAACCATGAAAAGAAGTGGCCATTCTATCTTAGAATACATTATACAAAAGGAGAGATACATTAGGTAGAGTCTGACATGCACCATAGGCTTAAGTTTTTAGGGTAAGAATAGTCATTATTCCATGGACTTATGTTCTATAGAAGTGAGCCAAGAGGCAAAGCAAGTTTTCAAGAATGAAATTCAAAAATTTTTTGAAGTAAGTTTTATTTTGATGACTTCTGTTTTTATGTAACAGCCAATTCTGGAAACACTGCCACTTCCAGAACTGAGCTCTCCCCTATACAAAAGGAAAATGGCTGAGCAAGAATACCCGGGGCGGTGATTGCTTCTAACAATGCATACGCTATCCTATCCAAGTGGCCCCTTGCCTCTGCCAAGAGTAGAAAGACGTGTTTCATTCAAGGATAAAATTCTGATGTCATACAAACAACTGTCATCAGAAATAAAAAGGAGAGAGCTTCATAAAGAGGCCAATGCCTATGCACAGATTTAGTCACTTAGATTTTTTTTAAGGCAGGTATAGAAGATGGAAGCAGGAGATAACAGAAGAGAAATGCTATTACTACTGACATTTGATAACCTGTAGTGTTTTTGACACATGGTTTCATATTGACATGTCTTTGCCTCTGTCCCACCAAGACCATCTAGAGCTCCCACTCCTCCCTGAGAAAGCCTTAGGCTGGCTTCAGCAGGGAAGGGTTAATCATGGGTGAGGGACAGGTACTCCTCCCAGACAAGGATATGCAGAGAGGAGGCCATCCAGCCAAGATGAGAGGGCAACAAAGACAAACTTTGTTTATTCCACTCTTTGGCTCTGGGCCAAATCCTTTTTCCTTGCAACTTTTTTTGGACTCGGTCAATCAATCAAGTATCTATTGCATTGCTATGATGTGCCCGACTCTGTGTTACAGTGTGGGGAGCAAGGTACAGAGAAAAATAAAGTCCCTGCTTACAAGACAGGCCACATGTCATAGTGAGTACAGAGATGGCTTCAGAGCCGGGTAGAGAAGAGTTCAAGTCTTGTCTCTGATAAAACCTGGCTATTTGACCCTGGGGTGACTCATTTTAAATCTCTCTGTGGTCCAGGCAACTCTTTAAGACTATACCTGCTGAATTGATAAATTCAATTTTCTCATTCTGGAGATCTTTATACCAATAAAATCTCAAGTCCAGTCCCTATCCCTGTCCCTATGCTTTCAAGGAGTTTATGTTCTATCAATTCAATATGGGCATAGCCAACCTACTGTTGTGAATTGGTTTGACAGGAAACAATTGGAAATTATGCTACAGGGTGCAGGGAGTTCTATGCATAATAGTATGAATGTGGTGGCAAGTGCATTGATGCTAAGGAAAGCTGACTTCACTGAATCTTAAGGGTGAGCTTGCCCTTAGCATCACCATCCAGCCAGTTTGTATCTCAGGTGACTTGCCAAAGGATAGTTCAGTGGCAGAGGACTGGAAATTGCAGGGATGCTCGTCAATTGGGGAACGGCTGAATAAGTTGTGGTATATGATTTGTGATAGGATACTACTGCATTGAAAAAAAAAATCTCGAGCTTGATGATCTTACAAAAACATGGATAGACTTGCATGAAATAATGAAGCATGAAATGAGCAGAACCAAGAAAATGTTGTATACAACAACAATATTGTTTTAATAATGACTTTGAGCGAATAAGTCATTTTGATTATTATAAATACTCAAATTAACTACAAAGGATACATGAAGGAAGAGGCTATCTGCATCCCGAGAAAGAACTGCTCAATAGAAGTATGTATAGAATGATTTTATATGTATATAAGTATATATACACATATACATACATACACACATACATATATATGGGGAGGGAAAAAGGAAAAGAAAAAAAATTTACATTATAACTTTATTATCTATTTAAAAGAAATAGCAAGTTGTACATAATAGATTTGCAGTTTCGTGTGTAATCATATTTTTATTCAACTATGTGATGGAAATGCTTGTTTTATTTCATAAATTAAAAACAAAATTAATAAAAAAATTTTTAAAAAGATAGTTCAGTGGCATCAGTTTTCTGTAATAGCTTAGCAACATTATTTCAATATATGTCTTATAGTGTATATATGTGCTTGCCTAAGACTCTGGGGACCAGTCTTTCAGAGGAAATAACATTGCTGTCTTTTGCTTTCACAACTTTTATTTCCAAAGAGTTCTCCCTTTTATGATTTTTCCCTCCATTCACCTCATCTTACATATGGGTAAACTCAGTCCCAGATAGAACTTATAACTTGGCCAAATATGTGCTGACCAATGTCCCTGGGAAGGAGAAATAGATTAAAATAGACATTTATATGATGTCTACTATGTGCCAGGTAGGGGCAGCCAGGTGGCACAGTGGATAGAGCATCTGGCTTAGAGTCTGGAGGACCTGAGTTCAAATACAGCCTCAGACACTTACGATCTGTGTAACCCTGGGCAAGTTACTTAATTCTGTTTGGGCATTCCTCATCTGTAAAATGAGCTGGATGAGGAGATGACAAACCACTCCAATATCTTTGAGAAGAAAACTCCAGATGGGATCCCGAAGAGTCAGACTACTGAAAAACGACTCAACAACATCACACAATCCTGTACATAGCTTGCTTTCTATGTATTTGTTTGCATGTTGCTTCCTCGATTAGCCTATATGCTCCTGGAGGGCAGGGACTGTCTTTTGCCTCTTGTACCTCCAGGGCTTAGCCCAAGGCCTGGTGTATAGGAGACAATACTAGTCAATCAGTAGTGGCCTTGTAAATAAATTTCAAATGCAGTCCTCTTTCCTGGTGTTGGATGACTACCATTGTGAGGCTTTCCTAAATGTCCAACATAAATTGCTGCTTGTTCTGGGTCGTTCTGTGACCCATTCAGGACCGGCTTGTTTACGGTCAAATTCTCTTCAATTCATTTGGAGGTTAAAGGAGATAGGGACAGGAAGAGAACCTTTCATGAAGAATGAGCCGATACGAAAGAACAAATCCTCCTAGAGCCCCTTAGAAAGACAGTTTTCTACTTTCTGCCTGGGGATTGCTGGCTTCAGACCAATAGGTTGGAGATTGAAGGGAAGGAAGCTGACAGGGAAGAAACTCAGGGAACCAGTCCCCTGCATTTAGACCAGTAGGGGCATCGTATATTATGGCTTCTCCCCACTGAGTTAGATCCCTACTGAAGAATGGGACAGGTAAGGGGTCAAGACTTATGCCCCATTCAGGTGTGAAACTTCCCTAGGGTCCAACAGGCTTGGACTGTCAGTAAGAGTCAAACTAAAGGAAATAGCTCCTTTCAGCCCCCTTCCCTCCCCACCTCTAGCCCAAGACTCCCATAGGCCCCAGGTTGATCCTAGGGGAGTCTATTCGGGCATTATCCAAGAAGAAAAGCCTCCAGTCTGAATGAGCAAAGTCCTTTCTGTGGGAGTCTGTTCAGCTTTCCCGAATGACTCTCTCGAATGCCCTGCTCTGGGGCCATTGTGATTGTACAAAGCTGACACACACAGCAATCCCCGAACAATCTTCTCTCAACTCTTTTTCTTTTCTGCTCTTTATTATTGTTGTTACTTCCAAATCCTTCAGTTCTTTGAGATGATTATCACCGATACATCTTTGGTCAGAGTGCTTGGGGTTTTTCTCCCTCCCCTCCCCTGCCCTCTTTCTCCCACCTTCCCCCCCCCATAGGTGTGATTCCACAGCAGTCTCTTTGACCAGATACATAAAACCAAGACTAATCGGTTAACATACACGGCATCTTTAAACTTGAATCTATTTTCCCCACTATAAACGCCGCACGCCGGCTTCTGTGGAGGTAGGTTTCCATTGTTCATTGTCAAAGTCTTCTTGAGTGGATTTCCCACTGTGTCACTTTTGTGTGAGTCAAATCAAGATTATAGGTAGTGGAGAAGAAAAAGAAAAAGAAGAGAAGGTTTGCCCCTCATTTTAGAGTTTAAGAAAAATCTGCCAGCGGGTTCCAGTTGGAGTAGGGAATAGACATGAAAGCGAGAGTCCAAGCCAGGTCATTTGTGTCACCAGATTAAGTTTTCAGGGGAAGAAAGACAAAACGTACATTGTAGTGGTCACACACAGAGACATAAATTTAGGAATAAGCTCGGTCTTGGCTAGAACATAGTTAGCTCTGATAATGAGGAACAATACCCGGGAATGATGCTTCCTGGATTGAAGGAGGTGGCCTTTGAGGAAAGATCTTCCGTAAAATATGGGTTCCCTCTTTCCTCTTACCTTCTACCATCCTCTAATGCCAACTTCAATATGGTCCTTGTTTCCTTCCTGTCCAATGCCCTCCAGTGCCCCTGTGCTTCTCCTCAGGCAGGTTGAAAAGCTCATGAGACCTTGAAGGACCAACTTAGTCCCCAGTGTGTGGAATATGCTCCTTCCTTACCCCTGCCTTTCTGGGATCCCTAGCTTCCCTCAAAGCCCAGGTCAGATGCTGCTTGCAATATGAGGCTTTTCTAGGCTCTCAGTTGTCTTTCCTTCTTGCATTTACTAAGAGCCAAATACATGTCGTGGATCGATCAAACAGCCAATCGACTACTTTATTAAGTAGTTATTATGTGTCACTGTGGACTGCTAGGTGGTGCCATAGTGCACCAGGCCGGGAGTCAAGAAGACTTATCTTCCTGAGTTCAAATCTAGCCTTGGACACTCACTAGCTATGTGACCACGGGCAACACTTAACCCTGTTTGCCTCAGTTTCTTGAAGGAAATGACAAACTACTCCAGTATCCAAGAAAACCCAAGATGGGGTCGCAAAGTGTCGGACACAGCTGAAACGTAACTGAACAACATGTGGCACTGTAATGAATGCAAGAGTGAGCCCTGGTCTCCCGTAGACTTGTCTACCAGGACACTGGGGAGGAGCACTTAACTCACTAAACTGGAGAGGGAGAATGGCATAGCAAATAACAAATTAACCTTGGAGCCAGGAAGACCTGGGTGGAATTCTTCCTCAGATACTTCCTAGCTGTGCACCCTGGACAAGTGGCTTAACCTCTCTGACTTCTAGTTTCCTCATCTGTAAAATGGTGATAATAATAGAACTTTATGGTACAGGTGGCTGTCCCAAGCTTTAGTTTCCTTATCTGTTGAGCGGGAGTAATATTGGAAACCACTTGAGAGATAACATATGCAATGTACCTTTAAGGTAGTATTCTTTATAAGTGTGGGCTATTATTTTTATCTCAGCAATCATCTATGGCTTTGATCTTCCTTCTCCTCTTTTCTAACACCTCCTGTCCTAGCATGGGTGATCCTCTTCACTCTGACCACCTCCTGCCTCCTGCCATAGCTCCTGCCTCCCTCTCTTGTCTGCCTCCCCCTGCCTCTCCCACCAGTAGCTACAGAAGGTTTCCCAGGATTATTCGTGTTATCAAGCTTTGTTTCTTTAGAGCTGTACACAGCCTCTCACCCCTTCCCTTAGCCCACCTTCACCTCTTCTAGGATCTTTTTACAGCTCTCTGGACTGAGTCCTCCCCAGCCAAGGCCCCAGAAAGGATGACCCCGCTCCCTCAGGGGGCCTCTTTCTGTGCTCTCTCAACTCTAGAAGCCCGTAGGGGGTTGGTACCATATTGAAAGCAACAGGGCATGAGGCCAGGACGACAGCATCTGTTCTGACTTAAAATATTTATTTTCGTGAGCAAAATGTAGCTGAGTAACATGCCTCTTGGCAGAGTAGGCTGAGGGGGAGATCCAGCTGAGTGATGGAACTTACTTCTGGTAGCCAAGGCCACATTATTTGAAGAAACACAGGAAAAGTCATGATGTTTGAGGGGACTTTTACTCATCTATTCTGAAAGACATTGTTGCAGACTTATAGTCATTCATTTCTCAAAACCTCCCCATCTAAGTCAGTTGGCTCACAGCTATTATTATGTAACCTTTGTGCAAAGCCCATTGGTATAAGACTCTCTCCTTATTGGTGGAGAAGGATGTCCTGCCTCGTGTGAGGGGTGGGAGAGAGCTGGGGAGACCAAGAAAACTTTAGTTCATGTCCTGTCTTTGAGACTCTTCAAGCAGTGACTCTCTTTGGGTACTTCTGGCTTCCAGACTCAAGAAGGTAGATGGAAGAGGTCAATATTAATTTAGGTTGCTCGGGTGAGATATCTGCCCTCTCTCTCTCTCTCTCTCATCTATTTTGCCTCCTTCTGAGTCATACAATGACAGTCCTGTCTACACATGGGGCTCTTCTCTACAATTATAGGGAGGCAGTTATGGCAAAATTATAAATGCCATTATAATCATCAAAGTTTAATGAGAAAAACACTCTTAAAGCAATGAATGCATATGCAATACTAATCTTTTTTTAAAGCTGTACTCTTATTTTTTCTCAATTACATGTAAAAAATCTAACATCTATTTAAAAAAAAATTGAGTTCCAAATTGTCTTCCTCCCTTCCTCTCTTCCCCTACCTTGAGAATGCAAGCAATTTAATATAAATTATACATGTGTAATAATGCAAAATATTATATTAGCCTTGTTACAAAAGAAAACACAGACCAAAAAAGAAAAAGAAAGCCAAAAAGTATGCTTTAATATGCATTCAGACTTTATTAGTTCTTTCTCTGTAGATCGATATAATTTTTCATCAAAGTCCTCCAGAATTGTCATAGCTAAGTCATTCACAGTTGATGATCATACAACACTGCTGTTGCTGTATAAGATGTTCTCCTGGTTCTGCTCACTTCACTTTGCACAATACTAATCTTAATGTATACTTTTAGACCTGTAACATGTGTAATATGTGACTTACAGAGAGAATCTTTACAAAAAAATCTATGCAGTATTAGTTAAACAGAGGACCTATAACCTTAAGAAAACTATAGAAAGATGAATATTTCCTCACCAAAAAGGAGGAAAAGCATTTGACAACTATTCTCATAGAACTTTATAAACAGGTAAAAAAAAACCACTATGGAAATACTTTTGTAACAAGACATTACCTCATGGGGCAGTAGTAAAAAGTGGATGACAAATGAACACTCTAGAATTCGAAGATTCAGTCAACAAAGTGGACTGGAACTGGGATGTTACCATTGACCAGACTATTGCCCACAATCGCCCTGATTGATCCCTCCATAAAAACTTAAGAACAACATTTTAAACTGATGTACCCACCTAAAAGTCTCCACTTTCGAATCTCTAAGCTACCTGAAACATAAAGCTTTTGAAGTATAAATGCCTAGCAGAAGAAATAAAAATCATTTAGAAATAGTATCAGGTACATGTCATCCCCATCTGCTACTGTATTTGTACCAAGGAGCCTCTCAGTGAGCCTACATTAGGTGGGCTTACACCCTAATAACTCTCCCTCATCCCCCCTATCTAATCAGTTGCAAAATTTTTGTCATTTTTTACCACCACTCTCCTTGTTGAGGCACTTAATATCTTTTACATAGACTACTGCAATAACTTCCTAATTGGTCTCTTTGCCTCAAGTCTCTCCTTTCTCCAATCCATTCTCCACATATCTGCCAAATTGATATTTCTTTTAAAGTAAAGATCTGATCACGTCACTTCCCTACTCAATAAAATCCAGTGATTATTGACTCAAAGACAAAATATTATTTCATCTTTAGCTCATTTAAAAAATTATATTAGTTTATAAGTTTATAATATATAATTCTTAGTTTAGTATTATATAATTTATCAACAGGTAACCATATTCTTATTGGGAATGCATGCTCACAAACTCTTTAGCAAAGGAGGGTTCATACAAAAAAAGTTTGACAATCACTAGTATATATAGTCACAAGAAGTACACGACTGCAAAATCGCAATTTCAATCAAACACAAAAGCAGAAAGTTTGTGCATTATTAACATCAGGAGTGAAAAAATGGTTGTGTCAAGAAGAGTGATTGAAACACTAGCTTTTCGGCAAACTGCAAAAGAGCCGGCCTAGATAAGATTTATAACTTTTGGTTCAAATGCTTCACAGTGGCACGTGATTTACTCAAACACAAGGGCGATTTCACCCCTCTAAAGAGAAAGATATCTCATACTTACTAATCAATCAATCAATATTTATTAAGTCCTTACTATGCATCAGGCACTGTGATAATCACTGAGTTTACAAAAAGAGGCAAAAGACAGTCCCTGCCCTCAAGAAGCTTATAATCTATTACCAAAAGATGAGATTACCAAAGACCCCTCTAAGCAAGGTCAATTAAATGTTCATGGACTTTATACAAAATGCTCACATCTAATAAGACCTAAAAATGTTTAAAAATTTATAAGAAAACAAGAAATTGGAAGGGGAACAAAAAGAGCATGCCAAAAGGCCTAGGGGTATAAGGAGAAACTCATTATTAATTTGATAATTATTTGACAAGCTGCCCACAAGCAACATAACATTTATACTACTTTTATTGATTACCACAAAACTTTTGACTTGGTTCTGCATTCATGGCTCATTTATATATTATTTATTATATGTTAATTAGATTCAAATACTATATAGTAAGAACACTAGAACAAGCCACATTTACGTGAAAACTGTTTTCAATTTAAAACATGTTGCTAACATAATAGTGCTAAGAACAAATGATATAAAATGTGCTATTTTTTGGGGAGACTGAGTCCTTTGTAGTTCTGCCTAGTCCTAAATCCATTGTTATCTCTCTTGGGTTGAATTGAGCATGGTGTCCAGGTCAAAAAAGGAATTATACCAAAACATCATGTTAATCACTTTATATGCATGGATGACATCAATTTAAATGGCTCCATGAAAAGCACATTAAACATTTTCATCTCACAGAAATGTTCTACAATGACGTCAATATGTCATTTGGAGTGAGTAAGTGTCAAATCCTTGTTAGGTGCTAAGGGAAAAAAACATAGAGATTGAAGGCTTTGAGTTTGAATTTGGATGTCAGAATGACGTTCATATATCAGGAGGACATTCATATTAACAAAAACTTTGGTCTTCTTTAAACAAGCACATTTAGCAGAAAGTTAGTGTCAACAAAGTTGGGCCATTTTGTGTCAAGAGACTTACTGGCATCCTGAAATCAAAGTGCAAGAGGAAGAACACATTTGGCGCAATTAGCACTTTCACAATAACAGTCTCAATGGAATGGAATAGTAAAGGAACTATTCATCTAGAAAGTAATTAAATGGAAACATAGCTATAGGAAATTTGATGCTTCCTCATCCAGAAGTAGGAAGAGGATTGAAGGTGTTAGCAGATCATATGATAACCAGGTTGAAAACTTACAGAGTTGCTTCTGCCTTCACAGAAATAATAATGCTGGCAATGGGTATATGCAAATAGATTGATCAAATGTAATCAATAATGATTTACCTTCAGATGGAGCCTATGAAACAGATGAGAACCAAGAGTGCAACCCAAAGATCCTCTATGGATGATATCTGCAGGAATTAAATCAATAATATTTGCTGACCTAAAAAAGCATCAAGGCCATTTTGTGGACGTACGGGGGAGCAGGGCAACAGCTGCTTGAAGACAGAGCCGGGAGAGGTGGAAAAACCCAGTGGAGAGGCAGGAGTCGGATCCCTGCCTGTTAAGTCACAGCACCCGAGATGCACCTTGACTATTGTCCACTGGATTGTAAGTTTTATGTAGGTAACCTTGGTAACAATGCCAACAAGTCTGAATTGGAGCTAGCTTTTGGGTATTGTGGACCACTCTGAAGTGTGTAGTTTGCAAGAAATCCTCCCGGCTTTGCTTTTGTTGAATTTGAAGATCCCAGAGATGCTTCTGATGCTGTTAGAGAATTAGATGGAAGAACAGTTTGTGACTGCTGGGTAAGGGTGGAACTGTCGAATGGTGAAAAAAGAAGTTGTAATTGTGGTCTACCACCTTCTTGGGGACGTCACTGAAGGGATGATTATTGGAGAAGTCTACCAACCAACTCAGATCTCTACGAAGAAGAAGCTTCTCTCTCAGCCAGAGCAGGCCCCTTTCAAGAGACAGAAGAAGAAAGAGATGATTGTCACAGTAGAGAAATCATAAGCTTTCTTGGTCCTTTTCCGGGTCTCAGAGTTGTTCTAGGTCAAATGAAAGGAAATAGAACATCGGCCTTCAAGAGGAGTGATATACAGGAAATAGCCCTTCATTTCACAGGAGCAAGTTTTGTTTGAGCCTTCATAAGCTCAGTGCATTTTTAAAATGTTTTAGCTATAGTTTGTTTATTGTCTTGTAATGGTGACACATGTAAAGATGTGTATCTGTATGGTTTGAAACAGATCACATAAGGCATGTAATACCAAGAATTTTTTACATTACAATGTTCCCTTAAGCAAAATTTGTAATTTCTATTGATTGCTATTCAGTTTATTTTGCATCAATTTGCAAATAAACTTATAAAACCTGCAGTGGCCAAAAATGACATCTTGACTGTGTCTTCTGGGGGGGCGGGGTGGGAATGAGAGCAACTAAGTTTGAGAGAGCCTTGGTTTTTGTCTACAGCAGAGTTATATGTATGGCTGCAGTTAAATGTAATGCAATGTTTCAAAGCTCTTCTTAGAACAGGACAGCAGGTAAATTGGGAAGTAAAAAGCATACAAAATAAGACATTTGGTCAAAAGGTGTGATTGCAGTTTTAGAAAACAAAAAAACTTCTTTTTCTTTCTAAGTGGACATACATATAAAAAACTTTAAGAGGTTTCAAGAAAGTTTAGTTTTTCCACTAAGTTTGTGGATTCTTTTTGTGGTTGATGCATTGTGAATAACTAGTGATACTCAAAATTAACGATTCACACAAACTTTGAATTGAAGGGTATGTTATACAGATGAAAATTTTTGAGTTGCTGCGCAAGTGTTTTTTCATGATGTCATTTGTAACATGTTTTGTGAGACCTTCAGGATTAAAGTTTTGGTTACAAATTGTTGCTTTAAAAAGCATCAAAAATGACTGAGGCACATGGATTTATTTATAAGAACATAGAGGTTTATGAAAGGGATGTAAGTTCAGGTCGCTACTTCCAGAAAAAAATAGGAAAGTCATCTCTAAGGAGCCAAAACTTACTGATTGATGCAGATGTAACAAAAAATGATAGAAGCTGTGTATCTCTATGGGCTGCAAAAATTTAACACCTACCAAACACTTAGAAGGACACAATTGTATGGTAAGAATTATAAACCAGGACCAGGTGGAACCGAGATGGCCGCATGAAAACAGCGTCTTACCGGAGCTCTCTCACAAGTTCTGTCAGATTCCTATAAAAAAGTGAATTTGAGCAGATTTGAAAGAATTAGAAATTGCGAGAAATCTGAGTGGGGCAAATTTCCCAGCCAGGAGAGTCTGAATGGCTGAAGGAATGAATCTGTAGGTTAGGAGAGCACTCAGCGTGCAGAACTGCTCCAGATAGGACCAAAGCGGAAGTGGCTGGTCGGGAAACCCACGTGGGAGACAGGCTGGGAAAAAGCCGGGAGCCGGAAACCAACAGAGATCCCCAGGGCTCCCAACACAGGACGGCACTTTGTGGAAGCGACAAGAGGCAGTGCAACGCCACCGACCGTGAGATACCAACTCCTGAGGCTTGCATCCCAAAGGTTGAACTTCTAGGAGACAAAATGGCCAGGTAAACAGCTCTAATCCCTCCCCTCCCCACCCAGAGAATCCAGAGGGGGAGATAGAAGTAGGGCTTCAGTGGCCAAGTAGTGGGAGTACCTGAGTCCCAGAGGGGCAGAGCCAGCAGGGGTCAACACCAGGAGCCCAGACATACTCTTGCTCCCCTAGGGGAAGTGCCAGCTCGAACAACAAAGAGCTGAGACCATTGCTGAAGAGCAACAGTACTGGACAACAACCCCAGGGAAAGAGGAGATTTCAGGCAGCCAGACCCCTTCCTCCACACCTCAGGAAACCGAAGGCTATAATTCACAAAGCCAACAACAAGACTCACAATCCCCAGAGTAAGAAAGCTGGGACAGAGAGCCCTGAGCCCCAAAAGCAGAAATTTATTTTAAATCCAGGAAAAGGCTAACCAACATGAAAAACACAAAAAAACCAAGGACCATTGAGTCTTTTAATAGAGACAGGCAGGATCAAAATACCAATTTGGAAGAGGATAACAATGACACTATATCCACATCTGATACCTCAAAAGGTAATGTGAACTGGTCTCCAGCCCAAAAAGCATTACTGGAAGAGCTAAAGGAGGATTTTAAAAATCA
>CM053624.1:76353399-76425923 GCA_028646595.1 Phalanger gymnotis | reverse complement strand
TCAGTTACCTAATCTATAAAGTGAGGGGTTAACGTGATGAGCTCTAAAGTCCTTCCAGCTTTAAATCCACGACCGCCTGAAACATCCAGATGTCTGAGGTGGCCGAGATGGTAAGGTGGCCTGCGTGAGTCAAAGAACTCCTTTCTAGCTCTACGATTCTATGCAGGCCCAAGTCACGGTTACTACTGATGCTTCGCTGGTTCTATGATATGAGAAGGTCAAGGTCCACTGATACTTCCTTATCCGGTGAAATTCTTTGTGTTTTCTCATACATCTTCCACAGAAGATCTACCTGATGTAGATTGAGACCTTCGTCTTGTTCTTTTAATGTTTAATGGGCATTGGAAGTGGGCATCAGCAGCTTTTCGTTGCCACCATATAATTGGCTCACCTCATTTTTTAATCATATTAAAGTCATGCAGCAGCAGCAGCAGTAGCAGGCAGCTGGGTGGTGCAGTATATAGAGCACCAGGACTGGAGTCAGGGAGAGCTGAGTTCAAATCTGACCTCAGCTGCTTGCTAGCCGTGTGACCCTGGGCAAGTCACTTAACCCCATTTGCCTCAATTTCCTTATCTGTAAAATGAGATGGAGAAGGAAATGGCAAACTACTCTAGTATCTTTGCCAAGAAAACTCCATGAGGGGGTCACAAAGAGTTGGACACAACTGGAACATCATCAGTATTATTATTTAATATAGCACTTTCAAGTTTGCAGAGTGCTTTACATATTTTCTCATTTGATCCTCCCAATAATCCTGCGATGTAGGTGCCATTATTATCCACATTTCACAGATGAAGAAAATGAGGCAGAGAGGTGAAGTAAATTCCACGGGTTCACACAGCTACTAAGAATCTGAGATAGGATTTGTACTTAGGTCTCCCTGACAAGTCTAACCCTTTATAGGCTGCATGGGTCTGCTGGCCTTCATCATGGCTTGGGGCTGGCAAAGGCTATGCCAGCAGAATACTGTGTCTAACACATCTTACTAAACTGGAAAGGCTTAGAGTAGCAGTTCTCTAAGCATGGGTCCAGAGATGCTGGGTGGTTCCTGAGACCCAGTCAGGGGGAACCTGCAGCTCAAAACTATTTTCATAATAATACCACGATGTTTTAATTTCTAAAATGGTAAATACCAATGCATAACTCCTATAAATAAAGACTGTTTGGGGGAATCCTCAATGACTTTTGAGAGAGTAGATAGGTCCTGAGACCAAAAGGTTTGAGAACCATTGGCTTAGAGTATTGGAATGCTAACAAACTATGTATCTTCTGCCCAAGGACCATGCTAGCTAAGTATGGAAGTTCATCGCCAAGCAGTCAACCATCAAGTGATGAAAATTTTGGACTACAGCGAGATTCAGGAAAAGGACAGAAATACAAGATGGTTATTCTGTTATTAAACTACTGTGTTCACATGCATTTATTAGTATATTGATTATTGTGATATATATGAATGTAAAATAACATAATGTAACGTAACATAATATATAGTAATGAATAATGCACTGTGTTTCTATGACCTTTTCTAATTTTCAAAGCCCTTTTTATAGAAATTGTTAGGGAAGCAGTGGGATGCAACGGCAATTGTGTTGGGTGGGGAGTCAGAAGCCCTGCTTTCAAATTCTGCTTCTGATAGTGTGCGTGTTACCTTTGGCAAATAACTCCCTCTCTATAAGCTTCAGTTCTCTCACCTGTAAAATGATTTAGTTGAACTTGATGACCTTGAAGGACCTTTCCAACTCTAGACCTATCATCCTAAGGCATCATTTGATTCTCACAACCACCCTGCCATGGTCATACAGCTGGTGGTGGCAGAGTCAGGATTAGAATTTTGGTATTCCGACTCCTAGCCCCGGGCTCTTTCCATTATAGGAAACGCCAGCTTTTCCATGGGATGCAATCCTGGACATTCCTCCTTACAGAAGTAGATCGTCAGTGGGTGAAATCCTAATTGCATTCATGTGGCTGCCTTCCTGTCTAAACACCTGCAGAAATCATCAAATGAGCCAGTAAAGGTGGTAAGATGGAAGGTGGAGGTTTATAGCAGGTATTGTTCAAATGAGCCGAGGAAGGAAAGCGTCAAGGGGTGAAAAGCGGAGACCGACTGTCCTAATCCTTTCTGTGCCTGGATGGAAGACCTCTTTTCGATCCTGGGCCTCGGCCTGTTCTTCAGCTCTGGCAGCATCTTTGTGTGGTCTTCAGCCACTCGGTGGCTAGGGCTATCCTCGAAGGTGGTAAATAATTTATTCTGCTCTGTGTCATGCATATATGCAAACCTTCTTTTATCTCATATTTAAATTGCAGGGTTTTTTCTTCCAATGATTGGTTTTGCCACATCAAACACTCTCAACATCTTCAAGAATCAAGAAGGGCTCCTGATAACAATAATAAACATTAGAAAATGTCCCTTCCCTAATCTTTGCAGCATTTCCCTGCCTCTTTAGAAACGAAAAGATGTGTGTGGGATATCGGCTACTAACAACCACGGAAATAAAAAAAAAAGTGATTTTTGATCTCAAGGCCTCACATTATTCATATTTTTTCATTGCCTCGAACAATGTCTTCAGATATCTCAGGTAAAGGCAAGGCAGAAACAAAACAACATCATACAGGCATTATTATATACAGACACTTTCAGCTACGCTTCATGCCTTACATTGTCTTTGAACCCTGTGTGATGAGAGAACCGTCTCCGGCTCCAGGGAATACTCTTGGAGATGTTTTTACTTCGGTGGACGGTAGTGCAACAAAATTCTTAGGCTTCAGAAATGTGTTCAAGTACTCACTCCCATCTGCTCTCCCCCTTAATCCAGTTTTTTTTTTGCCCCTTAGGCAGGTCGAAGTTGGGGAAGAGGCCCATTAGCAGGTGGGCTGTGCACCTGGATCTGAGCTTCTTAACCTACAGTCCAGTGGTTTGGGTGGGCCCAAAGTGTGGGTGGAGATTGGGGAGCTGGGAAGCCACGAGGCTTTCATCGAAAAGAATTTGGCAGTATGACTTTCCCAAGCCTTGGTTCCTCCCAAAATAAAACTGGCCAGCAGCAGAGAATTGGAAAGGGGCCGGGGACCAACATGTACTTAAAAAGGACAGCGGGTGTGGAGAGAAGAAGGAAACAGTCACAGGAGAATTCTCTCAATTTCTAATGAAGCTATCTGTTTTCTGGCTTCAATGGGCCAATAAATTCCCAGCCAAGGAATGCAGTTCTCTTGCCTCCCCCCTTCTTCTCCGGTTTCTTCCCTGCTTTTTGCTTGTTAACAAAGTATTATTTACCTTGAACTCTCCCCTCAAACCCTTGACTTTGTGAGTAAATCCTCTTGCTTCCAAGAAACTCATTCTGACCACACCACCACATAATGAGGCCTCATTTGACCAGGTGACTCTTTCTTACACCTCCCCCCTCCATCTCCCACTACCTAACATGCTGCCTTTCAGATAGCAGGACCTGCCTGAGTAAATGTTTGCTCATTCCTCCTTGACTCTACAGAATTGTGGGGGCTGAATTTGAGACTAATTCCTAGGTATGAAGCTACTTTTAGCCTTTGTGACAAGCTGCAAACCCCCAATTAGGCTAACATTTTTAGGGGCCTATGGACCTTTGTAAAGGAGATAAGATTTCACTTATAAATCCTTATCAAGTGCCCTTCCTTCCAATCCAGAAATAATGTCCCTCCTTTTCTGAACTCCTCCTAGCACTTTGACTGTTCTTAAGGTACTTCTCCCCATTATTCATGTCTTCTGCCTCTTGTTGTACTGATTGTATGTTCTCTGAGGGACATCTTTGATTCTTCAACATTGGGTAACAGTTCTGGGTGCATGGGTAGAGCCTAGGCCTTTGCTTTATGAGTTGGCCTTCTCTACTTTATCCTTTAAAGAGCCTCTTAGGATCCTAAGGGCACAGATCTAGATGGAGAAGGTACTTTGGAGTTCCTCTAGTCTAACCCTTCCATTTTACAGAAGAAATAAGACCCACCCAGCAACCTTGCCAGGGCTCAGTTTTTTCATCTGTGAAATAAAGATGGTGATTATACATATCACCATAATCACCATTATATATATATCGCTACTACATGTATATGTATATATATATAATATTCTTCACAGAGTGTGAAGAAAACTCTTTGTAACCCTTAAACCTCAATAATGATGATGACAGTAATAATTATTAATTCTAATGATATCTGATATTTATATAATGTGTTAAGTTTTGCAGAACATTTTATGTAGCACATTAACTCTTTGATCCAACAATCCTATGAGGTAGGTACAACAGGTATTGTTATCCTCAGTTTACAGATGAGGAAACTGAGTCTCAGCAAGTTTTGAGTGATTCACAGCAGCTGTTTAGTAAGCAGTTTTGAATCCAGTTCTGTTTGACCCCAAGTCGAGCTTTGTATCCATTAAATAGGGATGCAGACTGGACCTGGGATTTCGATTAGCATAGATTGCTCCCTGAGTGAGGAAACGCCTTCTACCAATGCAGGTTGGCACCTTCTCTGTAACATGTTGTCTTAGACAGTTGTCAAGAGCACTAGAGGTTGAGTGACTTGCCTGGAGTTATACAGCCAATATGTGTCAGGGGTAGAACTTGGACCCACCTCATTTTGGTTTTGAGGCTTACTCATTATCCATTAAAACACCAGCTGTAAACTAATATTATTGTCAAGCTATTTATACAGCTACAGGGATGTTAGAGACCCTTGAGAAATTAGAAGAAACCACCCAAAGAAAGATGAAAACCTTTGATGTTCATCCTTCCCAGCCTACTTATTACTTTTATTTCCTTCATTTCTCCTGTATTTAACCAGCTGTTCACCCGCCAACTTGTTTTTTTTTTTAACAAACTCAATGTACATTTAGTTAGAACAATCCCTAACTAGGATCTAATTTCAGCCCTACAAAGGTTAATTTCTTCTTTTTCAGGCTATGTACTCATTTGAACTAAAATTACCCCACTACCAACCTCCTTGATAGCAATTATGTCCAAAGAGAGCAGACTACAGGGAGCTTCATGTATTGGTAATGGACTTTTTTTTCTCCTTTTTTTCCCCTCAGGGATGGAGTTGTATGGGAAAATTAGGCACATTAAGTTGGGAAAATAGTGAATGAAAATATATATTTTCAATTTTGAAAATGTATTCTCCTGTTAGCCATTACAAACTTTATTAAAAACAGGTATTTTTGCATTATAGAGCTTGTCTTTATACAAAACAGAACAAATCTGATTGGATACTTATTTAAGAGGATCTTCTTAATAAATACTCTAGTCCATTTTAATTTCTAATAATAGAGGCTGACTCAAGTATTCAAATTTTTAACATAACCAGCAGGAAAACTGTTTGATGTTTTAATTATGTTCCTGAAAATGCTGAATGTGTTATAAAAAGCAATTTGAAGGAAATTTTTTAAAAAGGTCTGGACTTTATTATTATTATTGTTATTGCTATTAGTGTTTGGGGGAAAAGACATTTTCCACATCCCATTAAAAACCTTTCTGGACTGTGGAAATGCAATCAGAGATAAACCAGGCCACAGAAGCAAAGAGGATTTGCATCTGCTGTAAGCATTTTCTTTTGGAAAAAAAAATAAAACAAAACAGAGGAACTGTATTTCAAAGATGGGAGGAAGGGGGGTAGGAGAAAGAAAATCTTTTAATTACACTTAAAACTAACCAGAACCTTGCACTCTTCCCAACGAGGTACCTCAGAGGCTTGAAGAGTTCCTGATGAATGCACTGACCCAGCGATCTCTGATGCAATCAGTTCAAAACCCACCTGGGGATTTGAACTCGGGATAAGGCTGTGGGGACTTCCTGGGGCTCTATCCTGCTGGCACCAGGTCATTTGCCTCAGCAAGAATCAGGGAAGCTATTCCTGAGGGAAGGGAAAAATGAGAACCTATTTTAAAGGAACTGAACCAGATGTATAGAGCCACGGTTATTTAACCGGAGATCAACAGTGTCAATGGATGTAGGAAGAAGGACAAAAACAAACAAACACAAAAAAAGAGACCAGCTTTGGTGAAACTCTTTCTGTTTCTCAGCAGGTAGGGGAGGCTGGTCTAGTTCTGGCCTATCAAGGGAATGGATGTAAGAGCTTTGTCCCGGCACCCTGATACTGCTTGGAAAATGTTTCCTGGTAGAAGAACAAGAGATAAAAAGGCATCTTTTTGGTGCATTAGTGGGATCACTGATATCTGCAAGGGCTTCATTAGTGCCTAGAGTTGTTGTTTGATTCTTTGTGCTTCCCTGAGCAACTTACAGTCATTCTTTGCCCCCAAACCCATCCGGCTCTTAGGTAACATTGTATAGACATTCTTCAGAGCAATGTGTGCCCTTAAATGGCTTCCATTCCAGAGCATATGTTTGTCTTTAGAGAGAAGACACCTCCTGCCCTCAGGAAGTGGACTTCATTTATTTCATGAGGCCTTGCTGTGATCCCCATGCTTTGTGAGGCCCTTCAAGGGGATGCTGTGTTAGGTCCTGTAGAGAGATACAAAAGAAGGGTAAACCATGGCAGCTGCTCTCAGAGATTAGAATTATCCCTATGATGCCTTTTCTGGTGGTGCACTTCAGTATGCGCTTGCTCTCAGAAATATGGGTTAGTCTGGCAAATTTACTTACTTATTCAGTAAGTTCTATGTTCTACTGTAGTCATGGAGGATATAAGGGGCCACAGAATTGTGGCATTAAAAACATCTCTCTCTCTCTCTCTCTCTCTCTCTCTCTCTCTCTCTCTCTCTCTCTCTCTCTCCCTCTCTCTCTCCTTTTCTCCCTCCCTCTCTCCCTCTCTCTCTGTCTCTGTCTCTCTCTCTGTCTCTCTCTCTCTGTCTATATCTATCTATCTATCTATCTATCTATCTATCTATCTATCTATCTATCTATCTATCTATATTTGGAAGGCCAGAAAGGAGTTAACTTGCTGAGATTACTCACATCCAGACTTTTGGGTGGGGGAAACATTATCTCTAGTCAGTCAGGACTAGCAACATTATGAAATCAGAGTTGAAAGTTACCTTAGGGCACTTAAGAAATGCTTGTTGATCGATTTGGGATCATTCAGTCTAATATCCATATTTTACAGAAGGGGAAAATAAGACCCAGTGAGGCGACTTGCCTAAGGTCACACAGCAAGCCAGAGTCCTCTTTTGATTTTCCCAGGATTTCAAAAATATCAGCCTTCTGGAAGGATAGTATTGAGGCAGTAAGGAAGTTTATTTGAAGGTAAACATCCTAAACTTCTTAATTTTCCCCCTACTTTTTGTCAGAACCTACCTCCAGTTAAACTTGCCTCCTCCTTCGGCTGATTCCCAGTAAGTAATCCAGGGCCAATTCTCTCACCCTGAATTCTGCTTTGGCAGGAATTCCTGATCATAATAACGCACACTTTTAAGGTGTGTAAAGCACTTTCTTCATGACTCCCTGACAGGTAGGTGAGGTAGAAAGCACAAGTATTACTATTTCCATTTTACAGATGAAGAAACTGAGAGGTTAGTGACTTGCCCAGAATTATACAGACAGGAAGCATTAGAACCAGGAATGGAGCCCAAGTCTTCTGATTTCAAGATTAGTTTTCCTTAGCTAAGGAAGCAACAACAGCAAGAATTATTATTATTATAATTATAATAGTATGCAGTACCTATTATACACCAGGCCCTTTACAAATATTATTTCACTTGATTTCACAACAACCCTGGGAGGCAGGTGCTATTAACATCACCCCCAATTTACAGTTGGGGAAACCAAGGCAAATAGAAGTTAAGTGACTTGCCCAAGGTCATACAGATAGGCAGTATCTGAGGTCATATTTAAACTCAGGTCTTCCTGACTCCAGGCCTAGAGTTCTAATCACCGCACTCTGCAGCTGCCCAACTGTGTGGTAAAGTGGAAAGAGCCTGTTCCTATCATTCCCTCCCTCCCTAGGTCTCATTCCTCCTAAACTTAATTTTCCTCCTTATTACAATCCACAGTCCCTCTGTCCCTCCGGGCTTTCCCAGGGTGTCATTCTTACTTTGGCTTCACTTTCCCCCTTTCTCAATCTTGATGGTGAGATGATTCAACTCGACCTCATCCTCTGCTGTAGAATCCTATCCCCCCTTGTCTTATTGCCGCTCACATCTTCCTAAGTCCCAACTTGGGATTCCTTCAACCATCTACCTCCTCTGTTCCAACTCCCTAACTGCTTGATGGTGCTAGAGAAGATGAGGCAGGTCTGCAAGTGGGCCGGCTAATCACGCTGGACCATCATCGCTCCACAGCAATCCCATTAGTCTTCTCGAATTAAGCGTCTGTCTCACAGTTCCAGGTCTTCTCTCCCCCCATCAAACCTCCTACATCACCTCCTCTCCCTCCCCTCTCCATAAGTTACTAGGAAAATACTCCACCTCTACTTGAGGTCATTTGCAGCAAGCCTCCTCTTCCTTCCTACCCTACTTCTCTAAACATCTTATAACCACCTTCTACCCTCCCCTCCTTCACTCCGGTCTCTTTTGAGAAGATCTTTCTCTTTACCATGAACATCCTTTCTATCTTGACCCTATTTCCCCACCCCCCATCTAGCATGCTGACCCCCTAAATCCTCCTCTTTCCCAATCATCTTTCATCTCTCCTTATCTAATACAGCCTTCCCTGCTGCCTATAAACATGCTCTGTCTCTCCCATCTTCAAAAAACCTTCTATTGACCCTAACATCCCTTGTAGTTATTGTCCTATATCTCTCCTCCTCTTCACAGGCAAAAGCCTAAAGTGGAGGGGAAGCAGTGTATGCTTCTTGTCTCTACTTCCTTCCCTTTTATTCACATCTCAGCCCCCTGCAACCCTGCTTTCTAAATTGATCACTCAACTGAAACTGGTCTCTCCATAGTCACCAATGATCTCTTAATTGTCGAATCCACTGGCCATTCCCCACCCCCTTCATTCTTCCTGACCTCTCTGTTGTCTCTGGTACTGTTGGCCATCCCCTTGTCCTGAGTATTCTTCCTTTCTGGGTTCTTGTTAAATGGCTCTCTTGGTTTTCTTTTTTAGCCGTCTAGTCATTATTCGATCTCCTTGGCTGACTGTGACCTATGTCGTGCCTTCTAATTGTGGGTGTACCCCAAATCTCCCTCCTGAGCTTTCTCTTCTCTGTAAGTGATCATATCAGTTTTCATCAATTATCATTTCTATATATTTAGAGCTCTAGTCTGGCAACACTACGTATCTACTGGATTTTTTCAACTGTATGTTCTATAAGCATCTTTAAACTCAACATGTTCAAAACAGAAATCACCTTTCCCCCTAATCCACCCCCCTTCCTATCTTTCTTATTTTTTGTGGAGGGCATCATCATCCTTTCTGTCATCCAGAGTCCCAGCCTTGGAGTCATATTTGATTCTAATGAAAAAATCCATTTATTACATACCCAATATGTACCAAGCAAATACTAGGAATAAACATAAAGAAGTCAGATAGTCCCTGCTCTCAAGGAGCTCACATTCTAATTAAGAGGGGTAACATACAAAGGTAAGCTTCTTTTAATGGCATATGGAGAGACCAATTAGTATGAGAAGGTCTAGCAGGAAAACTAGCAGATTAGAGTTTGTAAGTTCTGGCTCTGCCATTTAAGAGTTATGTGACTTTGAACAAATGACTTATCTGGGCCTTAGTTTCCTCTCCTGTAAAATAGGGCAGTTGTACTAAATAATCTTCAAGGTCACTTACGGTTTTTAATATGCCATGATTCTATAATTCTGCCCTCACTGCTGCTCATTGCCATGATGTAAGGCAAGGGGAGGTGGCCTGGGAGAGAAAGGCATAGCCCGAAGAGTGAATAGACCTTGACCTGTAATTAAGGCCCTGAGAAGCAGCAGGAGGCCAGAAAGGGTCACGGATTAGAAGAATCTGTTACTGTTGGCCCAGACCTACAATTTCTTAGATGGGGAAAACTGGAGAAACTTCCTCTACCAACGAAGAGTTTAATTTATAAACTTAGAGATACCAATGGCACTGAGAAGTTAAGAGTGATACTTACTGGTCAGCATGTGAACCATAGTAATAATAACAGTAGCTAACATGTATATAGAATTTTAAGGTTTTCAAAGTGTTTTACAAATACATTTCATTTGATCCTTTTAACCTTGTAAGGGAGACACAATTATTATACCCATTTTGCAGACGGGGAACCCGAGTCTGAGAGAAGTTAAATGACTTGCCCAGAGTCACACTGCTAGTAAGTGCCTCTAGTAGAATTCAAACCCAGATCTTCCTATCTCTAAGTCCAGTAGTCTATCTACTATACCACCTGGATGCTTCTGTAATTAACAGAGTTTATATGGCACTTTAAAGTTTGTAAAGAGCTGTATAAAGATCATCCCATTCGAGGCCCAAAACAACCCTGTCGGGTAGGTAATAATTATTCTCAATTCCATATTAGAGATAGGGAGACTGAGGCTTAGGAAGGTTAAATGAGTTACTTAGAGTCCACAAGCAATACATATGAGAATCAAGGTTTGAACCCCTGGGCTTCCTGACTTCAGGGCTGACCCTCTTTTCATTCTGCTGGCTTGCCTCTGTAGCATTCAGGCTTAATAATCGTGGTGTGGAGATGAAAAGCTTTCCAAAACCCCTATTAGAGAAGCAGAAGCTTTGACCAAGCTGGAAAGGCTTCAAGTATAAGCCTGGCAGTGGCCTGTATGTGTGGCATCCAAGAAGGAGGGGTGCTGCGGCAGAGGTGTGGGCCAGATGATCTCTCGGGGCCCTTCCAGCTCTAAATCCGATGATCCCCCATGGAATCCCACTTCCTCTGTGGAGCGTTCCTCGCCGACGGAGATCTCTTCTTCCTCTGGCCTCCTCTGGCACTTACTGGCCATCCTGCTCGTCTGTCACATGGCAATTGCAGCCTGAGATCTGTTGCTCTTTGCACAGAGTAAGTGCTTGGTAGGCATCCGTCAAACGACTTGCATTGTTTGTTATCTGTGTTGTTCGCTCGGCCTGCTCCATCTTGCTTGGCATAGCACTGGGCATAGAATAGGTACTCAGTGAGTATGTTTCTGGCTGTGTGCAAACTGCCTGGCATTATGGGCCTTGTGACTTTCTTCTGCCAGTGGGCACTATGAGATTGGGTCGGCTTTCAAAGCCTCATTTCTAGACTCCTTATAAAAAGTCTTGAAGGCCCCGATGGAGCAGCCTGGGGAAGTAGATAGGGTGCTGAACTAGGATTCAGGAAGGGCTGGATTGGAGTCCTGCCCCAGCAATAGCTCGGAACCCCAGGGAAGTCATTTACATTTTCCAGGCTTAGTTTCTGTGAAATGGGTGTAATAATAGCACCTGCCTCACAGAGTTGTGATGGTCAAATAAAACAATATATGTAAAAAGACTTCACAAACCTTAAAGTGCTATATAAAGGTTAGTTATTATTATCTGTAAAATGGGTCTTATAATACCATCTATCTACCTACCCGACAGGAGCAGCTAGGTGGTACGGTGTATAGAGTGCTAGGTCTGGAGTTTGGAAGACTCTTCTTCTTGAGTTCGAATTCTGCCTCAGATACTGTGTGATCCTGGGCAAGTCTCTTAACCCTGTTTGCCTCAGTTTCCTCATCTGTAAAATAAGCAGAAGAAAGAAATGGTAAACTATTCCAGTATCTTTGCCAAGAAAACCCCAAAGGGTCGTGAAGAGGTGGACATGACTGAAAGGACTGAACTAAACCTACCTGAAAAGGTTATCGAAAAACTTAAATAAGACAGCATAGATAAAATTCTTTGCAAACCTTGAAGTGCTATATATAGAAGATGATGAAGATTCTTTTAGTAAATGATTTCTCCATAAATTGACAGCTGTAGGGATTTGAAAGCTTCTCTTCTCTGGCCCACTAGGGACTATCTTCTAATATGTTACAATTGCTAGGGTGTCATTTTAATGCGGTGTGAAGCTACCTGAGGGCAAAGAATTTTAATTTGTGTCTTTACATGCCTAGTGCCTTCCACAGTGCCTTATGTGCACAAAGGAAGTGCTTCTCAAATGTTACTTGAATCAATTGAGTGGGGTGAAATAAGAAGGCACCTTAGATAGAGAAAACCTTTTAATGGCCCTATTCATTGTGAGGAGGAATTGTTTCATTCTTTGTACTTATATCCCCAGCAACTAATACAGTTCCCAGTAGGCATCTAGTGGGTACCAGATAACTGCTTGTGGAATGATTTACTTGATTTCCTGGAATCATTATTTGTTAGATGCCTAGTGTGCACCTGCTATGTGCCAGGCAATGTGTCAGGTGCTGGTGATACAAGTACATAAAAACAAAAATAAAAACCCAGCTTAAAATCAACCTGAGAGCCTTGTTCTCCCTTCTTTGGGGGTGAATACATTTTCAATAGCTTACAAGTGTCAGTGGATCAACATTTCTTAAGCGCCTGCTATGTGTCAGGCACTGCGCTAGGTGCTGGGAATACAAAAAGAGGCAAAATACAGTCAGCCCCTGCCCTCAAGGAGTTAACTATGTAGGACCTAAGATATGGTTATAGTTCATTATATATAAAGACATATAATATATAATGTATGCATATATATATAGTTCATTATGTAGGACTTTAAGATACAGTTATAGTTCATTACATATAATTATATGTAGTATATAATGTGTACGTACATATATGTATAGCTCATTACATAGGACTTTAAGATATAGTTATGGTTCATTATATGTAATGATATATAATATATAATGTGTGTATATATATAGTTCATTATATAGGACTTTAAGATATAGTTGTTTTTCATTATATATAGTGATATATAGTATATAATATATGTGTACACATATAGCTCATTATATAGGACTGTAAGATATAGTTGTAGTTCATTATATATAATGATATGTAGTATATAATGTATATGTATATATATAGTTCATTATATAGGACTATAAGATATACTTATAGTTCATTATATATAATTATATGTAATATATAATGTGCATGTACATATATATAGTTCATTATATAGGACTAATATATATAGTTTTTATATATAATTGTATATAGTATATAATGTATATATATATGTGTATATGTAGCTCATTACATAGGATTTTAAGAGGTAGCTATAGTTCATTATATATAATTATCTATAGTACATAATGTGTATATATATGTATATATGTGGTTAATTATATAGGATTTTAAGATATGGTAATAGTTCATTATATATAATTATATATACCATATAATATAGTACACTCTATAAGACTTTCAGATTTGTAAGGCACTTTGAATATATTGCTGCATCTGATTCCCATAACAACATCGTGAGGTAGGTAGTAAAAGTATTATGATCCTTATTTTATAGATCAGGAAACTGATCTCGGTTTCAGAGTCTCAGAGAGGGGAAGCAACTTGAACAAGGTCACGGAGTACACAGGATTAGGGAGATGTGAACCTGGGGCTTCTGATGCCACTCGTCCCTACATCACAACGCCTCCCTCCCCCGAGGGAGCCAGGTAAGATCATCACATTCAGTCTCTCCCCTTCCCAATCGCCATAGGGAGACTCGCCCACCTCTGGCAGGTGATGAGTGACCTGTACTCCTGGCAGGATTCAGGGGCCTGTGCTTTGGGGTCTCAGTACAGACAATGATCAGGAAGGCTTCGAATCGAGATATCGATGAATTCTTATTCCTATTGAACTAGGAAGGAAGTGAAGAGTGAAGAACAAGACTGACTCCATCTTGGAGAGAACTTGACCATTACAACTGATAACACAAGCACATTCTTATGAGTCGCAAGGAGGTAAAATGTTTTTGCTATAATATCCTTGACATTTTTCCATCATTGCTTTCCCTTTTAAATATATCAAAATGTAAAGCTAATTCAGAGTAAGCAGACTCTGTTTTCTCTCATTTTAAAAGGGCAAAATCTTTTGGATTCTTTGACTTTTACTTTGTATGATTTTTCTTTCTTTCTTTTTTAAAATAGAACTTATTTTAATTTAAGTCGATAAGTCAACCTTGTAGGCAGCATGGTCTACTGAAAGTTTCTCTGAGCTAGGAGTCAGTAAATTTGGGTTCCAGCCCTGACTCTGTTACTAATGAGTTGTATGACCTTAGACCAACCACATACCTTCTCTGAGACTCAGTTTACTTATCAGCACAGTGAGATGTTTGGATTCAGCGGCCTCTCTCAGTCCTAAATTCTCTGATTTTGGGTCGCCTTTGCTGACATTGACAAGAACAGCACAGCCTGCAGTAAGAGGCTAAATTTAGCCTTTTTTGAAAAGGAACTCCTGGGATGTAGCTTCCAATTCATGGTCACCAGAAATACCAGGGCATATACTCCCAGTCTCAGTGTAGTCTAGCTCTGCTCAGATAGCTGCAAATGTTAGATGTGAGGGTAGAAGGTGAGGACCTTGATTCCTTTCTTTGATTGAAATTAGCTGACTGGGAGAACAGGACTGGAATTATAATATGCCTATAACTATCTGGGTGACTTTACTTCACCTCTGGTTGCCAATCATTTATTGTGACACACACCTCCCTGACCAAAACCCACTCCCTCCTCTGACAGGAGCTACATCAGAGGTTGGGGGCCCCTCACATAGTTCACAGATCAAAGTTTTAGGCCTAGAACCAGGATTCTTAACTCAAGTGTGTGTGTGTGTGTGTGTGTGTGTGTGTGTGTGTGTGTGTGTGTGTGTGTGCTTGTGCGATGGACCCCTCTGACAATTTAGAGAAGTCTATAGATCCCCCCACTCATAATAAATGCACAAAATAAAATATATAGGATTTACAAAAGAAACCAAAGTTAGTGAAAATAAAGATAAAATTTTTATTTTTCAATCCAAGTTCATGGACCTGTCTGAAATTTGTCTGTGGATGATCTGTGGACACCAAGTTAAGAACTTCTGTCCTTGAAGGAACCTTAGAGAATCATATCTTCTAACTCTTTTTCATATATATAACATATATGCACACATACTTATATGTATGCATATATGTGCACACATATACACACATGTGCATATGTGTGGGCATACATATATGATTACACACATATATTATTCAGTTGTTTTCAGTCATATCTGACTCTGTGACCCCATTTGGGGTTTTCTTGGCAAAGATACTGAAGTGGTTTGCCATTTCCTTGTCCAGCTCATTTTACAGGTGAGGAAACTGAGGCAAACAGGGTGAAGTGACTTGCCCAGGGTCACACAGGTAGTAAGTATCTGAGGCCACATTTGAACTCAGGAAGATGAGTCTTCCTGACCCACTGTGCCACCCAGCAGCCCAGCTCCTTGAGATTATCTCCCCTTTATACCATATATCTTGTATCTCTGTAGTTGTTTGTTGGTCATCTCATCCATTAAAAAATGAGCTCCCTGGAAGACAGAGACGAAGTTTTTGCCTTTCTCTGTAGCTCCAGCACTTTGCACAGTCTCTGGCACATAGAAAGCACTCAATAAATTCTAGCTTCATGACTCTTCATTTTGGAATGTTCCATTTTTTCATTTATAATAATCTTCATGTGGGCAACTTGGTGGAACTTTTGACCTGGGGTGGCAGGGGGCAGGGGAGGGGTGGACATTTCCCCCTCAAAGGCCTGCGGATTCTCATGTTGTCAGACTACAGGGCAGACCTTCGAGGAATTAGAAACATCCTGTAAGGCTAGGGCCTGGGAGCGGAAGGGTGGACCACCAAGATGCTTGGCCACCACTGGTCAAACAGTACAAGCATCCTCTGTGGCAGTTTGACCCGACTTGTGAGTCTCAAAAAGCAACTCCATCTTGTTTGAATGGGAGGGGAAGTGGAGGTCATGCCTGAATTTCCATGAACCCATTTGCCTGTGGTCAACTCCTGGCTCCCCTAGGTGATGTTATAGAAACCCTTGTGCCCATAGCTCCTCTGAAGGAGGGCCACAGATGGCTGCTCTCCTACTAAATTTGCTGCTTGGGCAGGGTTTTTCCCTGTCTCTTTCCCAGGTTATTTAGTGAACAATCCATTAGCATTTGCTTTTCTTGCTTCACCCAAGACATTACAGCTGATCACTCAAGCCATTCAGTGGTATTTTAGCCTTTCTTCAGAAGACAATCGCATCTTCCATCAAAGGCCTTTTGACAAAGGAAAATGGGAGAGGGAGCGAGGAAGATCTTGTGGAGTGCTTTCTGTACACCTGCATATAATGCTTCTCCCTCCCTCACCCACCATTACTTTCCAAATTGTTGAGCTGAAAGATTTCTCTTGTTTACATCCCTTTATGTCCCAGCCTTTAACCTTGATTCTTCCCCCTTCCCCCCTCCTCCCCCTGCCCAGCCTCCAGTAGCAATTCCTCTCTTTGTTGGTCTAATTCTGCTGAATGATCGGGAGAATGTTTACTTGGCTGAATTTCTAGTTGAAGAGACTCCACGGCCTCTGACTTAGTAGCTATGTGACCTTGGGGAAGTCACTTCTCCTCTCTGGAAAATGAAGGAGGTGGCTGAGATAATCTCTAATTCTGGCTCTAATACACTGTATGGTTTTATGATTCCTCTTCCCTTCACTCTAGTTTTGTCTTCTCCAGGGAACTGTTTTAGGTCGTTTACCAAGGCTAATTTTCTGAGTTTCTATACAGGACTGTTCCCCAGAATGAAAGGGAAAAAGGTCGTTAAGAAAAAAAGGGTCATGTGAGTTGAGGCTTTTAAAACGGCAACGGGGTCAAAAATCTACCTGCAGATTGTAGGTGTCAGCAAAAGTGAAAGTGACACGACTATGTGGGGAAGGCTAAAACTGTAAAAATGGGATGGTTATGACAAGGACGGTCACGCAGTCCTGTTTCCCAGGCTGTGATTGTAGGATAATTTAAGAGCTCAGTGAGATTCCTCCCATCCCCCCCAATCCCTGGCTTGCTGTAGCTGCATCCTTTCTCCAGGCACTCAGCATCATCTGGATGGGGTCTAAAATCCTGTTAATCATTCATTCAACAAACAGTTTTTTTTAGGGACTTATTCTGTGAAAATCTCTATTCTAGGCACCAAGGGGTGATACAGAGATCAGTGGCTTCCTTGTTCTCAATTCCCAGTAAAAGAAAAGCCCCCTTTAGTAAAAGCCCTGCTGAGGACAGCATTATCTCCAACCTTGTCCCTTCCCATCCCACCCCAACCTTTCTGACATGACTCCACAGAGCTCAGTAGAAAAGAAGCAATTCTCCGCTCTGGATCTTCATTGTCCACAATCTCCAGAACAGACAGAGGTGTGGAAAGAACACTGAATTTTCAACCATGAGACACTAGAGGACGCTAAGTAATGGGCTGGATAGAGATCTGGGTCTGCAGTCAGGAAGACCTGAGTTCAAATCTAGCTTCAGACACTTACCAGGTGTGTGACCTGGGGTAAGTCACTTTACCTCTATCTGCTTTCAGTTTCTTCAGCTCTAAAGTAGAGATGATAAAAGCACCTACCTCCTAGAGTCGCTATGAAGATCAAACGGGATATGATTTATAAACTGCTTAGTACAGTACTGGCACGTTGTCGTAGTTCAGTTGTGTCTGATTCTTCATCATCCTGTGGACCATAGCACACCAATACTGTCTATGGGCTTTTCTTGGCAGAGACACTGGAGCAGTTTGCAATTTCCTTCTCCAGGGGCAAACAGAGGTTAAATGACTCACCCAGGGTCGCACGGTTGCAGATTTGAACTCAGGTCTTCCTGACTCTGGGCTCAGCGCTCTATCCACTGGCCACCTAGCTGCCTACTTGGCACATGGTGGGCACTTAATAAATGCTAAAAAGTATTCATAATAAGACCTGGGTTCAAAGTGTCATTTACCATGCATGTGACCATGAACAATTTAATCACTCTGTGCCTCAGTTTCCTTTCCTGTCAGAGATGATAATACCTGTAAGACTCATACCACATGGTGGTGGTTTCAAGGAAAACTTGGTTAAATTCCAAAGGGCAACATAGACGTGAGCTACTGTTATCAGAACACTTACTGAACTGCTTCCTATGTGCTGGGGCTCATGCTAGCTACTGTGAGCACAGAGATGAACGAGGCAGCTGTGTATTACAGTGGATTGGATACTGGGCCATGAGTCAGGAAAACAGGAGTTCATCTGAGCTCAGACAGGCTAGCTGTGTGACTCTGGGCAAGTCACTTAACTGCTACTGCCTCAGTTTCCTCATCTGTAAAATAGGGTTAATTAAAGCATAGAAATTCCAGGATTGTTCTGAGGATCAAATAGGATATTTTGAAGGGACTTTGCAGACTTTACATTGCTATATAAATGCTAGCTATTATTATGTAATGTGGTTCTTCTTCTCCAGGAGTTTACAACGTACTTGGGTTAAAAAAAAAAAGGAAAGACTAACAGCAGGAAGGAATAAAAGCATCAGCCTGTCATAGAAGAAAAGGTTCTAAACTGGGAGACTGGAGACCTCAGTGTGACAGGGGTAGAGTCACTTCCTCTCTTAACTTCTGGTCCTTAGTTTTCTTTGAAATGAGAAAGCCGAGCTAGAGCAACCTTTCTTATGTGTCACGGATGACTCGCTGGCAGCCTGGTGAAGCCTATGGACCGGGTTTCAGAATAACGGTTTCAAATAACTGAAGAAAATGCTAACTTCAGTTAGAGATTAGTGAAAACAAAGATGTCTTTTTTCCCATCCATGTTCATGGGCCCCTAGAAATCTACCTCTCAGAGTCCCTCGACCGCAGGTGACCAGGATTCTCTGGGCTCCAGGACTCGATGCTCAATGCCAATGAGTGGCAGGGGGCAGCAACTGCTTTAGGAGTTCCAGGGAGAGCAAGATCCATCCCTGGGAGCTGGAGTGGTCAGGCAAAGCTTTACGGCGGAGGTGGGATATGTGCTTAGGCTGTTCGCGACTGGTCCGGCCCGATAGAGAGAGGGGAAAAAAAGCACCTTGAGTTGTTGGGAAGTGGGATCCCTTCTTGAGTCCAGCCCCCAAGGGATAAGACACAAACCAATCTCCCCTAACACCCCGCCCCTTACATCCCTCGTGTTATAATTAGCACTGTTTCCTTTCTGTGCAGAGCTGTAAATCATCACCGACTATTTTTAGAGCCCGGCAGGGAGGGGCTGCTCCTCATTACTGGGTCAGGAGAAGAAAGGTGAAGGTGCATAGCTCAGCCCCAGCGCCCCTGCGCTTTCACGCGGAAATGCAGACGCCCCATCCTCCCCGCCACCTGCCCATTAAAAGCGGCTCAGTTCTTAAAACAGATGACGGTTTTAAAAGCTGGAATAAAGGGTTGAAAATGGACTTAACCTCATCAAACGCATTCATATCTGATCTTCCCTCCGAGCTGGGGGACGTCAGTAACATGAAAGCGCTCAATTTGCAGGACGTTTGGCAGCATTTTCACAAATACCCCCACGATTTTTGCCCATCATTGCTCCGCAGAAGAAGCTGGGGGATTGTTGGGGGGTCCTCGGTGGCAAACGACTCTCTCCAATCCTTTCTTCAAGGGCTGGTGGAACTGAGGAATTGAAATCTCTCTTCTTCATCTCCAGCTGCGGGTTAATGCCATCTCCCTTTCCCTGACCCCCCCGCCCCAGGAATGGCATCGGAGCTGCGGATTCCTGTTCAGGGAGAGAAGCTTCGCCTGCTCCTAACTTCCTCATACATAAGCAGGGATAGGGCCCTTTATCATTTCCTGGTGGCATGTAGCCTGGAGTAGGTGTCTGATCAGTTGCCATGAGGCTTAGGGAGCATCAAGCTGGGATTTGTGGACAGCACTAGGTCAAGATGAGCAGGACCACTCAGGCCAGGAATGAGAGCGCATGGATGTGCGGCCTGGAGCCGGGAAATCGTGGAATCCACGGTCCAGGCTGGGCAAGAAGGACAGATGTCAATTCCAATCAATTCCTCTTTTTTTTGTTTTGCACTTACAATGCACCTCATTTGCAAATTGCTTCTATGGTCTCTTCCAGCTCCGAATCTGTGATTTTATAATAAGGTACTATATAGGTACAGAGACTGCCCCCCCAAATGAAAGGAAAGGAAACCCTAAACCCAAATCCGAACAGTCCCTGCCCTCAATCAGCTTACATTTTGCTTGGTTGGTGGGGATGTGACACACACATGTATATGTTAAATACATGATAAAGGGTGATGGGACGGAACAAAGGAGAAATCCAGACAAAATACTGTAGGACAGAGTAAACATTTAACAGCTAGAGGGATCAGGGAGAGATTGCTAGAGGAGGTGGCAACTGAATTAAGACTTGAAGAAGAGATGGATTTTGTCAGGCCAAGTTGAGAAAGGAATATATTCTATGTTTGTGGGTTGGTCCAGGAATGCCTGGGCGTGAGAAATCATAGAATCACAGATCTAGAGATAGTATGTTCCATATTCTTCTAATTTTCTTGTAATATTTCTCTTTAGATCTAGGTCATGTATCCATTTTGACCTTGTCTTGGTAAATGGCATAAGATATTGGTCTATATCCAGTTTCTGCCATACTGCTTTCCAGTTTTCCCAACATTTTTTTTTGCCAAATAATGAATTCTAATCCCCAAATCCTAAGTCTTTGCACTTGTCAAAAACAAGGTTATTATGTTTATTTGCTGCTGTAAGTTGTATGTCTATTCTATCTGATCTACCTTTCTTAGCCAATACCCGATAGTTTTGACAATTACTGCCTTATAATAGAGTGCAAGATCTGGTACTGCTAAACCTCTTTCATTTACATTTTTTCATTATTTCCTTTGATGTTCTTGACTTTTCGTTCTTCCAAATGAATTTTGTTATTTTTTTTCTAATTCAGTGAAATGTTTTTGGTAATTTAATTGGGATGATGTTGAATATATAAATTAGTTTGGATAAAAGTTAATTAGTAAATTGGGTGAAATAAATTAGCTTGGGTATAATGAAACTGAGCCCCAATTAAATTAAACAACTTGCCTGTCACATGATTGTAAGCATCAGAGGCAAGATTTGAACCTGGATCCTCTGGCTCCATAACCAGTGCTCTTGTCATTATATCATGCTGAGACAGTGTCAAGTTTGGGTGACAGTCCAGTTTGGTTGGAATGTATAGTGACTGAAAGGGATGATGTGACATCAGGCTGGAGACAGGTACTGAACCCAGGTCAGTACCACCTGGAACAGCCAGGGCTTGGGAGCTAAAATGTAAAGTCAGAGCTGGAAGGGCTGGAGAGACCATTTATTCCATAGGGTATTCATTTTACATGAGAAGAAACTTGGGGGAAGGGTTAAATGATCCATCCAAGGTTACACGAGATGGGAGATGGACCCAAGTGTCTTGGTTCCCAGACCAGTGCTTGCTTTAACTACTCTGGGTGCTCAGTGGTAGACATGTCACGATCTCTGTCTCTCTTTCTCTCTGTCCCAAGGGCCGAAGGAGCTGAGGAATTTAAATAGTTCTTCCACACCCCACATCTGTCCCTCTTCATAGGAACCAGGCATGGTTCAGGGTGAGGGCGGAAGAGCAGAGCAGCAAGACCTTGGAGCCATGTCAAAGTTTGCCCGGGGCTGGGTTCTTTATATATCCTCCTTGTCCTGGTGAAGTGGGAGCCAATAGCCAGCCCCCCAGGAGGGAACTGACCTGGGGTGATAAGAGGCCTCACCTCCAGCATCCAGGAGGAGGGCTGCCTTTTGCAAGAACCCAGCTCTGACAAGTTGTGACAGGGAGAAAAGGGGACTAAAGTGATTCCTTTGCCTGATTTTCCCAGAAGCAGCAGCAGTAGCAGCAGCAGGAGGCCACTTGGGAGATGCCAGGCAGGGTTGTTAGATCACTGCCCTATTTCATCCCAGAGGCAGCTGCATTTCTGTGTGATCCTGAGATGTATATGGTTTGAGCTTCAGAAACCACTTTCGGATTTGAGAAAGATTCCTCCTACATCAAGAACGGATATTGTGTTGATGTGAAATCGAACCAGTAAGTTCTGAATATTGAGCTGTAGTCTCCTGGTACAGAAAGGACTCCCCAGGAGTACCAATTAGTACCATTTATCTCTGAGTACTAAACTCCCGTCAGTACATCCCTGCCATGGTGTGCCAAGTGGGGCTCTAGTGGATTGAGGGAGTTAATACACTTCCCAAAGGGGCTAATTTACTCACGGGGAGTAATGGAGCTCCTTGAGGGCAGAGATAGCGGCTGCCTTCTTTGTACTTTATGCCCTTCCTGGTCTGATACAGAACACCGTGTATGGTGGGAGTTAACCCCACTCACTGCTGTCTGCTCAGTGTCGGTATGAAATGGTAGAAAGAACAAACCTGAAGTCTAGACCAAGCTCTATAACTAACTCACTGTGTGACTTTGGGCAAGTCACTTCTCTAAACTAAAAAATAGATTTCTGGATCTAAAAAAATGAGGGGATTGGCTAGCTCTTCTCTTATCTATGATTCTATGATACTAATGTTTATATTAGGAGATTGGGGCTGAAGGAAGTGATCCTTGAGTGGCTCATGTTTTGTATGGCAATTTTTTTTTTTATCATTTGGGATGCCTCAAATCTAATGCTGCAGAATTCTCACTGGAAGCAGCCCACGTTTGTTGGGGAGACAAAGGCATAACTAGGTCAGGGTGACTGGGGCATTGTGCTAAGAACCATAAATTCAGAGAGTACATTGTAGAGTTACTACAGCATGATGATTCTTCCCTCTCACTCAATTGAATTTATCTTAATTTCAGGTATTGTTTTCACATAATGAATTATTTTTATTATTTTCACACAATGAATTACAGACTTGGTTTGAGGGTATTGCTGCTTTCCCTGAAAAGTCAAAATTTCTAGTTGTAGCTCTAGGTGGAAGGTCCCTACAGCTACTCTTTTGAATACTTATTCCCCTCCCTGTGCCATATTAAAAATATATAGAACATTTGGAGAATTCCAGGCTACAACCTGACGACTTCCCACACTCAGGCCTTTCCAGCTTCCCCATCATTAAAAGATAAGGATTGGAAGAAGGGAGTGGTGGATTCTATATTTTATTAATATCCTTTTCAGCTCTAACATTATCTGATGCTAAGATTATTTTTAAAGGGCCTTTCACAATCCCTGGAAGAATTTTTAATAACTGTAATTCCATTCCAAGGATTAAAGAAAAATTAGTGGAAAATTCAACAAAGGAGTCAAATTCTTTATTTTCTTTCTTCCTTTCTTCTTTCCTTCTCTTCCTTCCTTCCTTCCTTCCTTTCTTTTTCTTTCTTTCTTCCTTTCTTCCTTCCTTCCTTCCTTTCTTTCTTTCTTTCTTTCTTTCTTTCTTTCTTTCTTTCTTTCTTTCTTTCCTCCTTTCTTCCTTCCTTCCATCCTTCCTTCCTTCCTTCCTTCCTTCCTTCCATCCTCCCTTTCTTTCTTTCTCCCCAGACATGGTCTCTCATCATCAGTTTCCACATTGTAAAATGGGGATAATACTAGCCCTACCTCACAGGATTGATATAAGGGATCAAATGAGGTAATATATGCAAAATGCTTTATAAAACATTATATAACTGTTATATTTATATAAAACACCACATAAATCTCCTCCTCATTATTACTAGCCTGACTTGTAAGAAAACACCAAGACTGACCTGAGTAAGCTAACTTCATGTTCCTTACTCCCCCCTCTTGAGTGATCCATAAGGATTAGGATCTGAAGGCTGAGGGTAATGGATTAGGTACAGGGCATACCTCTGAAGGGAAGTAAAAGGTTGAATAGTTAAAATTTGTCTTCGGTGGCTCTATTTGCCTTTCTTCTCATTTCTTCCTTTATTGTTTAGTTGTGTCTGACTCTTTCTGGCCCCATTTGGGGTTTTCTTGGCAAAGATACTGGAGTGGTTTGCCATTTCCTTCTCCAGCTCATTGAACAGATGAGGAAACTGAGGCAAAGAGGGTTAAGTGACTTGCCCAGGGTCACACAGCTAGCAAGCATCTGAGGCTGGATTTGAACTCAGGATTCCTGATTCCAAGCCTTGCGCTCTGTCCATTACCTGGCTGCCCTTCTTCCTTTCACTTCCTTTGTAAAACCTACCCACATAAGTTTTTAATTCACACTAGTTTGAATGATTAATAACAGCTTAAAGCAAGTCAAATCAACAAGCATTTACTAAGCACCGTGTGCTAGGCACTGTATTGCCTAGGGATATAAATACAAGCAAAGAGAAAGACAGTCTCTGTCCTTAAGGACCTTACATTTTAATAGGAAAAGACCACACATAAATGGCAGCTGAAAAATCAGGGTGGGGGGGCATGGAGAAAGAATCAAAGTAGTGAAGAGAACTGAGGCATGGGGACAAAATCCAGAGAATTAAAAATGGGCTGCTCTGGGCTCTTCCTCAGAATGGAGTATTCCTTCTTAAAGTGTTTCTCTTTGTTTGAGATCAACACCTTCTACTAAAGGGATGATGCTATAATGGTGGGATTTCAGGCGAGGGAGATAATTGGGGGCATCAAGTTTCCCGGTGCCCTAGACTAGCCTGTGGATGAAGCTAGTATTAGTTGATTAAATTGGACAAAAGATCCCAAAATAACAAATGGAAAATTCCACTGAACTTTCTGCATTTCCTCCTTTCTAGGTGTGTTTATTTAAATGATATGGATTTCCTTTCAGGGAACAATAAATACATTTTCATGAGTGCATTCCTGGGATCTCTCTGGTAAGTCCATAGGCACAGCCGTAGGAATGTAGCTGTGTTAGGCTCTTCCTTGATTGGGGAAAGGCAATGGTCATTGGATAATTTTCTTTTTAGGTCACCTAAGTATTGAGCATAATATTCATTACATGTCGAATTAGCTGATGCTGCTACCACTACAGTTATTTCTTGAGAAGGACTGGAGTTACTATCTACCCCTATGACCACTGGGACCGTCCCCTTCCCTGGTGACAGTCTCCAGGGTTGTCTTCCCTCTAGGTGAGGAAGCACTAATCAGTTCCAGGCCTGGTAGTATGTCTCCCATTACTAGAGATACGCAAGAAGAGGCTTGTGATTGTAGATCAGAGTCTCAAATTAAGTAGGAAGTTGATGAGATAGAGAAATCCCTTTGAATGTTGAGATTATATCAGGAAGTGACAAAGGGTACAGGCTTTGACTCTCCAAAGATAGAAAGCAGGCAAATACCGGAGTCAAATCTCCTTCCTGGCTTGGTATTGGCTTTGATCCTTTCCAATACCCAGGCTGACATAATGCTTGGGGCATCTTTCTTGGGAAGCCATTGCCCCGATGCCTTTGTCCTTGTTCCCCAGGCTTCTGGTTGGCCTTGGATGGCTCTGGAGTCCCCAGGCTCCTGCAGCCTGGGTGGGGAGCTACCTGCCAACATATCCATAGTGCAATTAAGAAATTGCATTTTTCTTCTTCTCGATTCCCTAATTGTTATTTTTGTCCCTGCTTTAAAATTGTCCCCGGATTTTATTTTATCTTGCCCCAGCCCAGTGCGCCTAGCAGAAAAAGCCAGTTTGCTCAGCGGGAGGCAATTTCCCCAGTGTGTCCGGCGATAATTCTAACACGGCTGCTTTGTACATATAATTATAAAACCAGGGGCCACCAAAGTGCACCTATAGAGCAGAATCTTGACTGTTCTCGGCTCTGTTTTAATTATTAAGCCTTAAAGCAAAAACTAGGTTTCAAAGAAAACTTTCTGTACAGTCCTCAATAGAGTTAAAGGAGAAACATTTTAAGCTGATGAGCTGACACTTGTAGAAGCAAATATATTAAATAAATCATGATTCGTTTTGGGGGCAAAGTCTGACTTACATCAACTCTGGAAAAAAATGGAGCCTAATGAGTGACAGTTTGGTATTTTCTGTCACTTCCTGAAGTAATGGCCGCAAGCTGACATTGCTCAGTGGGTGTCTCTTACTTCTGAACAAAAGTTTTTTGGAGTGAGATAGACAAGGTAGAAATCCCAAGGTGACTGGGAGGAATGTCTAATGAGTGGAAAGACATATTTACTGGCAGTCTGTATGTAAGCTGTGACAGTTGACAGGATGTGATTGTAACAAATATAGTTGATGAAGAAAAGGCTGACAGACGGAGGGTGAGGGGGGAGAGAGAGTCAAAAGCCCTGCATTGGCTGAACCCTGTTAATGGTAAGTTGGTAACAAAGCATGAAGTCATGAAAGGGAGCAGGGATCTTGCACTGATGTCTAAACACTGAAATGTGTAGGGTTTGCAGGTTGCTGTAATAGGCTCAGATTTGTTGACCTTTCTGCCTTCGACTTTAGAGGCTGGTGGTTTCAGGTTGCATTTGGGACCAATAGACAGCCCCAGATCTCATGAAATAGGTGAGTGCCTTGATCTCGCAGGCCAGGGTGATTAGTAGGGTTCGAGTCCTTAATTTGTAGTATCCTTTATTGGAGAGGCTGTAATCACCTGGAGTGACCCAGATCTGATTGGAACTGGGCCACACTGTAGCTAAAGTGTGAAAGAGAATTAGCTCAATAAAATGATTTCAGAGATCATCAGATCAAATGAGTGCTACCCTACCCTGTGGTCTTCCCCTATAAAATCCCACACTCCCTTCCTCCATACCCTCTTTCCTCACTGCCCCCCCCCAACAGAAGCCTAGTTATTGGCCCTGAAAACACAGAGACAACTGGAATATTAAATGATGACGCTTTGTAACTGACTGGTCAGGGTTTCAACAATGGCTTGCCAATGAGCTCTGCTCTTCTTCCCCCAGGCAAATGTCACACTGAAACGAAACACAATCTTTTTTCATCCTACATGCTGTTTTTTATGCCACAGATTATTTTATAGTTGGAAATAGGTTAACTTTTAAAAATGCACACCAGCCAATCACTTTTATCATGAGATCATTTAGGAAGGAGAACAAGGAAGAGCAGATTCAGTCAAGGGGTGACGAGATCTTGACCAAGACTTTGACCTTGACATTTTTTAATGAAGGAGAGCGAAGGACAAAATTGACCTGGGCATTTCTAAAGAGTGAAAAAAGTCAAGGTATGAGAATAGCAAGAGTGAAGGGGGCTCCAATTCTGTGAACCTCATTGACAAAGAGAGTTGGGTTTTTACCATTCACGGTCTTCTATAATCTTGAGTTTTGATTGTCCAAGGACAATTTTTCTGAACTCTAGACTGTATTTGAGCCCTGCTCTATGATTTGGAATATGTTTCTCTTACCACTTCAGTTTGAAACGGGGCTGGGGCGGGGGGAAGCACAATTCAAATTTAAAGTAGTACACCAATAAAACTGAAGAGAAAAAAACCCTTTGAACACTGTTATCTAATCATAATTACTGACATTTATGTAGCACTTAAAGTGCATGAAATGCTTACATACTTGATTTCAATTGGTCTTTATGGCAATTCTCTGAGATAGGTTCTTATACATTTTATCATGTGACTCAGAGCCCAGAACCTCCCAAAGGCTCTGAGTTCACACGAATTGGATTCAATCCTGAAGGGTGACTTCCGTGGGTCAGTTTCTCTCTTTGGCTCATCACCTTCACTCCGGAGTTTTGATATAAGGAAATATCCAAAATAAGGCTTAAGTGTGCCTCATGTTGAAGGTAACTGGGTGGCTCAGTGGATAGAGCACTGGACCTGGAGTCAGGAAGATCTGAGTTAAAATTCAGCCTCAGACACTCAACTAGCTGTGTGACCCATAACAATTCACCTAACCTTTATTTACCTTAATCACCTAATTTACCTAAATGGAGAAGGAAAGGGCAAACCATTCCAATATCTTTGGCTTGCTATGGTACATGGGGTTGTGAAGAGACAGACACAACTAAACAACAACAACAACAGCTCAAGTCAAGACTTCCCCAAATTTAAACAACAATGACCTTAACTTCCACAAAGATACTTATTATGCATTACAGGTGTTGTATGAAGGTAGTCTTTTCATCAATCAACAGAAGATGCTTAAGATGCAAAGGACTTACAGGGGCCCACAGACAGATATAGAATTGTAAATCAGTTAAAAGTCTTCTCCTTTGCCCCTGGAAAGAAACTCAACTTGTGGCTCCTCTCAGATCAACCCATTGATATTAGGTGAGCCCCCTTTTTTATCAGTGAACTAAACAGTCATCTTAAGACATAGTACCATCCCGTGGCTTAAGACTTCTCTGAAAAAGTGAACTCTTTAGGAGTTGCTGAATGAACAAAATACTTTTCTTCAGACCTGTACTGCCAGCTTTGCTCTTCAAGTAAGATGCTGCTTAGGATCCAGGTGGGTTGAATTCTTCTTTCTCTAAGGAATATGCCGAATGTGGCAATCTAGGGGACTGCCTAAAAGATTAATTCCTCTAAGCATTGCCTGTGAAGTACGCTCTCAGGCCACATACAAGCACAAGCCTACTACCTCCATTTGCTTCTGTTATAGGTCACTTTAATTACTCTGGGGAAGTAGGGTTAGGTGGTGGAAGAAATCCCATCCTCATCCTCTTATTGTAGTACAGAAAAAGGCCTAAGGGGACAAGATGAGTGGGGCATTCTGGAGAGTAGGAGGGATGAAAGTAGAGCTGAGCTAGCTCTCATGGTTGGCTGATTCTTAGTCAGTTGGTGACTTCTCTGATCACTCCTCTCTCTCTTATACACATATGAGGAAACTGAGTCTCAGGTAGGTAAAGTGACTTGGCTGTAATAACAGAGTAAGTGTCAAATGTGGGATTTGAACCCAAGTCTAATACTCCAACAACTAGACCATACCAAAAATTTAATCTAAAGCATTATCTTTACAATGGAATGAAAGAATGAGCCATGCTGGGCAAGCTGTACTAATTCATTGCATACCAAAAAGACTCCATCCTCTGTCCAAGAGTGTGTTGCTCTGCTCACAACTTAGTGGGGTCCCTCAAGCACCTCACTGACGTTCCTGCATGTCTTTGTCAATCAATGTATCAACAATCTGGCTAGCAGCTGCTGTGAGGGTGTAAAACCAACAACAACCAGCTCATAGAACACTGTAAGCCCAGGTCCTTTTGATCTGCTTTACTTAAGGAAAGCAATGTTAAGGGGTTAACAATCTTACTTTAATCCAGCATGCAAATATCATTTACTTAGTTCAGGGGAAAAAACCAGCACCCTGAATTACAGACCAAATACAATTCGCAGTTATCAACATCTGGGTGTACAGCGGAGGAGCTCATTATAATGGCTGGCCCAGAGTCACACGCCACTCCTGCTGTGGCTCAGAGCTTTGAGCAAGAATGCAGACCTTTGGGCTTATATATCCTGTTCAGGGCCTCACCCAGGCCCCTACCCCCAATATCACATCAGATACAAATCACATTTTGTTTTGTTTTTTTTTTTTGGCAGGGGGGAAGGCAGGGCAATCGGGATTAAGTGACTTGCCCAAGGTCACACAGCTAGTAAGTGTGTCAAGTGTCTGAGGTCGGATTTGAAATCAGGTCCTCCTGACTCCAAGGCCAGTACTCTACTCACTGAGCCACCTAGCTGCCCCAATCAGATACAAATCAATGGCTCCCAATTGTCTAGGTGCTGAGAAATACAAAAACATCCTACTTTATCTGCCCCATTCAAACAAAGGCCAGAATCATTTAAGGTCAACAGCAAAAAGTCCCACCTTAATTACTATTACAACTAATGATTTCTGATAACTTCATGTAATATGGCTTAGGTTGATCAGGAAAAAGTGAGGGGCATTCCATTCAATTCAACAAGAAACTATTTCCACAGAGGCCAAAATATTCTTACCAGTGGGACAAGTCCTCCAGGGTAAGTGACCACATGGATTATGATGATGATGATAATAACTCACATTTACATATCTCTTTTAGGAATGATCAGAGAGAATGGGGTTCAAGCTCTAGCATAAGGAAAGGATTTAGATTGGAATTGGGGGCTTAAGTTTTTGAGTGCGAGGAGATGGTCCTTTCTTCTATTCATCTATACAGTATGAAAAAAAAGGATAATGTGGGATAATGGAAAGACCAGGAAATTTGGTGTTAGTCAACCTGGATTCAATTTGTTAGCTGTAGCATCCTGGGAAAATAACTTCCAGTCTCAGATCCTCAGTTTCTCCATCTGCAAAATGATCACATTTAGACTAGATGCTCTCTAGTACCTTTTGCTTCAAACATTTTGTGCCTATTTCCATTTTTTCCCATTAGTTCTATTTCAGGTTCCACATGATGCCTGGAAATCCTGAAGAAGAGCAAAGATAAGAAAGGGAAAGGAGAGGCCCATCCTGCTCTTAACCAGCCAGAGGATACTGTTAGGTGTTTGTATTTGTTTATGAGAAGGCAGGATGCTTTGATTGCCAGAAATCAATGATCTTTGAACAGCCACACAAATCAACAAGGTCTTCAAGGACAGACCTTGAGGAAGTCAAGGCTTTCTGAGTCACAGCTTAAATTGAAATGGAAAGACTGTCCAAGCCTGACCCTGATACCTATGTCCTTCAGCCATCTATGGCCTAAGCTGTCTCCCCAATGATGGAATGAGTTGACAGTGGATAGGCTACATGGAACATTTAGGACACAAACAAGTTTCCAAACCTATTCATGCAGAATTACCTGTAAATGTGACACATTGTGACTTGACTGTTCCTGCTTTTCTCCCTCTCTACTATGACACTGCTCAGGGTGGGATGGCAGGGAGGAAATGGATGGATGGCTCACTGTTTAATCCTAATGACCAATATGTTTACTTCTGTTAGAGGAGCCAGTAGGGTGTGGTGGAAAGAGATAGGATGTTGAGTCAGGAGAGATTCAAATCTCACCTTTGGCATTTACTACATGTGTGATCCTATACAAGTCATTTAACTTCTTTGGGCCTTAGTTTCTTCATTTGTAAAATGGGGGGATTGGACTCATTGCCTTTTGACTTCTCTTTCCATTCTAAATCTATGACCTTGTAATCTTCTCATAGCTTCATTTTCTTCATCTATCAAAATGGACCTAATAATACCCATCATCCCTATTGGACAGAGTTAATGTCAAAATCACATGAGATAATGCTTACAAAATGCCTTGTAAGCCTTAAAGCGTGATGTAAATCTCAACTACTATATAGGTTGTCCTATAGGAAAAACTGAACCAAACTCGGGTTTCGAGTGGTTCAGTAAGCTTTCTTTCCCATTTAAAGTCTTTTTCAAGGAGATCCAACAGCTCTTTGTATAAAAATATATTCCTTCTCCCCCAGCTCTTCCAAGTCTCCCACTTTGTACCCCTGTCTCATTACCTTTTTTCCCCATCATTTCTCTCTGCCTTTTCTCCCCCTCTCCCCACCCCATGCCTGAGTCTAATTTCGAGTTAAGGGCTCTCCAGTTCTGTAATGATTAAGGACTTAAGATTAGGAGGAAGAAAAGAAAATTTCCCATCATGCCTAGTGGTCCATAATGGACTAGATACGTTATGGGATTTTTCTTTTCCCTGAAGTATATTGGTTGAGAGAGGAAATAGATTTCTGTTTAAATCCTGAAAAGCAACTTCTAACAATACTGGCTATGGGAGATTGGTTTTTCATCAATTATAGTATGGAGCTGGGATGGCATTGGTGTTGATTAACTCCTCATTCATTGTGCTATCAGATATTTTAGGAGCTTAGCAATGAAACAAAAGTTCAAAATTCTCCAAGGTCTAGTCCTTGGATATCCCAGCCCAGTTTTAGCTGTTAGTCATTTTTGGAAGACATTGATTATCTGTGCCACTCAGCCAACCCAGAGACTTGTGTCATGTGGGACCTTCAGGATGAAATGTAAATCAAAAGCATTACTATGCATAAAATTCTCCACCTGCAGCCTTATTCCCAATGTTCATCACCATAGGCATGCATAGATCCTGGTCCAGATGCAGCTGGGCTGTGCTGAACACCCTGGGGTGAGCAATACCATTGGCCCTTTCTCTTCCTCTCAGAGAAGTATCATGACTTACCCTCAGAGAAGGGAGGCCAGGGTGCCAAAGGGCTCCCTGTTACTCCTGCTCCCTAGGGTTGATGGCTCACCTAGCCCACCCTGTTTTATTCCTGGGTTTGAGGGCAACTGGTTTGCTTTGAGACTCTATCCCACCCCTGTACCTGACATACCTTTCCTAGTCCACCCCATTCAGTGCTGATTCCCTTGTTAGATGACCTTTCTCTCCATGCTCCAATTTGTACTGCTTTGCCACAGCTCTCTTTAATCTACTAGTAACTCTGACTAGTAACACTTGGTGTCTTGCCCTCCACATACCACCCACCTGTGCCTGCTATCTTGCCATACAGTTCCCTCAACCTGGGTCCTAGGTGTGAAACCACTAACTAGAAATTCTAATCGCAGAACTACTGCCTACCAAGGTCTACCTCAGTATCTCCCTTCATTGAATGGGGGACAAAAGTCCCAAGCTACTTCTGTGAGCAAAGACCTATTCTAGATGTTGGGAGTAAAATACTTTCTGTGTGGGATGCTCCCAAACCTCTTCCTAAAGGCACCTCTCGAGGACCATCAGATGAGGCAGATGCTATCAAATGAGGCAGATGCTCTCAAATGACCAAAGCTTAGGCCAGTGGAGAGTTTTTTGAAGGGCTATTTATAAAGGGATTCCAGAGCTCAGAACCTTAAGAACCAGATTCAGAGCCTTTTGCCTCCATGTTCAATTTCGTTGTGAAACAAGCTACTCTCATGCTTTAATAAAATAAAATAACATAAAGCCAGTAGAATTGTCTCTGTCCTTTCTGAGCCACAGCAGAACTTTTCTGAACACCGAATCAATGACTTTTCCCCTTGACCTAGTGTGCTGTATGCAGACAGACATTTTACAGTAACAATTATAATAGCTCCGTTGGAAATTGCAGTCTGGCTATGCAGCTGAATTCATGCCTGGCTCCAGCTTCAAACGTAGGTATCAGGGGCAAATTAGCACCGACACAAAGTTTTGGATTTTATAAAAAGTGCCAGGTTGGGAGAGGAGAGGTGTAATTGTTCCTGCGGTAGAAGGTGAAGGTTAATACTCAGGGCCTTGGCCACCTAACTCCTGCTTTCTCTTATGCTGTACAGCATGCTCTTTCAAGGCTGCCAAGCACACTGAAGCTCATTATATTTCCTGTCATAATATGACTCCATCGGAAAACCCATCAGGCCTTTTGCCTGCTATTGAGAAGGAGATTTGATAAGTCAGCCTTCAGTTCTGGAGTTTGGAAAGGGAGGACTAGAACCCAACCCTTCTGGGGTTTCTCCCTCCCCCCTCCATCCAGCCTCCTAAGAGGGTCATCCATGAGGACCAGAGCTGTGCTGGTGAGTTGAATCGCCAAGTCCGGAAGAACATGGCAGTCTTCAGAATGTTTCCATTAGGCTTAATTACTCACCGGGATGCGGAATTTATTCCTCCCCTCTCTGGACAGTTGGTGAACTTGACTAGACTCAAAATGAACCTCTTTGATTTCATCTGCAAAATTAGATCAGATTTGATAAAGTAAAGATGTATCCTTTGAAGTATTCCCTATCAACATAAGTGCTAAGAACACTTGAGTGAGGGAATTTTAACAGTTTTGAAAGGAGCAGCAAAAGAACTTCAATAAGGATTGCAGCTGAGGGCATGCCCAGAAGGCACGAGACTAACTGCATCTATCCTGCAGGCAATAAGCAATTGCTAAAGATTTCAGACTTCTTAAAGTTCAGAGTTCAACTGGTAGGAAAAAAAAAGTCAAAAAACTTTGTTTCACTTCTGATAGGCCAGGCTCTCTGGTTTGCATCCTTTTAAAAGAGCCTGTAAGAGGTAGGGCTTGGGGGCTTGGAGGTATATTCCAAAGGCCAATGTATCTGTCTGTAATACCCTCTTAGGGCTTGTTCACTAGGGGTCCATGAACTTGGCTTGTTGTCATTGTTTTAATATTTTGAGATTGTATTCTAAACCTCTCCAGGTGAAAGAAATCATTTTCAGCAAATCAAAGCAGATTGAATTCAGGTTTAGTTCAATGCTGGAAAATCTAGGTTTATAACTTGGGAAGATTCTTTAGTTAACAAAATATGAAATGAAAGAGTGAAAACCATAATAACTAGAATTTCTACAGTTCTATGCAATTTACAAAGTACCAAATAAATAATGATATCAAGCATTCCTATAGCGCTTTTAAGTTTTGCAAAGTACTGTATATACATTACCTCATTGGATCCTCACAATCACCCTGTGAAGTAGCTGCTATTATTATCCCTATTTTAGAGAAAAGGAAACTGAGACCGGGAAAAGTACCCAAATTCACACAAGTAATGGTGTCTGAGGCATGATTCAAACTTCAGTTTTCCTGATTCCGAATATAGTGTTCTTTATTTTTCTGTGTATAAGAATACTTTTTTGAAAAAAATTATTTTATTCTGAACTTAATAAATAAAACAAGCATTTCCATAACATAGTAGAATAGAAAAAAAAAGATAATTGCATGTGAAACTGCAAATCTATTATTTTGTGGTGCTAATCATGATTAAAGATCACCTTCCCATTTAATAGGCCTCAGGTGGAGTTAGTTAAGGGAAGCTTGATTAGGGGAGGCTTGTTAATAGGCAGGCCCACCCTCTTTGCTGAATAGGTGATAAGTCCCAGGCTTACTCCCTTTTACTAAGTAGGTGCTAAGCCCTGGAGCCCTAAACAGGGGGTATATATATATATATATATATATATATATATAGGGTAGCCATCAAACTAGAGAGCTGGGGAGACTGGAGAGCTTCACAGACTAGAAAGCTGCAAGGAGAAGCAGAGAAAAGAAGAAGAAAAAGAGAGAATTTTGAGAGAGGACAGAGAACTGGAAGGGCTCTGAGAACTGCAAGGGCTTTCAGAACTGTTGGAGGAGCAGGCAAGAAGACAGGATTTGTAAGTGAGTGTTTACAGGAAGGCCCTAGCAGAGGGGAAGGTTACAGGATAGCTTGGCTCTTTGCTATGATATTGTGTTTTAATTTCCTTGCTGTTACACTGAGGTGGACTTACTGGTTTTGGGATACAATTACTGCTGTGTCAGATTGGGGTTATTGGTTTCGGGATTTGATCCTCTGGTGTCTGAATAAATGTTTTACTTCTTCTGCCTTCTATACAGAGAGTCTCTCATACTTTGTAATTCCAAACTATACAGGCATGTTGATTCACCATCGATACCGTGAATCTTGCCTTACTGATACATATGTGCAACTTACTATTTTTTTAGGTACATAATAAAGTTATTATATAACTTTTTTCCCTTTTTTCTTCTCCCTTAGCTGGTAAAAATGGCTACCATTAGACACAAATATGCATGTACGAATATAATATTACACATATGCATATATACTAAATCATTCTATAAATATTTCTGTTTATCAGTTCTTTCTCTAGATACAATTCTATCTACTATACCATCAAATCTGCTATAGAGAAAAAAAGATTAGTGATGGGCCAACTCTTTTTAGAGCCTAATTTTCTAAGAGGACTCTCAAATTGTGTTCGCAAAGTCCCAATATTAATTGATGAAGATCTTAAATATCAAATGACAATATTTAACACTCGTGAAGGGAATTGGCTAAGTGCCCTGGGACCAGAAAGGTTCTGTCAACTAAGAAGAGTCCAGATACTCAGGATGTATCCTACATAATATTTCCATGATGTACTTCAAGCCCAACTAATAATAGATCACATTGGCATAGTACTCTATAATTACAGAATCTTAGAATGTCAGAGTTGGAAAAAAAAAAAAGAATGTCAGAGTTGGAAGAGGCCAACTCGTACCTGAATAAAGCTCCTCTCTATAACGTACTTGTTGAATGACTATCCACCATTTGTTTTGAAGACCTTTTGTCAGGAGGAACCCATGGCTGCAGAAGACAACCTATTATACTTTTGGATGGCTTGAATTTTTAGGGACTTTCCCCTTATATCAAGCCTTAATACAGTTATTCCGTCCACATCCTGACTTTCCTCATCTTAGTTTTGATATACCTTGGGTCAGCATAAGAAACTAAAATTAAAAGAAACTCATAAATATGTAAAATACATGCATAGTATTATATAATATTAACAAATGTTATCTTTCAATACCATAATAATTCAGACTTCTTCTCTGGTATGAAAGAAAGGCCAAAAGATTTTACCCGGATTTCCCAGATCACTAGGGGTGGGGTGAGGTGTGGGAGAGGGGCACTGCATCCCTAACCCTCAAGATGTGGAAGGGACAACTGTACGGTGCTCTATGATTAAAGACTAATGAGAGACACCTTAGTATAGTGGTTAAAGGGCTGGCCTGGAAGCCAGGAAGACTAATGGTCAAGTCTAGCTTCTGACATATACTGCCTAAGTAACTCTGGGGAAATCGTTTTGACCTTTCAATGCTATGGTAAGACTAAGTTACAGAGAAGGCAACATCTTGCACTGGTAAAGGGCGTTTCCTCATTTGGGAATTTCCTATAGCAGCAATGAAATCATAGGTCTGATCCCTGTTCCTAATTACAGAATCACTGCCTGATTTTGTTTCTTTGCACCTTTAACTCAGTGCCCCCAGTTCTACTCTCTGGTACTAAGCAGAAAAAAACCTAATGCTTCTTCCACAGTCCTTCCAATTCTTGAAGATGGCTAGCATGATCCAAGCCTTCCCTTCTCTAGGTTAATTATCCCCACTTTTTATGGACTGAAGAGCCTTCAGCATCATAGTAGCCTTCTTCTGGACCCTTTCCAGCTTTTCAGTGTCCTTCCTAAAATGAGGCACTCAAATTGAACCCAGTTTTCTAGGTGTGGTCAGATCAGGGCAGAGTATGATGGGACACTCTCCTTCCTATTCTTGTGCGCTGGTCCTCTCTCAATACATCCCAAGATTGCATTTGGCTGCCATACCTTATTATTGACTCTTTAGCTTGAAGTCCATTACACCCCCTGGACTTTTTTCAGATGAACTGTTTTCTTGTGATTCTTGTCCTTTTATATTTGTGAAGTTGATGCTTTGAAAACAATTGTGAGTCTCCACATTTACTCCCATTCAATTTCATTTTATTAGAGGGTCAGCTTAGTATTCTAACCTATCAAAATCAAATTAGAAAACATTCAGGTATGTATTATTTAATTTTGTTTCCACAAATTACCATCAAGAAAGGCAGTTTGACCATTGCTATTTGGGTTTTACTATGAGGAAATTATGTCAGAAAGGTGAAGGAACCTACCCTGGGTTACATAGCTAATAACTGACAGAGATGGGATTTGAATTGAACTCTGATTCCAAAACCACCCCTTTGGAATTCATAATACTATGAATTCTCTACCCTAATCCTAACCCAAATCAGAGTCTCCTGGTTTTCTGCATTTTTAGATAGGCTTTTGTAGATTTTATTGTGAGGATTCCAGTGAGTTCCTGCGACTTTACAGGTTTTCAAGGTGTTTATGATGACCTGTGGGCTGTCTTCAAGATTAAGATTTGGAGGGAATGTAGGTAGTGGGAAGGATTACTGTGCTCCCCAGGAGATATCATGGAATCAAATGCTTCCTAATCTTTTCCAACTAACCCTTCCCCAGTCACAATCAATCAGTAAAAAAAATTTATAAAAAACCTACAATGCACTGAGTACTAAGTGCTAAGGAGGATACAAAGAAAGAAAAAAAAACCAGTCCCCACTCTTAAGAAGCTCACAGTCTAATGGGAGAGACAGCGTACAAACAACTATTTACAAACAATACAAATACTGGGTAAATTGGAGATGAGCTATAGAGGGAAGGGATCAGGGATAGGGGTCAGGAAAGGCTTCTAGTAGAAGGTGGGACTTTAGGTAGGATTTGAAGGAGGCCAGGGAATCCCAGAAATCGAGATGAGGAAAGAAGGAGAGAGTTCCAGGTATGAGGGGCAGACAATAAAAATGTAAAGAACTAAGAGATGGAGTATCCTGTGTGAGAAACAGCTAGTATCTCTGGATTTCGAAATAAGAAGAGTAAGGTGTAAGAAGACTGGAAAGGTATGATGGGGGGCAGGATATAAAGAGCTTTGAATGCCAAACAGAAGATTTTATATTTGATGCTGGAGGTGAAAAGGAGTCCTGAGTTTACTAAACAGTGGTGGGGGGAGGAGAGGAGGCTGCCATGACAGTCAGGCCTGAGCTTAAGAAAGACTAATTTGACAGCTGAGTAGGGGATGGCCTGGAGTGGGGTTCAGAGACTTGAGTCAGGAACACCCATCAGAAGGTAATGGTCCAGGTGTGAGATGATGAAGGCCTGCACAAGGTAGGTGGTAGATACTAATTCCAATACTTAATGTCCATTCACCATTTCATTTCACCTGGCCTTATTCACATATGGATGCACACTATCCTAACAGGAGGTCATTTTTTCTTTCATGTTACAATATCCTCATCTTTTTCAAGTATCTTGAGGTCAAGAAATGGGATAAAAACCATTATCAACAACATGGATGACTAGGAAATGAGAGACACAGCAGCTGGACAGTCTGAATGTCAATACTGATTCCTGAAGAGGTATAAATAAGCAAAGAAAGGCCCCCAGTAGATCGAGTGGATCCTCTATGGAGGATTTATAGAAAGATGTGGGCTAGAATTGCACAGGAGGGATGTGACAAGGTGGCAATCTGCCTTAGTGGAAGGAATACTTACAGGGATGAAATTGAGATACATCTAAATCTAAGTAATTCTCTCCTCCCCTCATGTTTTCATCAAGATCCTTAGTTGGTGGATAAACTCTCTTTGGTATTATATTTTCCAACAGTGCCCTAGTACAGGGCTCCATCCACAGTGTACAGCTAATCATTGTTGATGGCCACCCGGCTGACCCTATTCTTCAGTTGTTTTGAGATTTATTTCTTCTAACTCTAAAGTTGAGAAGTTGTTCGCATCACCCTGAAGTTATAGATGGAATCAGGAAACTCCACAAGACAATTCCACGCTTCATCAGTTAATATTAGAACGTAAGTTTCTTTAGGGCAAAGACTTTTCATTTTTGTCCTTATTTCCCCACTACCTAACATTACCTGGCACATTATAAAAGCTTGCATCAATTGATTAATTGATGGCATGTTAAATGCTTTCGTGAATGATCCCAGAATGGTTTGACATAAATCTACGTCGATCTAAACCAGTGCTTCTTAAACTGTGAGTTTAGACCTCATATGGGGTTTCGAAAAATTTGAAAACAGTAAAAGGTTTTGAGGGCACAACAACAAAAATTAGTTCAAAATCAAATGTGTAATGAATTCAAGGTATTTCTGGCAGCGCTTGCCCATGTTGCATCCCCCAACTTCACTGTAGCCTTGGTTCTGAACACAAATCATGTGCGCTTTGCTCTGCACATGTCCTTAGGCCATGCAATGCCAACAACCACTGCTGAAACTCAAAATTGGTCATGAGTGGAAAAAGTTTAAGATTTAAACCACTGAGAAACCAGAGTAAGATGGAGATGCCTGTATTCTTTTTAGTTACAAATGAGGTTCACCTTTCCCCAGATTCCCAACTGGCTTTTTACCTATGCCATTTTGTGGAGTTCTCAAGGCAGTTAGGTGGTGAAGAGGATAGAAGAGTCAGACAGATCTGAGTTTAAATTTAAATTCACAAACTTACTAGCCTTGTGACCCTGGCAACCTCTCAGCCTCAGTTTCATCATCTGTAAAAGATGTAATAATAACAGGGACTACAGAGGGTCTTTGTGAGGGTCATATGATTTAAAATGCATCCAGTGCTTCGCAAGCCTTAAAGTCACTATATAGATGAGAACAAATGTAATGTAATGATGTGTCTAAATGAATGAGTCTTAGAGCATTCCTAACTCACTCAGGTGAGGCAAATAACATCTGTGCACGGGAGAGGTGGGAGAGGGCAGACTAGGGGTGATAGGTGGGAAGATAACTTTTTGGCTATCAAATAGCATTAAGGTGAAATTGGTCAAGTAATCATTGTGCCTGGGTAGGAATGCTAAACATTATGGGATTTTTATTAGGAATGGGAAAAGGTGTGCCTGAAGAAGACCTTGGGCACTTCCTCTCTTAATGTTTACTAAGAAACCTGTCTCCTTTTCCCTTCACAGTACCATATGGTGGAAAGAACGCTGAATTTGGAACTAAATGACCTGGGTTTGAATCCTGATTGCCACTTAATACAGCTGTCCTTTTGGGGGAAATGCCAAACAAGAAGCTTTTTTTTTCCTTTTCAGAAGAAGCTTTAGCCTTCTTCAGACTTCTCTGCCAATTAGGTAATTTGGTACCTGTGTGATTTCCTTGAGAGATTAATAAAAATTGGGTGATTAGAAGACCTCAGGCAGCACTTTTTAAATAGCCATTAAACAATCATTACAGATGGAAACAGCTACAACCCTGCTGCTGGGAAAGTGTGGCTTATTACAACATAATCCTTTTTCAAGTCAGAATGAATGTGTAATCAAAGCACAGAGGACATGTTTCAAAGTTCTGAGCCTACCTAGGCAAACCTATAAGACATCAACCAGGCTAAATTGGTGCCCCAAATGTTCAATGAACATCGACACGTAGTGCAGTGTTCTAAGTAACACACCGCTTAAGTCATTTTCCCCTCCTTTTAGAGAAGACTTTGTTGCCTTTCATGTTTCCCCACAGCAACCTGCCTCGTTGACGTCCCCCAGGTTGGAGAAATGGTGTCTTCATGGCAGGCTCTAACCTAACTTTAGAGGTAGTTCTTCATAATACTTTCCTCTCCTTGGGCTTAATTGGGATAACGAATTAACAAGTAGTTATTGGAGCAATTCAGTTGCTCAGGGGTGGGCTGGGTTAGGGATGGCTTATTTTGAATCCAAGATCAGTGCTGTATCTATTGTTCCATCTAGCTGCCCGATACTATATTTCTTTTGATGAGCTGGTATTGAGAAGTTTGAGTTGATTATGAGAAATCAAGCATGTCCCAAAGGAACAGTATTGGGCTACTATGGTAAGATGCAACACATAAGGGATGATATTTCTTTTGGGATAGTTAACAGAGAATACTCATCAAAGGAATGGGGGTTTTCACCACTTCATAGGTCTAGAGAGAGAGGCAACCTCAGAAGTCATCCAGTAAAACCCTTTCTTTTTGCAGATGTGAAACTGAGGCCTAGAAAGATTAAGTAATGGGCCCAAGGTCAAATTGTTAGTAAATAGCAGAACAGCGATTTGAACTCAGGTCTTCTGACTTCGAATCCAGTGTTCTTTCCCCAAAGTACTGGGACAGAAAAGCGGGAGGAGGAGACAAGGCCCCGAGACTCCTTTAGGACAGTCAGACTTTGTGTAGGGTGCTTTCAGAATGGGAGCGTCTTCTGGGAAGCAGCATAGGATTACAGAAGAAATATTTCCAACCCCCCCCCCCCCCGCCCCATGAAATGAAACAGTAATGAGGTTCTGATTCTTGGAGCATCGGGAAGAAACAACTTCCTCTCTGATCTCTGCACCATAGAAAAGGCGTTTGCAATGCAGACCTGAGGAAACTGAGAGTATACCCAATAGAGGTTATAATGCCTGGACATCAAAAACAACTGGCTGCATTACCAATTTAGCTGGGAAAAGATTCCATCAAGGTTAATTGGCTGACTTTTTCCCCCTCCCCTTTTTTCAAATGATTAGTTGGCTGTTGTGTAGACCTAGCTAGAGTGAGGCTGGCAAACTTTCAGAACTAGCTACTCTTGCTTTTTTCAGTTGCTTTTCAAGTGGCCACCCTTGATCCTTTTAGGGAAGATGCAGACAGTTCTGTCAGAATAATTGGAGGGAGTGGGATCTGAAGAGATACAGGGAGATACCAGCTCAGAAAACATCTTCTGGACACATCCCACCAATTAAAGAGTCACTCGGATACTTTGGTGTACTGCCAAGAGTGCTCGTCTTAGAATTGGGAGATTTGGGTTCAAATCCCAAATAGGATACTTGCTAGCTGCATGACCATGGAAAAGTTACCTCTCTGCATCTCAGTTTCCTTTCTTGTAAAATATGGAGAAAAATTCTTGTACTACCTATTTCAGAGAATTGTTATGAGGAAAGTAATCCGTTTGCCTCTGAGTTATATGTCTATGTGTATAGATATGGATATAGATGTGCAGATATAACAATATTTGTGTGATTTGTCATTACAATAAACATCCTTATGATTTGTTATTGTCACATTTGTTCTCATCTTATATTCAACCGATTTTAGAAAGAAATGGTCTGAGGACCAGGGATAAGTTGCTAGCCTACTAAGTTCTTTTATGATTGATGCTTGGTAGATTATTGCACAGGTGGATAAAATGAAAGCTTTTTTTGGTACTTATTTTAAAATAGTGAGATGCAAGTGGGCCCACTGAAAGCATCTTTTGGGTAGACAGGATGACGGAGATAGTCCACACTACATCCTGTTCACGTTTTGACATCTTCTGTGCCTCTATATGTTTGGAGCTTTTTGGTCTGTGTAGTTTGGCAAATAGAAATATTTCAGTCTGGTGACATCTGTCAAAAATGTTCATAAATTGGTATGGGTCAATATTATGTCTGCTTGAATTCTGAGGGCTACACAGATGTCAAGTCAAGTCAACAAATATTAATTAAGCACCTACTGTATTTCCAGTCACTGTGCTAAGCACTAGGGATACAAAGAAAGGTAAAAACAGTCCTTGCCCTTGGGGAGCTCATGTTTTAATGTGGGGAGACAACGTGCAAACAACTATGTACATAGAACTTTAACCAGATTAGTAAGCTATGTGATTTGTCCTCTGAGCATCTGTGTGGATAAGTGCTACACCTCTAGACACTTACGTAGAACTTTTAAGATTTGAAAAGTATTTGACACATATTATTTCAGTTAATATAAATACTACGAAATATTAAATCCTTAAAGGACTCGGAGATGGGGCTCTGAGTTCCTTTCCTAGACTTTAAGCTTCTGGAGGGCAGGTATTATGTCAAGTGTAGGGTACAGAAGCTTTAAAGTTTATTGGGTGAGTATATCGTTGCAAATTTAAACATGCCAATTAATTATATGTTAAATGCTTTCATCAACATTCCCAGAATGGTTTTATGTGGATCTATTTGTGGTTTTAAATGAATTGAAACTAACAGAATATTTTAAAGCGTGTTTAGTTCTAGATTATGAGCTCCTTGAGGAGAGGGGCTGCTTTTGCCTTTCTTTGTATCCCCAGGACTTTGTTCAGAGCCTCTAATATAGTTAGGTGCTTAGTAACTGTTTGATGGCTTGACTCGTTGACTTGACTTCATCTTCTTTATATAAAAACTTCTACATCCCAAGATCAGAAACTTGGTCCTGGCTGGGAGAACTTATATGAACAGCCCATCATAGCCACCCAGACCATTCCCACTTTCAGCCTATCTTCCCTGGCTTTGTGACCTTTGAAGTTGTATTAGGGACATGAATCTTCACTACTGTGTCAGGGTTAACCTTCCTTCTCAGAGTCATAGAAGTCTTCTTTTAAGCGGTAGAGAAAATCCCCGGGGTACTTTGCATAGCTTGGATGAGCTAAGGAAGAGGAGGATGGGAAACATCAATGAATAAAAAGGGGGCATTAATACCTTTCCCAGCCCCAAAAAGACTCAGTGGGAGGCACACTGCTTGGATGCTAGGGAAAGAGAAGAAATGAATTGGACTGTGCCCTAATTTGGCTGGGAGTGGGAAATGAGGACTTTTGAATGAAGTAGAGAGGGATAGAGATTCTTACAGTCACTAAAGGAGACCCTTTGTGTGGAGGGAAGGGCTGTAGGACCCCAATGAAAGAGCAGAACGCCTGAAATGACTCACAGGCATTCTGACCTTGAGCCTTCCTGAAAGAGCTGGAAATTTTCAAATAGCTCAGAAGCTTTTGGTCCTGGCTATTTCATTTTGAAAGAGATGTAATACGGATTACACTTCCAGGGTAATCCCTCTATGGTCAAGCTGCTGGAGAGCTGGCACTGTATCTTGGGAAAGAGGGAAAACAGTGGGAAGCTTTGGCAATGGTATAAAGAGACATGATAATGAGCGGCCAGTAGCTATGGACAATGAGCATCTTGGGGAAGAGATCTGACCTGCTATGAGACAGACCACAGCACCTGCCAAGAACAGATGATAGCAGCAGTGGAGTGATGGAGCATTGTTGGGAGGGAGGGAGAGCCCAATATGATTGGGGGTCAGAGCAGTGATTGGAGGAAGAGTCTGAGAAGCAACAATGAGCCACAGAGTGCTCAGATGGGCAGAAATAAATCCAAACCACAGCCTCACTCTGAATAATATTATAAGTCATGCAGACTATGAAGGTGTCTAAAATGTGAAAAATCTATTTGGTCCTTTACTACTTTTAGAAAGTCTGAATTCTTTCCCCTCTTAAGGGGTAGGGGTGGAGGGATCCAGGATAGCACTGTAAGTCTCAAGGACTGTCTAGTCCCTGGGGAGGCAGATGCCCACAGTTGTTGCTCTTGTTGTGGGTGGAAGGAAGAGTGTTGTTTGGCAATCTAGTAACCCAAGTTATTTTTCCTTGGGGAAAAGGGAAGAGGCTTATCCAGGATAGTACCATAAATTAGGAGGTCTGTATAAGTTCCTTTGGGAAGATAGGGACCTACTGGAAAGGACAATATTTTCACTGTCAATAGACTCAGGCTATTTTTGTGTTCTTAGTTGTTAAATGAGCCTGTTCTGTGTTTGATATTTTGTGATCTTAAGTGCTTATAAGTAAGGCAGATGAGCCAGAGAAGGAAGTCAGAAATCTCCAAAGTGTACCTAGGTCTCTCATGCCTTTGACACAAGAGGAATACATACATGGTCTAGTCTTAGCTAATATAACACATGCTTAATAATAAAGGTATTAATGCTTTCCTAACAGGCATGGATCAAGGTGTCATTTTTTTCGTGTCAGGACCAAAATCTCTTCATGGAAGTTCATATGATCTTATTGGGGCATCATAAGATGCTCAGCTTTAATCATTACCATCATAGCCTTTCTTAGCAAAAAAGAGATTTTAATGCAAGACCATCTTCACCAAAATCAGTGAGAAGGTCTCTAAAACTTGTTTTTGAAGGGTTTGTGGTTGAGACTTGCAGCACTCATGATTAGAACGTGAACTTGACATTTTCTAGCTGGTGTGTGTGTGTGTGTGTGTGTGTGTGTGTGTGTGTGTGTGAGAGAGAGAGAGAGAGAGAGAGAGAGAGAGAGAGAGAGAGAGAGAGAGAGAGAGAGAATAATGCTTTGGAAAGATCAGTAGACTGGGAGTCCATATTTGACATTTTATAAACTGCTGCTGTGACACCTGTCATTACTTGTGGCTATTTTCAGTTTAGGCTATCCAAATTAGCTCTTGTACTTTCTTCCTAAAGTCAGTAGTATGACAGCATGACAATAGTGAAATTATCCAGCAAGGGAGTGCAATATCTGAGTTGCCCACCAGATCTAGAGCTACCAGGTCCATAGACATAGGTTAACCTTCTGAAAGACCACAGCACCTCAACTGGCCACTAGAGGGTAAATAACCTAAAAATGCCTATGGGACTTCACTATCATCACAGAGCCAGCAGTTAGTCAGTCAATCAACAAGCGTTTTTTTAAGTGCTTATTATGTGCCAGGCACTTGTACTAAGTGCTGGGGATACAAATATAAACAGAAAGGATGACAGTATCAAGCCTCTAGGAGTTTATATTTTAATGGGGAAAGACAACACATAAAAGGGAGCTGAAAAGTGAGAGGCAAGGTGCCTATGTGGTGGCATTGTTATAACATCCAGAGAGTCAGAAGCAGAGCTAAGAAAGAAAGGCAAGGTGACCAGCCTGGGTGGCTTCCCAAAATGAAGGCCCCATGAGGATCTTATCAATGGGAGAGTAGGGCCGAAGAGGCACAGGGATGTTTTGTAGTGAGAAGACTGAGGGGAGTTCCCGAGTGAGATGGCAGCTGGTAGTGAAGTCTAGACAGAAGCACAGCCAGGAGAGGGACGGAAATTGGCTGGGTTGGGCCCCTCCCCCCAAATGGTGGCAGCACTAAGCTCAGACCTACAGTGGCTGGATTTAGAGTTATTTGGGGGATAAAATGAAATATTTATAATTTGAAAAATATGCACTCTATAAGACCTCTCCTCACTTTGGTCATGACTACCCACATTCACAGGATTCAGACACTCAAATATTGTGATGATAATGTTTATTTAACATAGTGGAAATGGAAAGAAAAAAGTTAAGCACATCTACAAGGAACCATTAGTCTCTGTTCATCATCTGAACTTCCTCTTTCTTGCCTTCCCAGATCTTTTTTTTGGGGGGGGGCAGACAGTGAGAAGGAGAGGGGAGAGGTGATGAAAGGAATTTCTTGCAGCTCAAGAAAAAGGAATCAAAGATGGGATTATATATCCAAGACCCCAGTTCTGGATCAGAGTGCAGCAAGGGAATCAACTTCTTCTCCTGGTTCACTGGCCAAACAGGTTTCTTAATTAACTGCCAGATTCAGAACTCAGAGTCCTTCCTTCTGTGCTGTCCCTGTTTCAGGGTCTGCATCACCTCCACAATGCTAGCCTTTGATCACTTCAGTCACTGGGCAATAGAGTCATGGGCGGCTACAGTGATAGCCTCAGAAGCCCTAGACTCTGCCACTCTGCTCCACCTCATGCAAGTTCCTATTAAATGGCAGCTGCCAATCACCCACAGATACCTGCATGAAAGCCAGCAAGTTCACTTCCAGTGGCAACATCAATGGCCCCAGTTCCGTGTAGAACAACTCTCCAAGAAGCAGAAGGATGTGGAGGCCCGCTCAATCCTACGTGCCTGGATACATACATGACCTGGGACTCAGACTCACGCCCTGGGATTCTGATTGGCAAGAGTTCTTCATGTTCAACCCTGACTCAGATCTGCTATTTTGTTTTCCAGCCTTTTTCATGGCACGTTGTTGACACTATCTACTAACTTTAGTTCTGGGAACAGCAATTAAATCAATAATATTGCTCTGGGAAAGGAGGAACATGCTCCTGGCTACCATTCCTTTGTATGTATTTATTGCTTTCCCCCATTAGGATATAAGCTCCTTGAGGGCAGAGACTGTCCTATTTTTTGTATTTGTATCCTCAATAGTACAGTGCCTGGCACATCGTTAAGTGTTTCATAATTGAAAATTTTTGTTATATAGATTGTTTACCTTCGTCTACTTTAACACATAATTTTCTGTTTAGCTTTTTTTAAAATCTTTTTTCTCTTAAAGAGAATCAGGGCAATATTAGTTCCAGGTCTATCAGTGATGAAATAACAATGCGAATAATCCACAATATATAGACTTGAGATTTGGTTGGGTAAGTCAGGTTTTTTTATTTAAAAAATAAATGCTTTATTGAGGCTCCTCCTCCTCCTTCTCCTCGTTACTGTCACTTCCCAATTCACTTCCCCCTCATCCAATAGAATGCTCTCTCATAACAGAGAAGTATAGCTAAGCAAAATAAGTCGATAAATTGGTCATATCTGGCAATGTATGACTCATTTCACACCTATAGTCCACCATTCTTTCTCCTAAGGGAAGGAGGCATACTTCTTGTCAGATCTCTGAAGTCAAGATTGGTATCTGGTTGGATTAGAATCCTGATGTCTTTCAATGTTGTTTTCCTTAACATTATTTTGATAATTGTGTAAATTGACTCAGTTTCCTTATTGGCCAAATGAGACAGCTGGACTAGCTGATCTCTGAGGCCCCTTCCTGAACTATGATTTTTGGATTGTAAATGGGATGAGAAGGGGGAACAAGGCCACCAGGGAGAAATAGAAATAGGGTTGTCAAGGGCGGGGAGAGGAAAGCCCCAAATCCAAGAATCTTAATGGCTTTCTCAGAGTTTCCTGCCAAAGAGAGCCCCCGTAGTGGCCACTTGTTGACTCCTAGCTTAGAGGCAGCTGGAGAAAAAGAACATTCTACAAAGCAGTGAACTGGATTGAAGTGATCAAGCATTCCACTCAGGGTCCCACATGTCTCTATCAGACTTTCCTGACCCCATCCTAACTACTGCTTTAATATCCTTTCTTTATTTTTTCTGCTGGCCATATGAAGTGATGAGGTAAGGGGGCCAAGATGATTGCAGACTTCTCAGAACACCTGCAAGACACAGGCACCATGCCATGGGCTTGATTGAGAGAAGGCAAGATTCATTACCAAACATATCAGCTGACTTTCCTCCTGCCCCCTCCCCCTTTCTTTCCCTTAAACACCTGCAAAGGCAGGTCCCTTGGGCATGGGAACCTATCGGGCTCTTGTAATTGAGCCGGGGTGAGGTAGTTTCCAACAGAGCATGAATACGGGAAAGAGGGAGACCCTGCTTGGATGACAGGAAGTCAACTAACTGTGTTTGCAGAGAGGGCTGAGGAAGGATGCCATTCCTAATGGGGTTAGCTAATCCAGATAGTAATAAGGATAGAAGAGTCAGCCATCATAATCACAGCTAATGGATTCCAGATGGAGAAATATAATTGTTGTCATTATCGTTAAAAAAAAAGAAAAAAAGAAATCTGAGGGACCAACTTCCTTCTCACTCTCCTCCCTCCATTCCACCCCCCCCAACTCTATTACTTGGACAGGTTCCCTGTAGATAAGGGGTACCTTTGTCATTTCTCTTTCCCTTTTTTCTTCTCTGGAGTCCATTCAAACATAATAGCTTCATTAACCTTGAGCCATTTCCAACTGAGTTGAAAACTCAAACATAAATGACCAGTTAATTGGTAGTATGTGTTGAATAGAGTAGGGAAGTTGGTTCCCGCCCCTTTAAATACCACCTTCCTTTTCAGCCATATTTCACAAACGTGAAAGTGGAAGTGAGTGGAATATCTGGCCTAAAGCAGAGAACTCTTTTTTTCCCTTTGGATGCAGCTGTTCATTTTGTTTAAGTTGTTAATTTGAACCACTCCCAGGTGCCCATTTTATATTATCTCTCTTTTAGAGCAAAATAAAGTGAAACCGTTGAAGCTTCTCAGCCTAACTCATTGTCAAGACTTCCACAGTCTTATAAGATATCTGAGTTTAGAAGCAAAGAATTATTTACACTCTCTCCTCTAGAGAAAAAGAACAAACCTTAGTGTTTTCCTAGGCCTCCCAAGCGAGACCCTGAACTACACCATAAGGTATCATCCCAGGGAAAAGAATCCATTTTAGTTGTATTCCTAAATCGTGTCCCTCCCCCCATTTTTATGGATAACTTTTGTTTTCGCAGTTATTCCCTGAGGTGCTTCTTCCTCCCCAACCCTCCCTCATCATACACACACCTCATCACTTAAACTCCACTTGGAACAGAGAAAAACAATTAAGTAAAAATGCTTGACAAAACTACCATATCTGGTAGTGTATCTAACATTCCAATCCTGTAGAAACAGACCTGTTTCCCAGGAGTAGAAAAGTGTGTAATATGGCTTTAATTCTTGATTTTCTGGAAGGAAGTTTGTTTACTGCAATTTGTCTGGGTTCAGCGGTCTTTTAGTGTTGTTTTCCATTTTCCACTATGGAAGTCTTTATGTAGTATTCTTATGGCTCAGCTTGTGCTCTCTCTCTTTCTCTCTCTCTCTCTCTCTCTGTCTTTCTCTCTCTCTCTCTCTCTCTCTCTCTCTCTCTCTCTCTCTCTCTCTCTCTCTTTCTCTCTCACACACACACACACACACACACACACACACATTTAGAGCTTGTAGAGACCTGAGGGGTGGTTTGACAACTGTCTCATTTTATAGATTTGGAAACTGAGGCCAAGTCAAGTCAACAGGTTTTTATGAAGTACTTATTGCATTCCAGGCATTGTTCTAAGCACTGGGGACCCAAAATTAAAAAAAATAAAAGACAGTCTCTTACAAAAAGTAGGGAGGGAGGAGCAGGGGATAATGGAAAAAGAGGTCCAGGGAGGAGTGGGACCCAGTGTTTCAACAATCTGGCTAGCAGCTGTTGTGGGGGTGAAAGACCAACACAAGCCCAACCACAAGAATGCTGTCAAAGCCCAGGTTCTTTTGATCTGCTTTACTAAGGAAAGCAATGTTAAGGGGTTGACAAGCTTACTTTAATTCAGCATACAAGTATCACTCACTTAGTTCAGTGGAAAAAGTCAGCACCCTGAACTTCAGAGCAAATAGAAACAAATTATAAACATTGACAGACAGACCAAATACAAATCATAGTTACCAAGAAAACCAAGCCTGGACATCTGGGTAAGCTGGAGGGCTCTTAACTACAGCTGCCTGAAGTCTCCACATCAGCACGCTACCAAGAGTGAGAGCCCTGAGCAAATAGCTCTGTCTTCTCTTCTTACACCGTTTCAGACATCATCAAATATCATCTGAATGACCAGAACTTAGGCTTCTATGATTGGCTCTTGAATTAGCACCTCCCCTTAGTACCCTGGGAGCTTCACACCCACATAGGCTTAGCACCTAATAGGGGTTTGGGCCTGGGGCTTAGCACCTAGTAAGACTCAGTGAAATACACTGAATTAATCAAAGGAAACAAAAGCCAAATTCTTCAAGGGCACTTGGTTGAACTGAGTGCTAAGAGACCATTTTGCTTACCAACACACCCAGAAAGGAATGAAAGAGTAGACATGGCTGTCCTGGAGGGAAATGGAGGTTTTGGGAGGAAAGGACCAATCAGAGAAAAAGGCTTCTGGGGCAGAGGGGTCTTCCAGAATGAGAACAGCAAGAGACTTGCCTGAGGTGATCATGAAGGTAGTAAGTAATACAACTGGGATTAGAATTCAGATCCCATTCTTCTTCCATTATGTCGCACTGCTTTCTTCCCCCAGCATTATATCTTACAAGTCTTCTTGTGTTTCTCAGAATTTCCAATATTTATGATGTACTATTTCATTCCATTCATATACCATACTAGGTGGCCATCTCCAGTCATCCTGATCTATGTCTTGCTGCAGGACCCAGATGGCTCCAGAAGAGAGAGTGAGGCTAGTGACTTTGCACAGCCCTGCCTCTCTTGAATCCAATTCACTTGTAAGTCATGACATCACCTTCCTGATGTCATGGTCCTTTTCAAGAATGGAGGACAAACTACAATCAACAATCTGTGAGTATTAGTAGCTGCCCCACTGAGGAACCAATTGGCTAGTTCCAGTTGGGCAATGCAGCTCCCTCCCTCCCTTCTTCCCTCCCTCCTCTCCCTCTGTCCACATAAGGAATCCTACCCTTATCTGCTGGTGTTCTGTCCAAAAGAATATAAATTTTGATTGCTGAAACCTGGCAAGATATCTTGGGTTTTACAGGCTAGATTTCTTTTTTTTAAGGACCATGCCTTGAACCCAAATCACTCTGATTCTCATTGATTGCCCAACAATAGGTCCCAGTTCAAGTCTCATTTGGTCATTGTTTGGGTGGTGACAGCTCAGAGTGAGTGTAAAATAGCAATTGTTTCTGTTTTGGCCACAAACCCTGAGGGTCTTTTCTTCTCATCGATTTTTTTTTGATTAGGTAAAAGGGGCCATTCCTTGGCTTATTTCTTACCTAGCCTTAACCCCCAAATAGGCACTGCCTCAAACTGAGAACTGGGAAAGAACTCCAGATCTCCTGATCTGTACCTTACTACTGGATCCAGATGGCTCAAGGGAGAGAGTGAGACTGGTGACTTTGCACAGCCCTGCCTTACTTAAATCCAATTCGCTTGCAAGCCATGACATCACCTTCCCAATATCATGGTCCTCTTCCAGAAAGAAGGACAAACAACAATGCCATACTTTGAGAAATGGTGGGAGGACTTCTATTTCCGTAAGATAGTGATAGCAGATTGCAAGTCAGGTGACTGATTCTAATCAAAGCTGTGACCTAGCAGAGACCAGGCTTCTGATCTGTACCCATGCTTAACGAGCCATTTGTGGAAGGCATGACATAGGCAGTCAGGCGGTTGCATCTGGCCAATGAAAAGTCAGGCGGGACATTCGAATTGGGAGTTAATAAAAGGACTGGCATTTGACTGAATCCTTGTACTCTCCTGTACTCCATTCAGGGGATGTACCATTTGTTCAGAATGAATAAATATAAAATGTAATTAAAATTTTCCTGGTTTTCCAACGAGTATTGTTTATTTCTAGACAGCATAAGTGTATTTATAACACATACCAAAATATGTTCAGCCATTTTGGTGAGGACCCACTTTGGCCCACTTCGTTGCTACCTCAAACTGTGCTGCTATGAATATTTTGGTCTAAATGAGTCTTTTCTGATTGAACTCCTTGAGTTATGTTTCCGGGAGTGGGATCACCGGGTTAAAAAGGTGTGAATAGCTTAATGCCTTTTCTCACATAGTTCCAAATTACTTTCCAGAATGATTGGACCAAGTCACGGCTCTATCAACAGTGTATTAGTGTGCCTATACTCCCACAGCCTATGTAATTAGATCATGGTTTCTGGGTTGTTGTTTTTTGATCATCTTTGTTATTTCGATGGGTTTGAGATGAAACCTCAGAATTATCTTAAATTGTATTTCTCTTGTTAATAGTGATTCAGAACATTTTTAATGTGGTGGTTGATCATTTTCCTTTATTCTTCTGGAAGTAGCTTTTTTCTATCCTTTGACAATTTATCAGTTGAGGAGTGATTCTTTCTCTCATTACTCACAAAATCTTACAGGGAGTCTTGTCTCTGACCTTTACTCCTTCTATTCTTCTGGCCTGGCATGCCTGTTTTCCTCCTTCACCTCTCTACCAAAGCCCACCCGTGTTCTGTCCAGGCTCTTCTCTATTTCCACCTCTTTCCTTGACCACCTTAATATTAACTAACATTTACATTGTACTTTGAAAGTTCACAAGGTATGATGTTATTTTTTCAGAACAACCCCATAGCAAGCAGTATAAGTATTATATTATATTAATCGTATTATATTATATTAGTCATATTATATCATACCATGGAGTATAAGTATTATTAACTACATTTTTACTACTGAAGAGTACCAGCTTCAGGGAGAGCTGAAGCTTGACCAAAGTCACACAGCTGATAACTGTTGAAAGTGAGAATCAAAACTGGGTCTCCTGACTCCAGGTTCAGCTCTCTTTCTATTATGCCACAAAGTGACTTCTTTCTCCTCTAAACTCCCATAACACTTATTGTCGGAATCACTCGTGGGGCATATTCAGTGCTTCTTAAACTGTGGGTCCTAAGTGTTGGGGCCCACAGTTTAAGAAGTGCTGAAGGGAACGAGAGCAGAAAAAATTTAAGAAGCCTAAATGATCACTTCCTATCTTTTTTTTAAAGTTAATTTATTTATTTTTAGTTTTCAACGTTCACTTCCATAAGTTTTAAATTTTCTCTCCCTCCCTGCCACCTCCCCCTCTGCAAGACAGCCTGCAATCTGATATAGGCTCTACGTATGCGTTGCTATTAAACATATTTTTACATTAGTCATGTTGTATAGAAGAATTAGAACGAATGGGAGGAACCATGAGAAAGAAAAGAACAAAACACAACACCAACAAAAAAAGAAAAATAGTCCGCTTCAATCTGCATTCAGATTCCATAGTTCTTTCTCTGGTTGTGGATGGCATTTTCCATCATGAATCTTTTGGAATTGTCCTAGATCCTTGCATTGCTGAGAAGGGCTAAGTCTATCAAAGTCAGTCATCACACACTGTGGCTCTCAGTGTGTACAATGTTCTCCTGGTTCTGCTCACTTCGCTAGCAACAGTCTCACTTTCTATCCTGAATTATCAGAAAGACAAGAGGGTTAAGTGACAAGAGTACCTGGCTATGAGTCAGAAGCCTTGGGTAATATTTTCATTTCTATTTTTCAGCCCAATGGCTGGGCGAAGCATTTCACTCAGTTCTGAAACTCAATTTCCTCACCTGTAATATGGCAATAATAATGCCTACTCCATAAGGTTCTTTTTTTTGAGGCTCTAAAGAAATAATTTAAGTGAAAATTCTTTGTTTAAAAAAAAGAAGGAAGGAAATAAAATGAGGGACCTGGCCATTGGGAGCTCAGTGGTCACAGCATATGTGGGGGCTCTGTTTGCTGCCAATCTAAGCTAGGGATTTGGTGAACCTGTTTCTGGAAGTATGTGATAACAAGCAATGAAGGTCCCTTCCTTTCATTCAGAGCAAGAACAGGTCTCCTTTGACTGTTTACTTTCTGTTTACCATGTTGGGGGTGGAGGAGGGAAGCCTTTTAATTGGTTGCCGAGCCAGAAAGGAGAGTGCACACAACAGTCCGATGGAGAAAATGAGGCTTTCTTTTCCATGGTGTTGAACAAGGAAGAAGAACTAGAGGCAGCTTTTGCTGCCATACTTTCCCTTCCCATAAGAGGACATGTTGCCAAGAAAGCAACTTGTCCATTGACAATTCTGCCTTTGGAAGTGAGCTTGGTGGGAGGAATGCTTTTAGATAACCCCCTAAGTTTGGGCCTGTGCTACCCTGTAACTGAGATGCAGAAAGGAGAGGGCGCCCCAGTTTGTGGGGACATTTTTGTACTTTAGTTCTTACTGTATTTTCTCAGTTAATATCCATTTAATAAAATTTAATGGATGGTAATTGCATGTCGTTAATAGGAGATGACTGGTTAAGTGATGCTAGGGGAGGTACTGACTGGCATTGGTAAATATTACTGAGAAAGTAAGCACTGCTGATTGATACTGGAGAAAAACATACTAGAATGGGGCTTGAGCCAATAGCATTAGAAAGGGACACCACTAACTCCTCAGGGGCACAACTAATACCTTGATGAGAGATAGAGCCTTCTGCTGTGGACCCAACACATCAGTCTTAATTGGATTTCAAAGTCTTATTATGGAAGGAAAGAAGAAAGTAAGGAAAGAGGGGAAAAAGAAAGGAAGGAAGAATGAGGAAAGGAATGAAAGATAGAAGGAATGAAGGAAGGAGAGGAAGAGGGAGAGAAAGACAGAAGGAAACAGGGAGAGAAGAAAAGAAAGGAGGGAGGCACCTCGTCACTATTAGGTTCATCTTTTGTTAGCTTGAGAAACAACATGGTGCAGTACAAGGAGCTTCTAACTCTTTTCAGTCCCCACCCCCCTTGGCTTTCAATGACCCCTCCTATTCAATATGAAAAGAAACAAATTCTAGAGTTTGCCACGCATACGCATATAAGAAATAAAATAGATCAATTTTCACAAAGAAAACTATTTGATATATAATATATTTTTACTAATAGTACTACTTTGGAAATTTTTCTTTTTTAAATTTATATTTTATTCTAAACAACACCAAATAAAATGGGCATTTCCACCTACAAACTAGAATAAGAAAAGAGAATTGTACATTAAACTGCAGGTCTTTGTTGTATGTAGTTGCTTCTCTAAAATATGTAATAAAATCAGCACTTTCTGGCCTTCCTTCTATTATTCTCTTCTGTGTATTGAAAGATGCTTCAATGACCATCTTTTTCTTTACTCTTTTTTAGCTGGCCTATCCCTAGATCCCCTCTTCATCACCCTCACTAGCCCCAAGTAAAAAAGAAAAGCAAGCCCAAAACCCTTGCAACAAATACACATAGTCGAGCAAAACAAATTCCTATATTCTAGCACCTTAGCACAGTACCTGACATATAGTAAGTCCTTAATAAATGCTTTCAGACGTTTCTGGAAATATATCTTATTCTCAGCTTGAGTATATCACCTCTCTGTCAGGAAATGTGTAGTATGTATACTTCACTTACAGAATATTTCAATACAATAAAACAGATATTCATCCCATATTCTATATACCTATTTGACAATTTCTTGTATCTCCTTGTATGCATAGCCAAGGTTGGGAACTTGTTTTTAATGGATAGTGAGCTAACAATGGGGATTCAGGAAGGGCTGCGTTCATGTACTGCCTCTGGCATATATTAGCTATGTGAACATGGGCAGTGACTTAGGCAACTTGCATCAGTGGAGGGAATTTCCATCGTGGAAGTTCCCCTCAATGAAGTTACAACTCCAGAACCCCTTCCTCTCCCCAATTTCTTAAAGGCTCCTATTGACTATCTTGTCTCTTTGCCCTGGATTCTTGACCTTCTGGAATATGTCTCTCTATCTGGCATTCCCTGCTCTGCTACAGCCCATAGGCACATTACACTACATAAGGAAGGTAGGTATAGCATCTATACTGGGGGACAATTCTGGATTCCTAGACAAGTCTTGGATTCCTACTTGGCTTCCAGTCAGGGACACAGGACTCATCTGGGAAAGTTAGGCATTGGCCTACCATAAGACGATTTGGTTTCCTTTGTCCACAGTCTCCTTATAGCATTACAGTGGTTTGCGTGAGAGAAGAGGAATTTAGCTAAAATGTACTGTAATTAGGCTTCTCTGAATGAAATTCCTGGAAAACAAGCTTCAAATACTTTGCTGCTTGGAATTGCTTTCTGGAACAAGTTTTTATTGTCACTGGTTTGTTTTCCATTCCTTCAACCACACTGTTTCCCCTTTTTAAAGTATCTTAGAATCATAGGACTGGAAGAGGTCATCAGAAGTCATTTAGTATATCCTTCTGCCTCCAGGAGTCAGGCAGACCTGACTTTAAATTCAGCCTCAGGTACTTACTAGCTATGTGACCCTGTTTACCACAACACCTACCTCCCAAGGTTGTTGTCATGATCAAAAGAAGGTAACATTTGTAAAAAGCATCTACCACAGTGCCTCGCACATAGCAGATACTACATAATTGCTTATTCCCTTCTCTTCTGCCTTCTTATACATTATGCCTCTTTGCAAACTCCGAGTTCCAGCAAGACCAGTTCATTGTTCCAATGGCTCCATCTTAAAGGCAGGAGAGCCTTGGGACTGTCTCTCCCTCATACCTGGAAGGAATTCTCTCCTGACCTCCTCCTCTTAGAATCCCTGGGCTCCTTCAAGATTCAACTTAAGCACCTCTTTCCACAAATCAACATTTCCTGATTTTCTCTTGTCATGAATGTGCTCCCTCCCATTACCATCTTGTATATGTATACATAATGTATATATTATGCATGTGCAATGTATGCATTTTGTATGTATTCGGTAGGTTTTTATATATACATCTTGTATCCTCCATTGGAAAGTAATTTCTTTTAGGGTAGGGACAATTTAACTTCATAAATGATTGTGGATTAGTTGATTCCTATCCCTGTTTTAGGAACAAATAAAGGAGAGCCACAGTATCCTGAGAAAATAAACCCAACATCTTGCAGTGTATTTTGTAGTTTAGACTTTGAGAAACCTATGCAATCTGTGAAGAGTGTGTTGTATTTGGAGTCAGAGGGCTAGGTTGGAATCCTGGCTTGGCTACTTCCTAGCTATGTGACCTTGGCTTAGCTTCTTTACCTTTCTCTTGTAGTTCTGTTATCTCCATCAGCACAATGAACGAATCGGCCCCTTCTTGCTCTAAGTCTACGATGCTATAATTTGGGTTCAAGTTCTATCTGGTCTACCTTTGAGCTCTGTATCTATAGACAAGTTATTTGACCTCATAGCTTCATTGGCTTCACCTATAAGATGGTATAATGCTAATTGTGCCATCTATCTCTTAGAGAGTTTGCATATCTAGAGTTTCCATCAATGAAAATTACAGGCCATGCCTTGGCACTTGACTCCCCTCACCTCCCCACTAAAATTTCAGGGCCGTTGTGATAAAACCACTGTATAAACTTTAAGTACTCTATAAGTGATTGATCAATCCTCAGGGCACACCCGGCTCACACTTTTTGCAGGCCTACACCAGTCATAAAGACTGACTCCTTTTAGGTTCAGCCTAATTTACTTCGCCTGAGTTACTACAGGCACTTAGGGTGACTTGGAAAACCCATTCTGACCAGGAGTCATTCAGCATGCTTTGTTTCTAGAAATACATTTCCATCTGTGGATAATCAAATATTGAACCTATTAACAGTGACAAGTCCCTGAGGAGGGAGGAAGTAAGGCATTTCCCATAATCCACAGAGACAATGGGCCCTTTGACTACACCTGGGAATAGAGGGTGAACCAGGCCAAGGACACAGGCAGTGGAAGACAGGAAGACAGGGATTGGATATATTTTGGAACAGCTGGTGAGAAAAGTGGATTGGTAGAATTGACCTAATAGGGTCTACTTTGGCAGGTATGGGGTGGGAGAGGGGAAGGTGGTGGGGATCCCATGGTATAATTTGTGATGAAAGATTCCAGATACAAGGAATATAATGACTCAGAATGATGGCTACCCACAGGTGGAAATCCACGCTGAATTTTCAGTCCAGGGACTAGAGCTTTTTGTAGCACCATCTAGATTGGAACAATTGTCTCAAAGCCAAACTTTGGGGAAGAAAGAGGAGCTTTATTTCTGGGACCAAGAGGATGAGCAGAGAGTTAGTGAGGAAAAGATAGCTCTACTAACTGGGAGTGGAGAAAGACCTGGACCTCATATACACACAATTTGCCTATATTTTTCCCTCTTCTCACCATAACCCTACCACAATCACAAAGCAAAGCATGCAGGACTCCTCCTCTATCATTTTATGTATTTGTCCCTGGCTTTCTGGTGCCTCATAATGGCCTTTTCCCCTCATCAAGGCTGCCCTGTATGTTCATTCTAATCTAATTCATTCTTGCAAAAGTGTTGAAAGTACGCTGCTAGCACATCTGTGAATTAGGACAATCTTTTTGGAAAGCAATATGGCATTATACAATAAGAATTATAGATTTGTTTCTATGCCTTGACCCAGGGATCCCTCTACTAGGACTGGCCGTACTGTAAGAATGTAATTGCCAGGTAATAAAAAGAAAAGACCTATCTATTCAAAAATATTCATGGCAGCATTATTCATAACAAGAAGACAGAAAACAACCCATGTGTCTACCTATTGGGAAGGGCTCAACATATTGTAGCAAACAAGCATAATGGAAATGACAAATTTGAAGAACACAAAGAAATGTATGGAGATGGATATGAAGAGACTCAGGGTGAAGAAAACAGTCAGAACAAAATATACACTGACTATAATTATGTAAAAATATATATATATAATAAGAATAACAGAAACAAAATCCAAAAAAAAAAAATACACAGAAAAAATGAGTTCAGCATGGGACATGGAAACAAACCAGATGTTTTTGGTTGCTTTTATTAAAGTTAATACACATTTTAAAAGCCAACTATAAATAATGGGAGCTGACACATTCCCGAAGGACTGGTTTTTTATTCTTATTTCATTCAAAAGGTTTTTGTTGCTGTTGTTGTTGATGGTTATGAATAGTTAGAATTAATAAAATGATAAGAATGTTGGTGGCTAGAAAGAATAAAAATAAAAATAGGGAAAAGAGGGGCACAACGTGACTTACCTTAACCAAGTTCCTCTAGGCTGTCTGTAGAGCCATCTGTGGGGTCTGCACTTGCCCTATGATAAAATATGCCAGGAATGGTCAGTTGTGTTTTTGGAACCAAAATACTAATTTTTAACTTCACCCTAACTATAGTGCTTTCCTTGACATCCATCACAACAGAGGTGTGCTGGAGCCAGCTTGAACCGGCCTAAGAGAGACAATTGTTAAATTTTCAGCATGAGCATTTATTCCTCAGAAATCAGCAAATGCTACAAATCAGGATTCAATTTATTATTTTGCTGGTTTACAGACTTCAGAAAGTATTGGAGAAAATGTTAATAATGCAGATTAAACTTAAAAGGGGGTCATGAGTGCAATTTTTTCTTTTTGGAGAGCTGGTTGTCAAACATTGACCATCATACCACTATCTGAATATATGTGGTATAAAACTGATTATTTTCATGGTTGTTTCTTCACAAGAATGAATTTCTTGATGGCAGGGGAAGTTTTTGCATTTCTTTGTATCACCCAGCCCTTTGCACAGTACCTGGAATTCAATAAGCACTTAATAATTGCTTATTGACTGCTTACAAACTGCCAAATCTCCCCAGGCCTTAACGAAACTCTTACTAGGTCCTACCATCTCTAATAACTATTATTTTATATCTCTTCTCCCCTTCAACTCCCCTATTCCCTTACTCTGTTCTAAAGTATATACAATCTGGCTTCCCATCTTATCATTTAACTGAAAATATTCTCTCTAAAATCACTGCCAATTCCGTATTGACAAATCTAGTGACTTTTTTCTCAATACTCATCCTTCTTGACCTCTCTGCAGGACAGAACACTATTAACCACATTACGTTCCTGTATACTTTCTTTTCTGTACGTTTCTGTGACACTGATCTCTTGGTTGTCCTCCTGCCTCCCTGACTACTTCTCAATCTTCTTTGATGAATCTTCATTTATGCCAAGCCCACTAACCATGGGTGTCCCCAAGGATCTGTTACTTACTTTCTTCCCTTTTATCTTTATTTTATCTTACTTGGTGACCCAGTTTCCTTGGGTTCAATTGTCATCTCTGTATAGATGAATCTCAGATCTATTTTTCTATCTATCTATCTGTCTGTCTGTCTGTCTGTCTGTCTGTGTCTGTCTGTCTGTCTGTCTGTCTGTCTGTCTGTCTGTCTGTCTATCCATCTATCTATCTATCTCCCTAAGCTCTCCCAAGTTCCAATTCCATATCGTGAACTGACCATTGGACATTTCAAATTGTATGTCCCATAGGCATCTTACACTCAACATTTCCAAAATGCGATTCATTCCTCTTTTGTCCTCCCACTCCCCAGTGCAGTGCTCTTCTGAACGTCTAAGGCACCACTGTGCTTCCAGTCATCCAAATTTGAAACCTTAGGGCCACCCTCAGCAGCTAATTCTCACTCATTCCTCATATCTTTTCATTTCTATCTTCATAACATCTCTAATATGTCTCATTCTTTCCACTCACACAGTCACCACCTTAGTTTACCCCCTCATCCCCTCTCACCTTGATTATTTCCTTGTAATAAGTCCCTCCTTGCTTCAAATCTCTCCCCACTCCAATTTATCATCCACTCATCTGACAAAGTGATTTTCTAAAACTTGGTTCCTTCTTCAGCAAACTCTTATAGCTGCCTATTGCCTCCAGAATCAAATATAAGCTCCTCTGTTTGGCATTTAAAACTCTTCACAATCTGGCCCCATCCTATGTTTTCATTCTTCTTACACATTATTCTATGGTTCAGCCATATTGGTCAACTTAATTCTCCTCACACATGAAGTACCACCTTCTGTCTCTGAAGCTTTTGCACTGGCTGTCCCCCGAGCCTGGAATGCTTTTCATCCTCACTTCCATCTCTTAGAACCTCTGGCTTTCTTCAAGATTTAATTCAAATGCTACTTTCTCCAGGATTCTATTCCTAGTCCTTTCTGTCTCACCCCACCCCTCATGCCCTGCCAAGATTGCACCTTCTTTAAAGTCTCCTATTTTTGTATGCCTTTTTTATGTACTAATCTTTCCTATTAGAAGAAAAACTTGAGAGAGTTTTCATTTCCTACTTGTATCTTGGGGATTTAGACTAGTATTTGGAGCATATTAAGTGCTTAATAAGTGATTGGTTGCGATTTCCTCTCCTCCTCCTAGGATCCTATTTCTCCACCTCTTCCTTTCTTATATAGCAGAGAAATGGACCCCAAATCATAGTATCATCAAATCTTTAGTTGGAAGAGACCCTAGAAATCTCCCATCCACTCCGACCCCGTCATTTTAGAAATGAGGAAACCAAGGCCCACACAGGGAAATTGCTTTGCCAGTGGTCATCTAGTTAGCAAAAGAACCTGGCCCAACCTCATGTCCTCTGACTCAGATTCTTTCAAACACAGCATGGAGATAACATTTGCAAATAGAGTTTGTGACCCTGTCCCCTAAAAATGACATGGTGTGCCATAGTCCATATCTAATTGCTATTCTGATTGGCACAGAGAGCCATATTTTGGGAAGCTCTGGAGTAGTGGAGCTGGCAGAGATGCCGTTGGTATACTGGGGCTTATGTTAATTCAGAGAAAAGCAACCAAAATTGGCAATTTAGTACAATGGAAAGAAACACTGAAACAGGGGTGAAGCAACCTGGGTTCTAGTCTCAGCTCCTAAACCAACTGACCTTATGCCCACATAGCTGTTCAAAGCCTTGGTTTCTTCATCTGAAATATGTTAACGATGATGCCTGGCCTACCTATTTTGTAAGCTCCTGAAGATTTTATGAGAGGGTTCTGAAAAGTATAAAGGCAGAGGGTGAATGTAGCTGACTTTTAATGCCACTTCCAGTTCTCACATTCCATAAGTCATTCAAATAATGGAAAACGGGTCCTTGGAAGAAAGGTGAAAGAACCCAACCTGGAGAATTGATAGTTGATCAAAAGGATCAGGAAATGAGATGAAATCACACCATTCGAAGAGAAGCTTTGGTTAGATTTAAGGAATAATTTCTAATCTCTTGAGAGTAATTTGACATTGGGATAGGCAGCCAAGGCAAGCTGTAGAGTCTCTGTCCTGAGTTGGTTTAACATTGGATACATGACAATCCTTTGTCCTAGATAGTCTAAATGGAGAAAAGGGGCTAGACCAGATGATATTTTTAAAATTTTATTTTCATAAATATTTATTATTTTTCCCTCTCGTTGATCCAACTCCCACAGAACAAGACCCACTCATCCCCCAACCCCCATCCCCCTCACAATAAATACACAGTGTAGCAAAACAAATTCCCACACTAGCCACATCCACATATTCATCAGACCAGATGACCTTTGAGGCTCACCGGGCTCATGTTCAAGGACTGATTTCTTCATTCAGGGTCGGTAAGACATTTGGCTGGATAGATCAAGCTCATGATGCTTCAGATCCCTTTCTGTCCTCTTTAGCTTTTAGGCCCACACTCCCTTTCCAATTAGGATCTCTCTCTTTTCTCATTGCTTTTGCATTGGCAACCAAACTTTTATCATGTGAAAAATGTGGCTGGGCTGAAGGAGATGAGTTTTTTTTAACTCTCCAGGAGTTTTCCCTTGAGAGCTACACATCTCAATTATATTTTGCATTCTAACTGCCGAAAGATAGGAACCATCATCCTTATAGAATTCCTTGATCCCAGGCAGAGTTTTAATGTTGCTGCTCTACCAAGGAATGAAAAGACCCTTCTTTTAAAAATCCATATTTGTTTTTCTATCTCCCCCTCAAGCCCTTCCACTCATTTCTATTACCTACATATAATTTTTGAACCTGCAGGCAGTATCCTGTAGGATCCACTTTAAGGTTCTTATAATTTTATCTGGGAAGACTGTGTTAACAAGGTAGAGCTGGGAGCCTCTCCGGTTTAGGACAAAAATGGGACTTTAGGCTAGAAATCAACAATGTTTTTGTGAAAGCAAGCTGTAAGCCTGCTAATCTTTTATGCCCAAAGACTCCATGGTCTTCAGTGACTGAACTGTTTTTTGGTGTTATGTTGTGTTCTGTGGTGGTTTAAGAGAGGCAGAATGATTGGCTGAGATTTGGCATCTGGTGCTGGGCAGAAAGTGCCCTTAGGCTTGACCTGAGCTTGCCTAGGTTATGAGCTCTCCCAATAACACCTCTTCCTTTGCCCTTTCTCTGGCCATTTTAAGAAAGGTACCACCAATCATTCGAAGCTAATAGCTTCAAGTACCTGGCTTCTGGTAGAATTCCTAGTAGAGTCTAAGGAAGCAGTACTTACCCACTCACCTAAGGGCAGGGGCTACGTGAGGCAGCAAATGGATTCTGGACGTTGTATAGCATAGGGAAAAGAATATCAAAGGTTGAGTCAGAAGATAGCAGTTTGAGTCCTGGCTATTAATATCAGTGTGAAATTAGAGCAAGTTTCTCTCATTCTCTGAACTCCTTGGCTTTTTCATTTGTAAAATCAGCTAGATTAGATTATCTAGATCCTTTTCACTCCAAATCCTATGATATCTACATGTATTGAGTCACTTTAGTTCCCTACTGCTTTGGCACTGACTTTGGGTTATATTACAATGTGATTGTTGGCTGGGACTCAAGGATCACGGCTCTGGCAGTTGTGAGTTACTTGCCCTTTTCTCCCTCATGGTCATGGTCATTGATCAATAGCTTAGGACACGGCATTCTTGTCATTCATTTTCTCTGAGTAGGACATATGTGGGGTCAACATATTCTGTTGTGCGCAAGTAGTCTCCAAGGTTGTGTCAGCAGTAGGTCTGTGAGGGTTACAGATTCTCACCTAAAGCTAAGCAATATAAGAGCCTACATTTACTTGTGAATTAAGCAAGAGTACAACAGAGGACACTTAATAGCCATGTGACCCTGGGCAAGTCATGCAACTCTATTTGCCCCCTTTCCTCATCTATAAAATGGGAACATACTGGAGAAGGAAAGGCAGATCACTCCAGTACCTTTGCCTAAACAAAGAGTCAGATACAACTGAATGACTAGACAACTACAACAACAATAATAGAAGAACCCACCCACAATGACAGAGGACCAGAAAAGTGGCAGGAGATTTCAGGTGCTGGATTTGGTCGATTCTCCATATTTGGGACAATGAAGCTTTGTTGCATAGCAGAGAGGAGACTAGTTTTGGAGTTGGAAGATCTAGGTTCAAGTTCCAACCCTCTCACCTTTGGCAAATCACAACTTTTTTGAATGTCAATTTCCTTATTGTTAAAATTGGGATAACATTTTTCTTATCCAGCTCTCAAGATTGTTAGAAATCTTAGACAAGGCAATGTGCAAGGTACTATCTTTAGATAGCAGGATATTATTTTGAAGAAGCACACAATCCAGTTAGCATTTAATATCACTACCAACCACCAAAGCATGAATTGTGTGACCAGAGGTCACTATGGCCCTGTACAGCTATTATACATTAACTCAGTAATGGAAGTTATCCTGGATCACACAGTCCAGGCTCTGAGTAGGGCCTAGGATGGAGTCAGGACCACAAGTGAACAGGGTTTATGGTAAAGATCAAATTAACTTCTGCTCTAGAAACAGGGGAAAAGTAGGGTCACAGGAGTCTTCTGAGGTTTATTGCTCCGTCAGTCAAGATGGCAGAGCAGTAAGCTATTACTTGGGTTTGGGCAATACTGGTTGATTAGATGGAAAAGAAAATAGTTAGGAAGAAGTGTCAGGGACAGAACCAGAGTTAAAAAAGCATGGATTCAAGGGGAGAGCCCAAGATGGTGGCTTGGTGAGGGTCAAGGCCTAGAATACTTAAATATTGGCTGGAAGAGTCCAGTGACAGGAGGGACTTGTTACAGGGATTATTTCATTCTTTGCCTTGGTATCCCTAGCACCTATCTCTGTACCTGGCACATAGAGAAGTTATCACCCAGGAGAGACCTGGTGATTACAGGCTAATAATAATGATAACATCATCATCATCATCGACAACAATAACAATACCATCAACAACAACAACATCAACACCATCATCAAAAACATCACAATCATCAACAATACCATCCTCACCAACTTCACCAACATCATCATCATCATCACCACTGCCAACAACACCTTCATCAACAACATTATCATCACCAACATCATCATCACCATCACCATTGTCAACAACATCTTCATCAACAACATTATCAACAACATCATAGTCATCAACAATACCATCATCACCAACATCATCATCACCATCACCACTGTCAACAACATCTTCATCAACAACATTATCATCAACAACATCACCAGCTTCATCAACGTCATCATCATCATCACCAACAACATCAGCATCAACAACATTTTCAAAATGCTTTATAGCCATTATCTCATTTGAGCCTCAGGCCATCCTTTCTATCAGCTCATTTCCTCTGTATAAGCTGCCAAGCAAACATCTTTACAATTAGGCCCTTTGACTCTCTCTCTCTCTCTCTCCCTCTCTCTCTCTCTCTCTCTCTCTCTCTCTCTCTCTCTCTCTCTCTCTCCCTCCCTCTCCCTCTCTCTGTCTCTCCCTTAATGAAGCTTATTTGCTCTAGTCAGACTAGTTCCTCCCCACCATCCTCCCAACGCCACCTCCATGAATTTGCTCCAGGATGACAAGGAGACTTGATGACATGACAAATAAGAAACTGTTGAAGGAACCAGGGATGTTTAGCCTGGAGGAGAGAAAATGAAGGTGAGGCTAGGGAAGTCACCTTCACCAATCTTCAGTGGGGCTGTCATGTGGAAGTGGGATTAAATGTCTGCAGAACACTGGAGTTTTGGCTCAAAATCAGGAAGAACCTATTCATGTCTAGAGTTGTTTCAAACTGGAATGGACCGATTTGAAGGGAATGAGCTCCCTGCTACTGGAATAATCAGAGCTGACACTTATATGGTATTTTCAAGTCTGCTAATCATGTCGAATATGTTATCTCTTCTAATCTCCACAATAACCCCATGAGTATGCTTTAGATATTCTTATCCCCATTTCACAGATGAGGAAACTGAGGCTTAATGCAGTTAGGTAGTTTCCTCAGAAATAGGATTTGAGCTGCGTGTCTCCTTTGACTTTAAGTCTTGTACTTTTCCTACTATATCACAGTTCCCATATTGGAAGTGTTGAAGTATCGGTCAAAAGTCTCCCTGTCAGAGATACCGTAGAAGAGATTCCTAAATAGGGTTAGTAGTTAGATTATGATCTCTAAGGTCTCTCTAAGAGTCTATGATTATGTATTGTTGCTCAATCAGTCTTACAGATGAGGAAATGGAGGTTCATATAGGGGAAATGACTTCTCTAAGGTCACCTTGGAAATTCTTGGCAGAGCCAAGAGTTAAGACTGGTTTCTTGATTCCTTTCTCACTATACTTCACCCCGTACCAGAGTGAAAATATCTTAACTTCTGTCTGAGGCTAAAAGATATTCTAGGAGACAAGGAACTACCAACATATTGAGGAGTTTTGAGATATTTATACTTGGGGGTGGTCTCTGTGATGCAAAGTATTTCAGATCAGATGTAGCATTCTCTTTTGTAAAGGTGGAAATTATAATGTGTTTCAGTCAGTCTGGGCTTTTTTTTTTTAAGTCTTCTGATGAGATAACTAATTTTATGTTTATGGCCACTGGGTCAATTGGTTTGGGCCAAATTTACTTTGGCCACCTTAAGGACTGATTTTAAAATTGTTATCTATGTCAGGGCTGTCCAACCTTAGGTTTTTATTGAAACAATAGACAATATATTTTGATTTGCCATTTTAGTGAGAGCTCTGCGGTAGCTCAGCTTCATTTCCTAAAGCATTTATGTAAATTTCTATGCTTGTAGGTGGGCCGTATAAATCACACTGTGGGTAGCATGTGGCCGGCCTGTGGGCCACATTTTGGACAGTCCTGATCTACGTGGTTGGTTTTGTGAAGTCATAGACATCATGTCTTCCTATCTAGTGTGAGAAGTCTTTCCCACCCATTCTGATGGTCAATTTCAGTCTGAACTAATCAGACTCCTTCTATTGGTGATATGGCTAAACTTGATGGTCTCTCTAAATCACCTGTAGAGGGCATCAAATGAATCAGTTCAATAGAATAGGCAAAATGGGTTAGATGAGTTCTGCATTGTAAACAGAAACAGCCTAGGATAGCAAGCACAGCGTCTACACCCTAGTAAACCATCTTCGCAGACAGGCTAAACCAGGTTGACCGTAACCGACAGGCCTTAAACCCATCAATAAAGTAGGAAGATGTCTACCCCAAGTATGGAAAGACTTTCTTGGATAGAATGGGCAGATGAGAACAATTTGTTCCAACTACCATGAAGGTGGCAGAAGCAGCTGCTTAGAGCTTGGTCAGACATTGAAAACACCAAGGTCATCCACTGCATCCTGGGCCATTCCTGGTCTTCCTGACTTTTGTCTTGCCTTTGGACTTGACAATTTTGTGCAATTCTGCCTCACTTAAATCCAAATTATGTGTGAGTCAAGACATCACCCTGTGATGTCATTAGTCCTTTTGGAAAATGAAGAATGAACAACAACAACTGATGTCATTCATTTCAATATTGGTGGTGTAATTTTTTGTTTATTTTTATCCTGTATCTCTGAGGTGGTATAGTGACTATATATATACAGCCTCTATCTCTGACGTGATCTTCCCTGCAGCAAGCAGGTAACAGTACAGTACTGTTTCCTTATCTGTTTTCCTGATCTGTAGCGTAACATTCTAACATCCAATGGAAAGGAAAACTGAAGGGAGAGGAATGGGGGTACGTTGAAATAATCACCAAGTTGATTTCGCTGCTGAGCCAAGGAGAAAAAAGAATTTTGAAACCTGAATGGAAAGGGGAGATTTTTTTTGTGAAATTTCTGAAACAAAGCCTACAATGTTAGAAAGTAAATAGCCTGTACATTTATCTTCTTCTCTTCCCAGAGACAGTGGAGCAGAAAGAAAGAATGTGCTATTCTTATTCCTTCTCGATGGGAGTCACATTCCAATCAGACATGCAGATGGAAAATCATCCTATGCCCTATAGACAGTAGAGCAAATGTTCCATGTCTGACTTAGGAATTTGTTTCTTGCTTGTTTCTATTTCTGTCTTGGCTAACGATTTATGCGAATTATATCAGACAGTGGTTGGCCTTTCTGTCTCAGTTTATTCATCTGTAAGATGGGGATATAGCTGACCCCAGACAGGAAAGGGATTTGCTTTGTATCAAATTACGTGGCAAAATGGACTGGGAGAAAAAGCCCAGGGCTGAGAGTCAAGAAACCTGCATTCTAACTGGCTCTGTCAGCAATGAGCTGTGTGCCCGGATGGATCAAGAACAACTTTTTTGTCCTTCGTTGTCCTCATTTATAAAATGGGGATGCTGACCATCAAGGTATAGTCAAAGGAGGCAGCAAACCTGGCTGCAAGTCTTGGCACCATCACTTGCTAGCTAGTCTTGAACCATCACTTTATCATTCTAAGTTGCCTAATAGGGGCTTTCTCAAGTGAGATAATATTTGAAAAGTGCTTAGTGTGGTTTCTGGCACGCTGTGGGTCTCATATAAATTCTTTTTTCCTTCTCCCTCCTTCTATCTTTCTCTGCCCACCATGCAAGGTTGGTGGGAGGCTTGAAGGAGATGATATATTTGAAAGCACTTCATAATGTTTAAAAATGTGAATCATAACAATTCTTAGTATGACTACAGCCCACCATGTTAAGCTATGTGAGGTTAAATGAAAGACAAAATGTGATAGAATTTGGGAAAGTACGGTGCTTCCCTGAGGTTAGAGTTTGATCATTGTTATCACTACTAATAATAAGACATTCTGCTAAAGAATCAGAGGCAAACTTGGTGTAATATAGAGCTGGCCTTGGTGCCAGGAATGCTTGGGATCTAGTCCTACCTCCTGGTGGCACGGTCTTGGGCAAAGTCATTTAAATTAGCAAACACTACCAATCAGGATGTGATTTATTGTTTGGTTTATGGTCTAGACTTGAGAAAGTGATGGAGAAAATTCTAATAATGCAGATTAAAATTAAAAGTGGGTGGTGGACACCTTCCTTCCCCCCTCCAGCTGTTTGTTAACTATTTGCCAGAACACCCCTGCCTATTAGTAGTGAAATCACAGGTCCCAGTCCAGGGCCTGTCCCTGCAGTATCCCAAGAAGAAATTCTTGAGAGACAAGTTTGTGCAAGAGGACCTTTTTTTTTTTGGTACACTGCTTATGAGTTGCTGGCTCATTTGAAAATAAAAGTTTTATGGGTTTGGTTTTATTTGTTATTTATTTTCAAATTTAGTTTTTACAGATGTTTTATGGGCATCTTACTCTTTTAAATGAATATCAATATTGCTTCCTCAAACCCTGAAATCTGGATATACTGATTTGTTTGCAATAGACCACAGGTATTCACAGGGTATTTAGTGAGCTTCAGATGGGAAAGAACCATTTCAGTGGAGCCAGGTGGGGCCATGGGAAAGGAAAAATATGAGGAATTATTCTTTCTCCCTCTCTCCCTCCCTCCCTCCCTTCTTCCTTCCTTCCTTCCTTCCTCCCTTCCTTCCTTCCCTCCCTTCTTCTTTCCTTCCCTCTCTCCCTCATTCCTTTTCTTCCTTCCTTCCTTACTTCCTTCCTCCTCTCTTTCCCACCTTCTTTTCTCCCTCTTTCATTTCTTTTCTTCTTTCTCTCCTTCCCTCCTTCGTTCTTTCCTCCCCTCCTGTTTTTCTTTCTCTTTCTTTCCCATATGAATGAAGACCACTCCAGCTTATATAACACGGCATGAGCTAGAGATGAATTAATCATGGCATATTGCAAAGAAACAAAGTGCCTGATGTTCATTTCCCAATCAGTCAAGGATCTCAGGGACCAGGGGCCCCTTGGTGATGAGGAAATTAAATATTCCATCCTGGTCGGGTCTATGGTGAGTCAGGGTGAAAAGACATAATGATGGGGCATGTCTATGATCATCTGGCCTGTAGCAATCATCAAATTCTGGGACTGAATGGGGAAAAAACCTGGAGATGAGCAGGGAGCCACACGCACTAGCCGATTCTCTGTGTAACCTAAGCCTCCAGCTACATCTGGGCACCTCATGTTCTTTTTTGTACCTTGGAGAAGGAAAAAAACCCCACACCACCTTGTTGAAAGATGAGCTAAGCCCTGGGAAGGGAGCTGGAAGAAGAGGCAGATGATGAGCATCTTTAGATAACGGGTGTCTCCTTGAGGAAAATCACTCAGGAGAAAGGAGCGGAGCTAGAGAGACTGGACATTTGGATAACTAGGGATTGGCAGCTTTCTAAAGTTGACTGGCCAAGACTGCTTTTACCCACTATCTTGCAAGTAGGGGTTGGAGATGAAGGGAAATTCAAGCACCCTGGATTAGGAACAGATGGTTGAAGGGATATGGGTGACACAGTTGGCTTGTCCTTCCAGCCTAAACACAGGAACTGCCAAAAATAACCTTAAATGGCACCTTTCGTGGCACATGCCAAAGTTTGCCAGTCCCTAGGCAGTGACAGAATAATGATCATCTCTAGAATCTGTGATTTCATCAATGTCAGCAGCTCCCTGAGGGGAACTCTCCCTACTAGAGAGGCAGCTGGGCGTAGTAGACAGCACTGGGCCGGGCTCAGGAAGACTGAGTTCCAATCCCACCCCAGATACTTACTAGACCCTAGTAAAGTCACTTAACCTCTGTTTACCTCAGTTTCTTCAACTATAAAATGAGGGGAACAACAGCTTTTACTTCTTAGGGTAGTTGTGAGGATCAAATGAGATAATATTTGTAAAACACTTAGCAGAATGCCTGTACATAGTAGGTGCCTTATAAACGCTTATTCCCTTCCCTTTCACTATCCATGAGGATTAGCTCCTTCTTTGTAACTCTAGAGAGGTGGCCTAGAGTTAAGAAGACCTGAGTTCAAATTCTACCTCTGACCCATATTAGATGTGTGATTTTGGTTGAGTCACCTAACTTTGAGGCAGTAATGATAATAGTAGAAGGAATAAGGATAGGGACTGACCTTGTGATTTCCTTGGTCTGGGGAGCTAATAGGTGAGGAAACTCACTTGTCCGATGCAAGCTGGGACTTCTCTGCAGCTTATAGTCTTAGAGAATTGTTGGAGGGCTGAAGAATGTGCCCATAGTCACACAGCCGGTGTTTGTCAGGGGATACTTGAACTCAGGTCTTCTTGGCTTCAAAGTCTGCCCTTCACCTGCAGTAACATTTTTTTTTAAAATAGCACTATACAACTTACAAAACACTTTCCTCCAGACATCCCTATGAGTTAGTTGATAAGTCCACGTGTTAGGATCCCCATTTTTACAGATGAGAAAGCAGAAGTCCAGAGTGGTGGTCTCTGGGAGCTAATGGTTTGGCCGGCTAGCCATAAAAGAAGGTTATAATTGTGTAACCCAGATTATTTACTGATGGGTTGTGCCTTTCCCTTTCTAGTGGCTGACACCCGTTAGCTACTCCCTCAGGACAGCAATGAGGACAAGGCAACTGGGGCTTTGCCTTTTAAGTCCTGGATTTAGAGGACCCTGGAGGTGACTTTAGAGGGTATTTGACAGTCTTTGCAGTCCTTCAAAAATGTAGAAACAACACTGTTTAGCGTCTACAGTTATCCCTTTCGTACCTCAGGGGGTTAGGGGCATGGCGCCCACACGATATGGAAAATCTGAGTAAAGTTGTTTGATCCTTCTTTTGCACCAGAGAAGAAGTCTATTTTTTTCTTTTTCTTTTATGGGATGTTTACAGTACCTTATTGTAAAATTTGGGTAAAGTATTTGGTCATAGGCTCTGTCTCACCTGCGGGCTTTCCCATGTCTTCTGGGGCTTGCTCAAAACCCCCCAAAATTCCCATTTAATTTCTTATGCCAACCTGAGATGTATTGAAAACAATGATAGGGAAAGTCATGATATGGAAGGCATAACTGTAGTTAGCAACAGTAGTTAAAAGAGGAGAAGCTATTCTATGGCCTGGGGTTATAGAGGAATGTGATCACAGTTTTTTTTTCTGTTTATTTAATTTATTTAATATATATAGTTTTCAGCATTGATTTTCACAAGAGTTTGAATTACAAATTTTCTCCCCATTTTTACCCTCCCCCCCACTCCAAAATGGTGTATATTCTGGTTGCCCAGTTCCCCAGTCAGCCCTTCCTTCTGTCGCCCCACTCCCTTCCCATCCCCTTTTCTCTTCCTTTCTTGTAGGGCAAGATGAATTTCTGCACCCCATCTGCCTGTGTATCTTATTTTCTAGTTGCATGAAAAAACTTTTTTTTTTTGTTTTTGAACATCTGTTTTTAAAACTTTGAGTTCCAAATTCTCTCCCCTCTTCCCTTCCCACCCACCCTCCCTAAGAAGTCAAGCAATTCAACATAGGCCACATGTGTATCATTATGTAAAACCCTTCCGCAATACTCATGTTGTGAAAGACTAACTATATTTTGCTCCTTCCTAACCTATCCCCCTTTATCCAATTTTCTCCCTTGACCCTGTCCCTTTTCTAAAGTGTTTGTTTTTGATTACCTCCTCCCCCATCTGCCCTCCCTTCTATCATCC
>CM053624.1:76320316-76352899 GCA_028646595.1 Phalanger gymnotis | reverse complement strand
GTTGATTTCAGAGCTATTACAGCCAGCTCTGCCACACCAGCACTCCTCCTTCCCCAAGAACTCCCAACCTGGACTGGACTCAGATCTTCAGCAGGCTCTGCACTCCTGCTCTGATCCACCACTTAATTCCTTCCACCAGATGGGCCTGGGGCCAGAAGCAACTGCAGCAACTGGGTTGGTGGCTAAACCATGAACTCTATCACCCTGTCCCCAGCAGCTTTTCCCACTAACCTTCTCTGTTGTCTTTGGTGTTTGTGGGTTGAGAAGTCTGGCAACTGCCGCAGCTCACTGATTCAGGGCGCCAGGGTCCACTCTGCCCAGTTCCTGGTCTGGTTGGTCCGCGTGGCCCACGCTGGGCTCTGCTCCGCTCAGCTCAGCTCCCAGCTCCATGCGCCCATGCAGGATAGACCTCACCCAGCAACTATCCAGGCTGTCCTGGGCTGGAGCCTTGCTACCCTCTGCTATTTTATGGGTTCTGCAGTTCTAGAATTGGTTCAGAGCCATTTTTTATAGATTTTTAGAGGAACTTGGTGTGGAGCTCATGCTAGTCCCTGCTTTCCAGCTGCCATCTTGGCCCTAAATCGTGATCACAGTTTTAGGGCTGGAAAGGGTCCTAGAGGACAATGAATTCAACCCACTCTCTGCCTTATCATGCTCCTCCCTCTCAAGTGAGCATGTGCTTCATGCTGCCTGTCCTGTAGCACTAGCCCCAGAGGCAGAAATTCTTCCTTAAAGCCTTTTTCCCTTCGAAGCTCTTGGTTTAGTCTCCATTTCACGACTTAAGCCTATCTTCTGGGTTTTATTGAAGCAAGAAACTCTTTGACTTGACCCTGGCTTTCTGGTTACCTATATCTTAGTTTAGGCCAGAGTTGGGAAACTGTGAAGTGCATGTAGTAAGCTTTTAATACTTGTTGAATTGAATTTTCCTCTTAACTATTATTTAGCTTGTTGTGACATTGGCCTCCTCATCCGTATAGTGGGGATAGCAATACCTGATTTACCTACATCAAAGAATAGTGAGGATAAACCAGAATAATGCTATGTAGATGTCTTTTTAAACCTTAAAGGAATATACAGAGGGTCCCCAAAAGATTTCCTTGGGTTTTAAGCTCTAATAGTTTTAATGACTTTAAGTTTTAAAAGCTTAAAATCACACAAAGACGTTTAGGGGGCTCAACTATTATTATTAAAATTTTAGAACCTACATAAACTATGAGCTATTTAACATTTTCATATTTTTATTGTATTTAACTCTCTTCCCTCTTTTATATATTCACTTACATTGCTTCACAGTAAATGACCTCTAAATACCTAAGAAGCAGGCACGCTTGTTATCAGGGTGTGTCTATTTGGGGATGGGGGGAGCAGAAAACATTAGTAAAGAAAATCTTGTTCCCTTCTTCCACTTTTCCTCAGAAAGGTGATCAAGAGCTTGGGGGGCCCTCACAAACAAGGACAAGTGATGGCTACTAGAAACCTGAAGGAGGTACCAGTGAGCTACAATGTAGGCTTACTGACGAGAAAAAAGCTGGTGATTTTAAGGGGTATGGTGTGTGCCCCGACACTGAAGGGAGGTAAAAAGTAAACATGATTTCTCTTATTCATTTAGATACTTAGAGACCCAGAATAATAATAAATATAATATAAAATAATGATAAAACAACAACAATAATAATAAATAATAAAATACAATAGTAAATAAATAATAAAAGCTAACATTTATATAGCTTTTTTGAGTTACTAAGCACTTTCACAGACATTATCCCATTTTATCCTCGCAATAAACCTATGATGTAGCTAACAAAAGTAGTAGTATCCTGATTTTACAAATGAGGAAACTGAGGCTCAAGGAGATTAATTGGCTTGTCTACATAGCTAAGTGCTAAACTCTATGACAGAGCTTTACAATAGGATGCCTATAAAGATGACATAGAAGTGGAATAATCAATAAGTAAATAGTTGAAGCAACAGAATACATATAATAATACATTTCTAATTATTTCAAGTACATTTATTGACTCAAACTGAATTAGACACTAGTAGAGGCAATGACATTAAAGGCATTAAAGTAGGGTCTTGGGAGACCTGCTTTAATGAATAGGTAAAAATGAATTACAATTAGCACATCAACTGATTGCAGAAACTGGCGTTTCTAAAATGCTTTAGGCTGCTTGAAGATAACTGGATCCATGAATTTTTAAAACATTCTTCCTTTTCAGTCTTATTTACATTAGATTTCTGCACTATTTATGAAGAATGGATTTATTAAGCAGGTCTGAGCTTCTGTCATCCCCTTTGGAGTTGTCACAAATTACAGATTAACACAGTGTGAACCAAATGGGACTTCTATCTGCACTTTTTGAAAGACCAAAGATGGTTTTAGTCATCAAAACTGGTTGAGCACCATGATGATATTCCACTTGTCTTCCATAACTGAGGCCAGATACAGTCAAACAAGTTGAATTTCATAGTTAGAAGAGACATTATTGACCATCTAGTCTAATCTGTACCTGAAAAAGAATTCTTTGACCATGGAAACCCATACTTGGATACTTCAATGTAATTGTGATCTCAGTAATATACCATTCAGTTTAGGTCCACTGTATTCATCTCTTTGTCCTGTAGCATATAAGGCAATTGTGGAGGATACAGAAGGCGAAGACCTGGTGGTCCTTCCCCTCAGGGAACTTCCAGTTGAGTTGGGAAGTTAAGTAATCACAGAGAAAAAAGAACGATACTAGGGCCTATATGGTTAAGACTACAAGTCTGTGTTATAGACTATAACTATGTTGCAAGTTCAGAATTGGGGCAATTCTTTTTCCTTGACTCAACCAACTTTTCTTGCATGGTAGCAAAAAGAGGAGGGAAGAGGAAGAACAGGAGTTGGAGGAAAATGAATAGGGTAGTGAAGACATAGAAGGAGAAATAGAAGAATGAAAGCACATATCCTGATGACAGCATTACTGTGGTGGGAACTCATCTCAGTTTATTTCTTCACTTTGTGGTTCCCTCTGAATCTGTATGGACCTCTTCCTTTGAGGAGGGTCTGTCATCATCAAAGACGGATATATACTCTGTACGTAGGCATCTTAGTGACTCCTTTGCATCCTCTTTGCTATAATAATCCATCACCCCGACTTCTAACAATCTCAAAGGAACTCATTCCTGAAGTCATTCTACCAAGAGCTATGATGCTATTCCTGATGAAACAGAATCTAGCAAAACCTTTCTCTGGAAATTTGTACTGATTTTTTTTGGTGAAACTATAGTCTTACGCACACGCACATGCACACACAAACACACACACACATATATATAATATATAGTTATACTGTTATATAAGATAACAATATTAACAGTAGTAGTAGTATCATTAATAAAATTTTACATATTCTTGGTGTTTTATACATTTCAGAGAGACTCCCCACACAAAATGTTATTTTATCTTTTAGAAAAATCTTGTGAATTACACAGCATTAGTTTTATATCCATTTTACAGATGAGGAAACTTGAGACCCAGAGAAGCCAAGAACACTGCCCCGGGGTCACAGTAATTGTAGGGGAAAGAGTGTTTGAAGCCAAAATACCTGGGTTGTTGCTCCTCTCCTGCTTTCTAGCTAACTGTGTGATCTTAGGGGATTCATGAGCTTCTCTGCAGCCTTCTACAGCTTCATCTTTAAAAAGAAAGGAGCTCATACTTGACGATCTCTAAGGTCTTCTCTGGCTCTGATATTTCATGATTCTAAGTTATTGGCAGAGTCAGGGACATCTTTAATTTTTTGACAGTACCAATATTGTATAATCCTCATTTTCAAGTCATAATTAGATAAGAATCATAATTGCTTATGTTGATTTTAAACGGATTTCTGAAGGGTATTAGCAGAAAGGAAAAAGGCTTTTAATAGATGTTGCCATGTGATGATGATAATACTAATTAACTTTTATATAGTGCTTACTATGTGCCAGTCACTGTGCTAAATGCTTTATAATTATTATCTCATCTGATCTTCACAATACTCCTGGGAAGGAGGTGCTATTATTATGCTCATTTTACAGATGAGGAAACTGAGGCAAAGGAACATACCCAAGGTCACATAGCTAGCTAGTATCTGAGACTGTATTTGACCTCAGTTCTTCCTGACTCCAGGCCTGACACTCTATCCATTATGTCACCTCCAAACTAAGTAGGAGGAAAAGGTTTTCAAAGTATAGAGAAATAGCAGAAGCAATCAGAACCATGTGGGAGCAGGATGAAGTATGCATCGCCTTCATCATCTTGTCTGGCACGGGAGCCGTCTCATGCTTTCAGTAAGTCTGTAGAAGATGAGCCCACATCCCAATCCTTGCCTTCAGTTACAGAAAACATCCATCATTTCATCCACCCAAACAATAGTCCTTTGAATATTAAACATAAAAGAAGAATAGTAGGATGCTGGCTTGTCCCAGGACAGTTTCTATGTGAATTCTATTGAATACATATTTGATAAGAATGACAAATAATTACAGTAATTGACCTGAAAAAAGGTTCTAACCTTGGTTCTTTGAATATTGAGTATTTTTTCTTACTTTTAAAGAGCCTCTTTAAAAAAAAATCATCGTGGCAGTTTACACTTGATATTTCCTCTTCCCTTTAAACACCTTGCTTTATGGTAATGTGCACCACCCCTCCTCCCCTTACCCCCACTTCCTCCATTTGTCCTCTCTGTCAGGAAACAGGCCGTGATTGTTTCAGTCCCAAGTTCTCAGCCTAGACCAAGTGCCACCACCTCCATGATTGGCTTAATGAATGGCATAGAAGCATGTTTTCCAAAGTTGTCCTGGGGACAAGATTGGCCCTGCTGGCCCTGCAGCTCCTAGGGGTGACATAGCGTTGCCTCAAACTCATCTATCCATGGCCAGTGTTGCCCTCTAATCAGCCTTTCTCCCCCTCCTTTGAGCTCTTATGAGCCTTGTCTTTCAGCAAGTGTGAAACAATTTCCTCTTTTCACAGAGGCGCAGTGGCAGGCAGATTAATGAACCTTAACACAACGGAGGCCCGCCTAACAAAAAAAAAAGTCTGAAAGGCATTCTGCAGTCCCCTGTGGCATCGCACCCTGTGAAGGACAATTATAAAAAGACCACAGAGAAACTGGGCTTCCTTCCCTTGCCCACAATTTCTGTGGCTCAGAGCCACCCTAGAGAATCCTAAAAAAACGATTATTCAATTACTTCTTGTTTCCCCTACCTTGACTTTCCCTACCTTATGTACACACCACTCCCTGCTGCCCCACTTCCTCAGAATATCAAGGACTGTGACTCTTGACATCTTTAGACATAAATGACACTACAGGGATTGGTTTTCCTTAAAATACACACAAAGTTTCTGCCATCCTCTTGTTAAGACTTTTGGTTCAGAGGCTGTGATGGATGGGTGTGGCTTCTATTTCAGAGAGACCGTGAGAATGACCAGCACTTATTTAGCTGGCTCAGCTGTGACCAATAACTCCAGCCAAAGCATCAGGGAAATGAGGCAGGTTGGTAGTTTTTGTTTTTAGGGAGATGTTTGTGTGTTGTTGTCGTCTCTCTTTCCCTCTCCTCCCCTCCCCGGCCCCCTTCGGTGGAGCTGGCTCAGACTCTCTTAACACACTGGTGTGTGGGACTCTCCCTCAAAATGTGAAACAGATGGTCCAAGTGTGGGACTCAGGGATATTTGCTTTGGAAACATAGGGCATGGGTGTCTGTGCAAGAATTCTCAGCAGCTGAGGGTCTCACTGTGCCTGAACTAAGTGTCCATATGATGTAGGGAACCCCTGAAGGATGTGGTTGCCAGCTCCTGGACTGCCTGGGAGGGAATGGTAGCAGTGAGACCAATGGAGGGATGCTGCTGTTGTTGAGTCATGTCCAACTCTGCATGACTGCATTTGCAATTTTCTTGGTCAAGACACTGAAGTAGTTTGTCATTTTCTTCTCTAGTTCATTTTTCAGATGAGGAAACTGAGGCAAACAAGGCTAAGTGACTTGCCCAGGGTCACCAGCTAGTAAGGGGCTGAGGCCAGATTTGAACTCAGGAAGATGAGTCTTCCAGACTCCAGTTCGCCCCAGTGCTCTATCCACTGCACCACCTAGGCGCCAACTGAGGCTTACAGAGGTTAATTGGCTTTGCCTGAAATCTCTGAGCTGGTAAATGGCAAAGATGATTCTAAGTCCCCCTCATCTTTCCCCTCTGCTACCGTACCTCTCCAATGCTGTGAGAGTCTCAGAAATGCTTCCAGAGCGCTCTGCACACATAGAATGTTTATTATATTGTTCATATTAATAAAATAATGATAGCTCTCGTTTATACAGTACTTTATGGCTAACAAAGCACTTTACACATATTATCTCATTTGATAATAAAAGTTAATGACTGACAGGTTGTCTCACTGCAGCTGTTTATGGATTGTTATTTATTATTATTAGTATTGCCAAGAGCTGTGATTTATACATGGGGGAAACACTCAGCGTGGAAACTTCTTCTGCCCTGCCCCTCCCTCCCACCAGCTGCCTATTGGCAACCCTTCCATCACTTAGAGAGTCAGAGACTCGTCTGTGGTCCTGAGCAATTTACACTTGTTCATACAGCTACTCTTTGTCAGAGAAGGGACTTGAACTCTGGCCTTCCTCACTGTTAGGTTGGCCTTCTAGACATTAAATTACACTGCTTCCCCTGATAAATGGCTAAATAGAATATTCAGGTATAGCTACACGAGGGCTAGGTAGGGCAGTTAGTTGAAATCTCAATATTAAATGCAGAAGGCAGTGTGAGACCAGACCCATAAAATCCTTGGGAAAGAGCTCCCCCTGTTTTTTTGAGAAAACGCTTTTGTGACCCTTGACAGTCAAATAGCTTGGAAATTATTCTTCTCTGACTCCCTCAGGGGCCTCCCCTTCTGAGTGAACGGAGCAGCTCTCCAGAGACAAGTCACGTTTTTGCTCTGTGATTTGGATAACGGAGAAAGGATTTTGACATATGAGGGCAACCTCTTCCTAGCCAACTTCCCCTTTGGCTATTATTTCTGGACATGGCCACATATTTTCACAAATATATAGAGTTATCGCTGGTGTCACAAGTGGAAATGGCCTTCCAGGCCCTGGCAGGAGAGAGTCTTAGTGTCTTGGGGAGGCCAAGGAGAGCATAGTTTGGCTGTCAGGCGCAAGATAGCTCTCGTTGTCTTTGGAGAAGATGAGGTGGCCATAGGTGACCATAGGGGAAAAGCCCTCCTACTTCTTTTCCCTGTGATGATATCTTACCTATTTAAGGACAATGTTTGTCTATTTCTTGAATACTTCCTGTTTGCGAAGCTCCGTGATTGATGCCAAGCATATGGACACATGAGTAGGATGTGGCTCTTCATATCTTGTAGTTTAGCAGAGAACGTAAGAAAAGTACAAAATAAACGTAAGAAAAAGCAGCATGTAATAAATATTATAAGTGTGATATGAACAGAAAGCAATGGTGGTTAGGGGAGAGCAATCACTAGCATAACATGGTGCCTTCCATGTAATAGAAGCTCACTAAATATTTGTTAAATGAGGTAGCAAATTGGGAGGAGGGGTGGAGAATCAAGGAAGGCTTTCTGGAGGAGGTAATATTTTATCTGGGCCTTGAAGCACGATTAGGATTTTGGAAAAGAGATGTGTGAGTGAGTGTGCTTGTATAGGAGACAGAGAAAGACAGAGAGAGGGACAGAAACAGAGAGAAAGAGACAGAAAGATACAGAAAGAAACAGAGAAGGGGGGGATAGGGAGCAGCTCTGGATGAGGTACCATGGGAAAGTGTATTTTGAGCCACTAGGAATCTGTTATGAAAACAATGGGTTCTTGAGTGGGTGGGAGCTGAAAGTACAGAATATATTTAAGTTCATGGAAGGATGGGGGTGGGGGGAAGGGCAAAGAATTACCATACAAGTTCCACATGCTTGAAAGTTTTGTCTAGGGCCAGCTCAGTCGATTGTATGCTTTGATATATTCCCTCCAATGTTGCAAACAGACATCCATCTACGGCTCTGTATGAAGTCCATCCAATGTGCTATGGGCCTTCTTCTGGGTCTCTTGACGTTATTTGCGTACCGTTGTCACACACAAGCTGTTCCTTTGTTATCCCTTCTTTTCTAGTCCATCACACATTTCTCTGATATCTTTTCCCTCGCCTCTCCCCTCACTCCTCTAGACTTGTGCTTTCATCCGTACAGAGAGCTCCAGGTGAGAAGTTTTCCATGCCCGTTCAATCGCACTTTCTCTGCCACTTAGAGTCTCTCAGAGAATTGCCTGAAGTACCAAAAAGTTAAGTGATACACTTAATTTAACCAGCTCTTTTCCCACCATACCACCCTGCCTCTTTTATTACATGAAGTTATTTGCAGCCTACTTAGGCCCACTATAATTGTCTCTCACTTTGACCCCAAATTATGTTTCCCCAATTGTGGTTGTGGTGTTCTAGGACCTGCAGCCACAAAGCATCACTAGAGACACATTGGTGCCCAGATTGCCCACCTAAACCAGTCAGTGGAGCATGAGACCCTTAATTTCAAGGTTGTGAGTTCCACATTAGGTTCAGAGGTTTTCTTATCAATAGCATATTTGAGGGGGAAGAGAAAAAAAGTAGAAAGCAAAAATAATAGCTCCCATTTATGCATCATCATAAAACTGTTCATTCCCTTTCTGTTCATGCACTCATTTGATCCTCCCAACAACCCTGTGGGAGATTAATATTCAAATATCTTTCCCATTTTACAGAGGAGGAAATGACCTCAGGGAGATGAAGTGACTTGTCCAAGGTCACACATCTCAGTGATGTGAACCAAGCTCTTCCTACTCCAAATTCAGCCCTCTTGTCATGATGCCATGCTACATATCTGTAGCTGTCATATGTACCTAGGAGACTTTCTAGCCACTGGCACTACAGTGGAAAGATCTCTGGATTTAAGGATTAGGCTGCCTGGCTTCTAGTATAGGTTTTGTGATTCACTTTCTGGGGGCGGTTCCTAAACAAAGCACTTTGTCTTTCTAATCCTCAGTCTTTCCATCTTGTGAAATGAGGGTTTGGACTAAATGATTTCTAAGGTCCACTCTGGCTCTGTCATTCTGATTCCTTCATAGATGGCTCCCTTAATTTCTTTCCAAGTAGCAGAATCCTTGTACATTTCTCAGACAAGAGAATTCAATCTTATTTCAATGATAGGGCATCAAGATAAGCAGTCGGATAGGAATGCAATTTACCTTACTAGCTCTCTTTGCTTGGTGACTCTGCAGCTGATTTGGGAAATCCTCAGGATCTAAATGTCTTGAATCCACAAAATGGGGAGAAAATGATGCTAAGACAATTCTCTGGACTGATGGGAAAAGTACTTTCTTTATAGGATAATAATAGCAAAGTACTTTGTAAACCTTAAAGCACTGTATGTTTCTTCTTCTACTACTCCATAATGGTAAAAACCCTTTTCAACTCTGATGTCCAAAATGCTCCCTAAAGTCAATGACCCATTTGGGAAAGAGTATGTGTAATAGGCTATCATGAGCTATAAAAGGCTAGACATTTATTGGATGTTTTAAAAAATAGCATTTGTTACTGCTAGCCTCCATCAAGCAGGAAAAGAGGGCTGGGAACCGAATGCCCCAATACATTTTCATGATCTTGGGTGAAAGGCCTGCAAAGAACAAGAAATCACATTTTTCCATTGGACAAAGGTCACAGAGATGCTTGTAATCTTGCATCTTGGAAAAGAATGATGGCCAGCCTAATCGGACCAATAGTCTTGGTGGGTGGGAGCAATGGAAAGAAATGTGCCTTATAAGTGGGAAATAGTGTATGAGAGAATGGTTAGGACTGGCAGCACTCCCGGAAACACAAGGACGTTTCCAGAGCCAGCAAGCCTTCAGCTTAATATTACATAGCCACATGATTTTAAAAGCCAAACAAGTCCGTAATATACAAAATCATCAGATGTTCACCAATGTTGGCTGCAGGTTTAGGGTAATATTTTTTTATTTTTCCCATCGGTATTTTGACTTGATGTCTTCCTACTCACAGGGTTATATAGACTGAACACCACAATCTTTTTCATTAGAGGATTAATTTTTTTCTTAACTTCAATAAAGTGAGAAAGGGGTCACTAATGGTATGAAACCTAACAGAAGGGAGTCCTGACCGTGGAATTCCAGTAGAGAAGATATCTGTTTTCTAATCTTGGGGATTAGGATAGGATTGAAAATTTCAGTTACCTCCATATTGTTATAGCTTGCCGGCATTTTAGTGTTGAACCTAGACTAGAGACACTGGGTGGGGAGCATGATGCTATCTAAAGCCTTATGATCAACTGGAATGTGTTTTATAATATACAATGTAGTAATGATGATCTATAGACCTGTTGCTGGACACCTACTAAAAAGAATAATTCATTGACCTGGGATAAGGGAAGCTTATGAGAGAAGAAGGGAAACAAACCCTGACCTGGATACATAAAAATCATTTATTTGGCTTCCAAGAGGGAACACACACACACACACACACACACACACACACACACACACACACACACACACACACCCCAGATTAATGGATTGGATTTGTAAATCTTCAACTGTATTTTTTAGTCCTATAAAGCTGAATCATAGAATTTCTGTGCTTCTTCTCTTGGGAAATTTTACACATTTACATGATACTTTACAATTTGCAAAAGATTTTGCTAACAACAGTATATGGCTGAGATAGGGCTTAGTCCCAGATCTTCCTGATTTCAATGCTGACCCTCCTTCCATTGTGCTATGCTGCCTCAGTGTACATTTGTTTGTTTTGTTTTGTGTTGTTTTTACAGATGAAACAACTGAGTCTTAAATAGGTCAAGTACCTCACTTGGGGTGGCATGGATGGAAAGTAGACTCAAACCTAGGACATCTAACTCTAAAATCAGAGATCCTCCAGCTTCATTACACATAAATCTTAAATACATCTTCTTTGGAGTGAATGCTGTCGACAGGTTCTTCTCTACTCCAAAAAATGTTACAGTGAGGAAAACAAAATGATTTATGATTAATGAACAATAGGAATGTGGTTAAATCGGATTGGCTTAGGAACCAACTGGGCAATTCTCTCCTTTAAAGCTGCATCTATAATGCAACCTTGGAACTGAAAGTTTTCTTAAAGTTCTATACAAGTAAAAATATCTCTTTGTTTATGCAATGCCAAGTAATGGATTTGACTGGATGGTTCATCTTTCAGATGGTTAACTTGACTTTTGGTAAACAGTCTCAGCAGAGGAAAAAATCAAATTGGCATATGTTATCATACAGACCAAATAAGGGGCCAAATGATTGAATTCTTCATTTTTTTTTCATGTGCTACTTCAGTGCCATGTAGAGAGCTAGCTGTAGTCCATGTGGTTAGATAATAAGAACAAAAAGGGCATTGACTGGCACATCCTATCTAGCAATGCCAAGGGGGAAGATATGGTCATTTCACTGGGGAGATATGCCTAACAACGTGCAGGTGCTGAGACTAGAAATGAAGAACCCTAGTCTACAGTTTTCCTTTTGTATTAATGAGCTAGAAGACAGACTGCGTCTTATCTAAACTTTATCATTTCCTCTAGCACTTAGTATACTCTTTGTGATTTTGGAAATAGCATGGAGCTGGAAGTCTAGAGAACTAAGGTCTAATCCCAGATCTTTCACTCACTGTATGTCCTGTACCTCGTCATTTACTCTTTTATGTTCTTCAAACCCATTGGTAAAATGAAGATCACACCCTTATTGCCTATCTCTACTTCACTGGAATGTTTGGGGCATCCAGTGTGATCACAGATATGAAACGTTTTGAAGGTAAAAGGCCAAAAGAAATGTTATCATACATGGCATAGCGGATAGACATGGGTAGCATAGTAGGAGAGGGAGAACCTAGTCAGGGTTGGGAAACTTGTGGCCTCAAGGTCACATGTGACCTTCTAGGTCCGCAAATATAGCAGACTGAAACCAAACTTCACAGATCAAATACCCTTAATAAAAAGATTTATTCTGTAAAATTTGGACTCAGTCAAAAGGTCATACCCAAGGACCTGGAAGGTTACATGTAGCCTTGAGGCCACAGGTTACTCACTCCTGAATTAAAATCTTACTCTGCTAGTTTCAAGACCCTAAGTCTCACTATGCCTATCTTTCCTCATCTGCAAAATGGAGGAGCTGATCTATAGTCATATGAAAAATGCTCTAAATCACTATTGATTTGAGAAATGCAAATCAAAACAACTCTGAGGTATCATATCATATCCATCAGATTGGCTAACATGACAAAATAAGAAAATTATAAATACTGGGGAAGATGTGGGAAAATTGGAACACTAATCCATTGTTGGTGGAGTTGTGAACTGATCTAACCATTCTGGATAGCAATTTGGAATTATGCCCAAAGGGCTATAAAACTGTACATATCCTTTGACCTAGTGATACCACTTCTAGGTCTGTATCCCAAAGAGAATATATAAATGGGAAAAGGACTCACATGTACAAAAATAATTATAGCAGCTCTTTTTGTGGTGGCCAAGAATTGGAAATTGAGGGGATGATCATCAACTGGGCAATGGCTGAACAAGTTGTGGTATATGAATGTAATGGAATACTATTGTGCTGTAAGAACTAATGAGCAAGCAGACCTCAGAAAAACCTGGAAAGATTTGTATGAATTGATGGTGAGTGAAATGAGCAGAACCAAGAGAACATTGTACACAGCAACTACCACATTGTGCAATGACTGACTTTGATAGACTTAGCTTTTCTGAGCAATGTAAGGGATCTAAGACAACTCCAAAAGACTCATGATAGAAAATGCTATCCACATCCAGAGAAAGAACTTTAGAGTCTGAATGCGGATCAAAGCATACTATTTGCTCTCCTTTACTTTTGTTGTTTTGTTTCTTCTTTCTCATGGTCCCTCTCATTAGTTCTAATTCTTCTTCATATTGTGACTAATGTGAAAATATGTTTAATATGAAGGCACAAATTGAGTTTATATCAGATTGCACACCATCTTGGGGAGGAGAATATTTGAAACTCAAAATCTTATAGAAGTGAATGTGGAAAACTAAAAATAAGTAAATAAATAAATAAACAACAACAAAACGGAAGAGCTGGATATGATGGTTCCTAGGTTCTTGTTCAGCTCTATGATTCTATCATAAAGTTATTCAAGTTTTATTCCAATAATGGCTCACTAAATGTGATCCATTCTGCTGGTATAACAGAAAGAAGACTGGGCTGGTGGTCAGAGGATCCCATCTTTGCCGCTGAGTGGCCTCGAGTAAGACATTTAACCTATTCTGGCCTCAGTTTCTTCATCTGTTAAAGTGAGGGATTTGAGCCAGATGCCATATAAAGACCCTTCTGCCTCTAAACCTGTAATCCTGTGACTCTATGTTTCTAGAGTTTAAGAGAATGACTGGAGAATTCATGAGGTGGTGTATCTATCTCTGCCAGCAATGGTCCTCAGGTAACAGTGAAGTTCTATGGCAATATTTAGCATAATTGCATCTTATAGTTAGAAGGGACCCCAAAGATAATCTACTTCAACAATTAACAGAAACAAAATTCTCTCTACATCTGCAAGTGATCAGGCAGCTTTTGTGATGAGGAACTCAGTCCCTACCAAGAGAGGCCATTCTACTTTTTAATAGCTCTAAGTATTAAGACATTTTTGCATATGTTGGATTGAAATATGACTGTTGGTACTTTAACCCACTGATTTAAGTTCTTCCCTTTGAAACTAAGATGAATTGTGGAACCTAGCTACCCGGGAATTCAAGGCCTTGTTGGAACCAAAACAACATCCTTTAAAATAAAAAGGAAGGTTCTGACATTTCCACTGATGGAGAGGGGTGGGGCAATGGGAGTTGTCAGAGGGATCCTAGTGTCTGGTTTGAGATTTGGTTTCTTTAAGTGAGATTGTCATACCCACCAGTAAGCATTAGCATTCCACAGGAGAGCAGTGTGGATACAACCATCCCAGAGAGCATCAGGATCCAATGATAAGAATAAATTAAAGATTGCTCCATTTTAAGAAGACTTTAAGAACTTAGCAAGTTCAAAAAAAGAAAATCAATGTCTTACAGGAGATTTCCATCAATCGATTATGATGAAGAGGTGAGGGGTTCCTTGTCTTTCATCACCAAAAGGTTATATTGCTACGGTTTAGGACATTTGTCCCTCAGATATTTTCTTGGAGGGGTAAACAAATCATTTGACTCAAAAGTGGGATTCTTACCTGGAAACTGGAAAGGCGAATGCCACCGGGGTTAGCGGTGACACCAGGGAAAAAGGGTGATGAGTTACCTCCTAAAATGCAAGTCACAGAACCATCGGATGATAAGATTTAGAGCTGAGAGGCATCTTAGAGACCATCTAGTCTAATTCTCCTCGATTTATAGATAACGAAGTCAGAGGGAAGCTGTGAATTGCCCAGTGTGATACGGGTAGTGGGTCAGAGATAAGATTTGAACCCTGATTTTCTTGTATGTTTCACTCTGTCTTTTGCCACTTTGTGATCTGAAATTGATCATCAATCCACTTTGCACCTGCCACTCTGCAATCACCTCTAATCTCATCTCCAGGCTACTAACTCAAGCCTTGATTGTCACCACCTCCCTCAGCCTCATGTCCGCTCTGATTGGTGGGCTGAGGGTGTAGTACCATGCTCCTTCCACTGCCTTCCTTTATAAAGGGCAGAAAAAGGATCTTCAGCTCACTCTACTTTGCATCTGCTGCAGTGCCTGGTTTCAACTGTATGCATAGAACAAGATGTTCCCCTGCTGGGTGCACCCTGGAATCCTCCACCTTTCCTGACTTCTTTTGTGTATTATCAGTCCCTCCCTCCCATTAGATTGTAAGCTGCTTGAGGTCAGGGATTGTCTTTTTTTTTTTTTTACTTAGAGCTTAACACAATGCCTGGCATGTGGGAGGTGCTTAACAAATTTTATTGGATTAAATATTGAAATATGCTCATGGCTACTTTGCTTTTATCTCCATCGGTTGGACATCAGCAAGATGAGATGGTATCCTTTTTTTTTTAAAGAAAATCAGTTACCTTATTCCAAAATAACTCAGCTATGCTACCACTTCCCATTTCAGAGACATGGATGGGACCTAATAAGGGGGCATACATCCAAAAAGCATTTATTATAAAGAGTAGAACGATATAGTAGATTAGTTTCTTATTGCCTGGATTTGAATAAACCATAGCTCAAATCATCTCTCCCTCAACATAACAGTAAGAGATACAATAAGTCTTCCAGGGGAGTGGCTCCAACCCTGCTGTTACAAAGGGATTACCCTATATTATAGAGTACTGAAATTGTAGCAGGTACTTTCAAAATACCTGTTGATCAACAGAGATGAGATGTTTTCCTGCAACACAGTATGCCTGGGGATCATCCCAGAGGACAGACAGGGATTCAATAGGACACTCCCTCTAACAATTCCAGTTCCATTCAGTAAGGTTGTGAGACTTACCAGGAGTGGGCTAAATTTTGGGAGAAGGGAATCAGCATTTATATAATGCCTGCAATGTTCCAGGCACTGTGCTAATCACTTTACAAATGTTATCTTGTTCAATCCTCACAACAGCCCTTGGAGGTGGATGTTGTTATTAACCACAATTTATGATATTTAATTCCACATGTTGTTCAGTTGTTTCAGTTCTATCTGATGTTTTATGACCCTAGTAGGGGTTTTCTTGGCAAAGGGTTGAACACAACTGAAAATGAATGAACAACACTATGTTTCAGGCATTTTACAAATATCTCATTTAATCCTTACAGAACCCTAAGAGGTAGGTGCTATTAGGATCACCCCCATTTTACAATTGAGGAAATGGAAGCAAATGGAAGTAAATTGATTTGCCCAAATTCACACAGCTCTTAAGTATCCGATGTCTGATTGGAACTCAGAACTTCCTGACTCCAGACCCAGCCCTCTGCCCATTGTTCTACCAGCTGAATGAATGGATAGCTTCCAGACAATACACATTCTCCTTCCTGGAGGCCAATATGTGTGGCTCATGAAGTCCATGATTTTCTATACAGATTCCAACACTCTTACTGCTGCCTGGTCTTGCTGAAATTCTCATGATGAAATGAAGCTTTCTGGTATGAGACCAAATCCAGAAATGTCCTTCCCTTGAATGCTTATGAAATATGTGTGTTTTTGTATCACAGATATACAAACGCCTGGAAGCATGCGCCTGAGCTGAGATATTTCTCCTGCTGTAAAGTACCATGTTGCCCATGGTAGCCAACAGTATATGAGGGTTAAGTGGAGAGTGGACATTAAATATTAATGATGCATATTTTCCTCTCAGTGATTTCTGTGCAGATGATCCCTGTCCAGCCAACATATGTGTTCATCTCATGCCTTTAGCTCAGGAGAGAAGGTGACCTTTGAGAAAACACCATGGAGAGGTGTCTAGAGTTTCAATTGGGCTTTCAGTTTCCTTATTGGCAATATTCATGCCTCCATTTGGATGATGAGATTCCCCATGCCTAGGAAACATCATCCATTTTAATAATTTATTCTTTCATTCATTCAATAAGAATTTATCAAATGCCTACTGGATGTCAAGCTCTATGGCAGGTTCTAGAGGAAATAGAAAATTTAAATAAGATATGGTTCCTGCCTTCATGAAACTTATAGTCTAATGGGGGGATAAGACATGTGGATAAACAATAGCACATAATAATATATACTAAGTACACAACAGTGGTTTAAAAGGAAGTGATATATGGCATCTAAAGGGGAAAGTTGTTATCAATAGGGATGTCCAGGGAAGGCTTCATGGCAGAACTTTTTCTTTGTATTTCTAGTATTTACCTTTGTGCCTGGAACATAGTAAACACTTAGTAAAGAGCAAGTTCATTAGCATTTGGGTTGAGCTTTTAAAGAATGGATAGGAATTTGAACTCTTTTTTCCTAGAATATTCATAAACATTGATTGATGGATAGAAGGAAAGACATAGGTAAGAAATTCACGGAAAAGAATGGTATGGATGGCTTGTGATCTGCATTGGTGGAAGGAGAACCCATTAATAAGAATATTATCCACAAAAGCAAGAGGAATTCTGCCAGGGAAGAGTAGAAGGACAATCATAGTGTAGGAAAAAGCAACAGTAAAGACGTGGAACTGGAACTTTCTCCTGACATCTAGGCTTGCATCTCCAGCTGCCTGGATGTCTTGTAGACATTTTAAACTCAACATGCCAAAACCAAATTCATCCTTACCCCCAGAGACCATTCTTTCTGTCTAACTTCCTTATTACTGGTGAGAGCACCACTATGCTTCCCTTCACCCAGGTTTGAAACCTAGCTGTCATCCTCAGCTCCTCACTCTCACACCCCAGCCTCATCCCATGTCTGATCAGTTGCAAAGTCCCATCTTTGTGACATCTCTTATATATGCCCCTTTCTCTCCTCTGACTTTACTGCTACCTTGATAGAGGCCTTCACACCTGGACTATGGCAATAGCCTGTTGGTTGGTCTCCCTGCCTCATCTTTCCCTGTTCCCATCCATTCGGCATTCAGTTGTCAAATTGATCTTGCACAGTTCTGACTACGTCAGAACTTTGTCGCCATTCAGTAAACTCCAATAGCTTTTTATGATGTCTGAGATCAAGCATAAAATTATCTTTTTGACTTTTAAAGTTGTTCATAGTCTCTCCCCTTCCTACCTTTCCAGTCTCCTCACAACGTATACACCCTTCCTCCTTGTACTCTGTGATCCAATGGCATTGATAGACTTGCTGTTACTTTCACATGATGCCCCCATCTCCTGATTTGGCACATTTTGCTGGCTAGTCCCTGTGCCTGGAGGACTTTCCCTGTTCATCTCCATCTTCTGGCTTCCCTGGTTCTCTTCAAGTCTCAACTAAAATCCCACCTTCTGCAAGAACCCTTCCCCTTCCTCCTTAATCTTAGTGCTTTCCCTGTGAGATGATCCCCAATTCATCCTTCTAAGTATCTTGTCTGCACATAGTTGTTTGTATATTATCTCCCCTATTAGAATGTGAGCTCCCTGAGGGAAGGGACCGTCTTTTTGCCTTTCTGTGTATCCCTAACACACAGCACGTTGCCTAGCACATAGTAGGAGCTTAATAAATGTTTGTTGATTTGTTAAGGTAAATTTTTTAAAGATTAGAAGTGAAAAAGAGGAGAGAGAAAAACACATAAAGAAGGGAATATTGGGTAAAGGGGTCAAGGGAAGACTTTTATCATGGGGGACTCCTGAGCACTTTTGTAGGCTGTTGGGAAAGAGTGTTCATGTACAAAAGGGGAAATCGCTTCTGAAACAAGATGGGGAGAGTTGGGATAGAGGTAAAGGCACAGTTAGAGGAATTAGCTTGAGTGAGGACACCTCTATTTTCACAACAATGGGAAAAGATAAGTGAATAATTGTGCTGCAGAGTCTTGAGAAGTGGAGGAGCACAATAAGGGACAACAATGATTTCAGTCTTCTTTGTGAAGCAAGATACGGCACCCAAATCATCAGATGTGGGTGTTTGGGTTCAGGGGAGAGGAGAAAAGATTTGGAAAAGTTGCTGGAGAAATGAGATAGGGATATAGCAAAGATTGCACAGAAGGATTGTTTAGCATTAGGAAGGGCCCAGCTGAAGTCCAGTAATAGAAATCTTTAGATGTTGACCTGAAAAGCTTGAGCTTATGATTTCCTCCAGCAGCACTCCACTCCACTCCACAGCCTTGGAGTGAAAACAGAGTAACTGGACAAAGAGGATTAGCCCTAAAGATTCACACACTGGGAATGGCAAAAGGGCAGGTGGGAGAGGGGTCCCAGGGTAGCAGCTAGTGAAGCAAGCAAGAGGCAGAACATGGGGTTATGGGCAAATGAAGTCAGAATGAGACAGATGGACTGACAGGACAGGAATAGTTGAAGGGACTGGACACTTGCCATTTTAAAGTCAACGAGTAGGTTTAGTCTTAGATCAAACATTCTTAATCTGGGGTCTGTGAATTCATTTTAAAAATGTTTTGGTAACTATATTTCAATATTATTGGTTCGTCTTGTTACCCTATGGGTTTTATTTTGTGCATTTAAAAATATTATTCTGAGGTGCATCAATAGATTTCACCAGACTGCTGAAAGAGACTATGATGCAAAAAGGTTGAGAGACCCTATCTTAGAGAGAGAGAGAGAGAGAGAGAGAGAGAGAGAGAGAGAGAGAGCAAATGTCTATACGCAAATGCCTAAAGTTTAGGCTACAAGGTAGAGGTGCAGAGGTCCTAACTCAAGGAAGGAAATTTGTTTTCAGAGGTACCACTGACACCTGAGATGAAATCCATGCCTGCAATAGTGTGCTGGATGCATAAATGTGCTAATAATAATGTTTAACAACCAGCTTTTTTTTAAAAAAAAAAAGTCTGACATGCTTTAAATCTGCATTATAACATTCTCCCCATTATGTTCTTAAGCTTAGACAGTCAACAAAAAGAGAAATCAAGCCCTGGTTTATAGCCTTTGCCAATTTCCAAACTGTAGATGCTCACACTGAAAATTTAACAATTGGCTCTCCTCGGCATTTTAGAACTGGCTCCAGGACTTTGCTGTCTGTCTGTATGGGAATACTTTATTCAAAAGAAAAAGGATTAATAAAAAGGCAAGAGGATGGTAGCACAATATATCAAGAAAGTATATTCATGTGAAGAAATCTAGGAAACAAGGGAAAACATGGTGGAAAGAACTTGGCTGAAAGTCCATGGAGGGTGAAGCAAAAGCAACTTTGTCATTAGAATTTATTAAAGATCACCTTAACAGAAAGAAGAAATAGATGGAAAAGTCTGGGAAGCATCATGAACCTAGCACAGAGGTGTGAAGCATTAGTGATGGGTGACTTCAGTTTTCCAGACATCTGCTAGGACTCTTTTTGCCCACATCAGAACAGATGGTAACTTTTTGATTTGTCTTAATGATAATCTTCATCCTTTTAAAGGTACAGGAACAAACAAGGGAAAATTCTATTGTGGATCTGATGCTCCCTAACTGAGAGGAATTGGTTCCAGGGTTGGAAATGATAGGAGCCCAGAGGAGAAGCAATTACTCACTTCTAACCCAGCTTAGTCCATAATTCTCCCGACCACTTTTCCATTCTGCCCCGAGTCCCATTCCTGTTTCCTCTTACTTTGGTTGGTGAGTTCCTCCCTGGGAGCTCCATTTTGAGGAAGTACTCAAGTCAGCCATGCTCATGTCTAACCTAGCTCATTCCTGGACTGTCCAGATTACTTTTTCACCTTGTCCCTCTGTGGAATTTTCTCTTCCCCCGACCCCTCACTTCCCTAATCTCTTTTATGTGTTACCTTCTACCATTAGAATATAGTAAGCTTTGTGAGAGTAGGGACTGTCTTTTGGCTCATTATTTGTAGCCTCCATACTTAGCATAGTGCCTGGCACATAGTAAGCATAATAAATTCATTCTCTAATTTAATTGAATTATATTATGATAATAGAGGGAAGGAAATCTAGGCATATCTTGACATTAGCCCTAGATTTGGGGGAAGGAGATTTAAAAGAGTTCAGAGGAAATATATTTAGGATCCCATGGAAGTCAGCCCAGTAGGGATGAGAGGTGCTTAGGAAGGAAATTCCAAAGATAGAGAAGAAAAAAAGATTCTAATGAGGAAGAAAAATAGGTGGGACTCGAACCCAGATCCTTTGACTACAATGCTAGTGCTTATTAGTCCTCGATGAATTCAAGGAACTGACTCAAACATAGGTCTCTAGACTCCAAGTATAGCATGCTTTCTATCTCTCCCTTTTGCTTTCACGTAATTGAGTAGGTGCTCAACAAAATATTCACTGATCGATGGCTATGAATGATAAATGTGAAAGACATCCCAAGGGGACTCTGGAGAGCAGCAGGCAGTATTTCCCCATCTCTCATCATTTGCCAGAGTATGAGAAAACTCAACTCTCTGAAGAGAATGCCTCTAAGGCTGACTTCTTGAATTTGCCACACTCTTTTACAGGGTCTTGCTAGTCTACATTCATCTCTTCCATGTGACCAATTAGAGAGTAAAGGTACCAAGGAGTCTCAGGCAGAGAGGGGAGAGTGGGCCAAGGACTGAATGACAGAAGGAATCTTGCAAAGCCCGTAGGGCAAAATAACTGACTGATGCTAAGAGACCACGGGCGAGTAGTATCCCCCATTGTTTACAAGGGGGAAAGAGATTAGCCTACATAACTTTCCCAAGGATGGAAGACTTGTCCCCTGAGATAAAATTAAGCAGATTATTCGCCTGCTTAGGGCCAGCAGCCTCAGCTCCTCATAGGGAGAATTAACATTGTCATAGTTACAGTGGAAGTCACTTGGGTTCTTTGTCTGCCAACATCATCTGAGTCCCAGAAACACTGTGAGCCCACAGAGCATCCCTCCAAATCACCCTGGCCAGGGAAAGCATTCCCCTGCCTCTCTCAGCCCATAGGCTGTCAACTTATTCAATTAGAAGATAATGGCAGAGGACCATAGGTCTCTTGGGAAGTTTGTAAAGAGGCCTGGAAGATGGAGCTTTTCCTCATAGGAGGGAATTTAACCTTCTCTCTCTCTCTCTTTTTTTAAACTTACCACCTCTCTGCCTTGTGTATTGTTAACAGTGTGCCAGTCTATATGTTAAATGTTGCCCAAGGGATACAGAAGTAGACACAGCTTAGCCCCAAATCGCTTCCCCTTGCTGGGGATCCGTCCCATCTCCAAAGCTGTGGGGATCCCCAGGCCTAAAATTATATGATTTGATGATTCCATGGTGCTTGCTGGCATTGGGAGTCTTACAATCCAATTGGTGACACATGTTTGTTGTTGTTGTGTTTGTTTTTCAGTTATGTCTGACTCTACATGACCCCATTTGGGGTTTTCTTGGCAAAGATCCTGGAGTGATTTACCATTTCCTTCTCCAGCTCACTTTACAGGGTGGGGGGAAATTAGGCGAAGTTTAGTAACTTGCCCAGGGTAACACAGCTAGTAAGTGTCTAGGGCTAGATTTGAACTCAAGAAGATGAGTCTTCCTGACTCCAAGCCAGGTGCTCTATCCACTACACCACCTAGCTGTCCACATAAATCAAAAAAGGAAAAAAAATGATTCAGTCCTAAGTAATCTTACACAGGCAATAAATATTGCGGGCTGCCAGGGCTGGTATCATTAGGGTGGCAGCAGTCAATGAAGCCTTCGTGGAGGAAGTAGAACTTTGAGTTGAGCATTGAAGGACTATCAGGTGTTAGGTCAGAAGCAACAGTGGAGGAGGGATGGAATCCCAGGCAGGGGAAAGTATGAGCGAAGGCATGGAGGTAGGATATCTTTGGTAGATACAAGCAGTCTTTTAGCTATGTTTTCATTGTTACTTTCTTTTGTCACTGATACTCTCTTGTCACATACTCAGTCTTAGCTGAAAGACTGAACTAAAATCAGGTGGTGGAGATGATAATGAGCTGTTCCCTCATGACTCGCTATTTCCCCTTTCAAAGCACTTAACTTTGCCCAAAGCAAAACTTAGGTATTTGCTTTAGTATGTTACTTAGCATGGATTTTTTTCTTTGTCTAGGATTCTGAAGATTCATATCTTCTTGCCCTGTTGCATCCTGGGTCATCTCTAGTCATCCTGATAAATATCAGGCCACTGGACTCAGATGGCTCTGGAGGAAAAAGTGAAGCTGGTGACTTTGCACAGCCCTCACTCACTCAAATAAAAGTCAACTGCAAGTCATGTCATCATTTCCCTCATGCCATGGTCCTCTTTGAAAATGAAGGACAAACACAAGTATATCCAGCAAAGAATATAGTTGTTTCAGTGATCCTGGGGATACAAAGGTAGAAATTAAAGTCCCTGTTCCCAAGGAACTTACAATCTACTTAGGGTGTATATTTGCAGAGATAAATTGCTGCAGAGTAATTTTGCTTTATTTTTTCCAGTGGGAACAGTATGAACAATTTTGGGAGCACAGAGAAAGACATGCCTTTCCAGTGAATGGTCCTTCTGTGGAAGCAGACTAGGGTTAGTCGAAAGAGTACTGGGCATGAGGTCTGAAGGCTTTGATTTGAGGCTGCTGCTTCTGATATTGGGGATCAAAGTTTTAGAGCTTTGAAAGACCTTAGAATCCACCCACTCATTTAATACCCAAAGAAATTGAGGTCACAAGGGGTTGTGATTTGCTCAAAGTTACTCAGCTGCTAAACAGCAGTCCCTAATCAAACCTGGTGTGGCGTTAATGTGATTAAAGATCTTCCCTGCCCATTTAATAGGCCTCAGGTGGGGCTAGTTAAGGGAAGCTTGAGTAGGGGAGGCTGGTTTGTAGGAAGGCACACATCCTTTTGTTAATTAGATGTGAGGCCCCAGGCCCAAACCCTTTTTATATGCTCTTAGGGTAGCCATTAAGCTCAGAGAGAACTGGAAGGGTTGAGAGACAGATGGAGAGACTGAGAGAGGGAGAACTGCAAGGAGAGAGAGAGAACTGCAAGTGCTCTCAGAACTGCAAGCTCTTAGAACTTCAGAAGGAGAGGACGAAGGCAACAGACAGCTAGAGTTTATAAGTGAGTGTTTATGGGAAGGCCCCAGCAGAGGGGAAGGTTACGGGATGGCTTGGCTCTTTGCTGTGATATTGTGTTTTAATTTCCTTGCTGTTACATTGAAGTGGAATTACTGGTTTGGGGATATAATTGTTGTTATGTCAAATTGGAATTATTGGTTTTGGGATTTGATCCTTTGGTGTGTGAATAAATGTTTTTCTTCTTCTGCCTTCTGTATAGAGAGTCTCTTATATTTTGCAATTCCGAACTACACAGGCATATTTATGGTCGCCATGGATATCATGAATCTTGCCTTACTGATACGTTTGGTCCTCTGACTAAATCTACTTCTGAGAGCCTCATTTCCTTATCAGTAAAATGGGAATGATAATAATTGGCTACCTATCTCACACTGTGTTGTGAGGAGCAAATGAGACAACAGATGAACAGTGTTTTCTAATTCTAAAGCTAGCTGTCTATACATGCACACATATGCACATATATGTGCATAATATGTACACACATGTATATGCACACAAAGATACATAAGTGATATGTATAGACAGTCATGCATACATCTAGTACAATTGCAAAAGGCCATTAGGACTGAACAATAGTATTTGTAGACAGTGAACCAAGATGAGAGTGATCACTAAGCCAAGTGATCACTGAGAGAGATTCATGCTGATGCCAAGGTGATCAGAACCAGGTAGGGATGATGGCTGATACAGGGTCAGAGTTGTTTATTCAGTTCTATAACATGAGCCCCAGACACAACCAGCCAGTGAGCCCATAGCTCAACTTGGCATGTGCGCAGGTCTCTCAAGTTCAGAATTTCTGAGTTGCAGAGGGCTAAACTACAATGGGTGCCCACACTGAGAGGCAGAAGGTTGACTAAGGAGGGGAGACCTGGCCCAGGTCAGAAATAGAGAAGGTTCAAGTTTCTGTGCTAAACAGAGTAGGATCTGCCCACGAGTGAACCCTACATGTCCAGCCTGTGCAACATAGGGAGAGCCAGTCTCTCCCTAAGGAAAGAGGGATGGAATGGGAACAGAAAAAATTAGTGTTCAACCTTAGTTCTGATATGTACTGTTTGATCAGAAAAGTCACTTGATTTCTGCTTATATTTCTGTAAAATGGGAGTGATTTAGGGCCCTTATAAGGATACCTGCAAAACTCCTAGGATCCCAGATTTAGAGCTGGAAGGGACCTCAGAAAGTCCAACCCCTTCATTTTGTAGATGTGAAAACTTATGGCCAGAAGGTCTAAGGGATATGACAAGTACTTTAAAGCCTGTGAGAAAGCCTACTTAGTTTCCCCTACTAAGAAAAATAAGAATATTAAAGATTGTTTAATAGTAAGCATTCAGTCTAATGACCAGAGTAATTAATACAAGATATGTCTATAGGCACTATCCATTTTGGGGGAAAAGAGTTTAATTGTGTTATAAATAATGAATTTTCAGTAACCCGTTGTTTAAAAAAATTAAGAGGTCATTTTTGAAAAAAAAGTTTGGTCAATTTTTATGTTTTTTGTTTAATTCCATTACTCTCCACTTTTCTCCATCCCAGTCCTGCCCTAAAAGTCATTTGTATATGTAGCAGGAGCCTTTCTGATGAAGTTTATGGGGTTCAAAAGACTTAAATTGGACAGAAAATTCATGTGTCAAATTTACTTTGTCAGAAAACCACTTCCAGAATGTTTGAAACTATATCAGTCTCCTCCAAAGACCAGAGCCTCCTCCAAAGCATTTGGGTGTTGGGCTGCAATCAGTTACTCTTTCAAAAGTTAGGCTGAATTTCTGTCATGCCTTAAGAATGGCAAAGCTATAGATAAAGCCCATGTAAAACTTGGGCACTCTTCACTGCAGGCTACTTATCGTGGACCAAAAGATTTACAGGGAGGCCTAATTATTTGAAAATTATTTCAATGAAAGTTATTCTCTTTCATCTCATTACAAAAACAAAGGGAGATTATAGGGAAAGAGATCCATGAAATTTCAAGAGATTCTCTTCCTAAATGAAATTGGAAAGAGTTAATATAAGGCTATAGATGGTTAATATAAAGAATACTTTGCTGAGAAAGAGCTATGGTGTTTTTTTTTCAAGCAATCTTGTCTTGTCTCATTGATCTTTGTACTATCATTGAAAGGAATGAACAAGGCCTTAAAGACCCCCAAAGAACCTGGAATCATAAATCCAAAGATGAAAAGGCCTCAGAGGCCATCTAGTCCAACTGAATCATTTTATTGATGAAGAAATTGAGGTCTGTGAAGGTTAAATGTCCATGTGTGTAACCGGTCCAAGGTCACAAAGAGAATGAGGAGCAGAGGAAGAATTTGTACCCAGGTCTTCTGTCCCTAGAGGCAGTGTGTTCCCTTCCTCCCCTCACTTTACCATGATATTTCTCAGTAAGCTCACAATGTCATCGAACATTAGACTCAGGAGGGATCTTCTAAATCATCTAGTATTAGTCTCCCCTTTCACAAATGACAAAGCTGAGTTCTAGGGAGAGGTAGCAACTTGCCTTATCTCTCATGGGTAGTAAATAACAGAGCAAGGCAAATTCTCATGAACTGGGTATCCAAGAAACAATGAAATACTGGTTGCAAAACTAGTTTTACATACTTTCAGTTGACAGTCAATAAGTATCTACTATGTGCTAGGCACTGGGAATAAATCTACGAGCAAAAAAATTCCTTGCTCTCAAGGTGCTCACATTCTAAAGGTGGAAGACAAGGAATTTTGAGACTTGAGAAAATCAGCTTACAGGTCTTTGAGAGTACATGTGATGGAGCGCAAAGACTATTGAACTGTAAGTTAGGAGACTTGATTCTAGTCTTGCCTCCTGTTGGTAATTCACTCTGTGTCCTTGTACTGGCCATATGCCCCCTTACGGTCCCTATTTCCTTACTTGTATGTAACTTGAGCCCCAAAGCACATTGGTATGGAACTTTTTCTCCATTGGTGGAGATCCATGCCCTATACCTGAATGAAAGGTAGGGAAGATTTGGTGGGAGCAGAAAAGAAGTGATTCTGAGTTCTTTTGGCTTCTGGCTTCAAGAGAGAAGATGACCATTCCAACCTCTCTTCAGATCAGTGAAGGAAGACAAAGACTCCGGGAAGAAGCTTACATGTAGAAATCATGTCCCCCATTCCCAGTTTACTACATACTACAATCTTTGGGGAATTTCCTGTTGTGCGAGATCTGGGACTTTCTCTCTTGGTTGAGTTGAGGTATCTTGCTCCCAATGGGAAAGCTCCTTCAATCTGTATTGCCTTGTATATGTTCTCATATGTATTCTTTTTCTGATTTCTGTTTTGCTATTGACTTGAATAAATGAGTTTCTTTGCTGTTTGCTTCATGTGTTCACTGTAGAACTGGAATTTGGTAGGAAGAGAGTCAAGCTTTGGATGTAAAGTTTGCAGCTCCCCTCACCCAATTAATGAATAGTGACCAAAAGTTAATCTTGAACCCTAAAGTTATTTTGCCTAAACTAACAATATTTAAGGGAGGAGATAGAGATCATTCTAGTCAGTATTCTCTCTTTCAGAGGAGAACAGTGTCAAGCCTCTGATCCCAATGTCCTGCTTCCTTTTCTGTAATGAATTCTCCTTTGGAGAAGAGTGAGGGCAGGAGATGCTAAAGATGTCTATTCTTGCCTCCTTGGGAGCCACATTGAGACAGCCACTATATACATAACCCATCCTCTGGGGACTTTACTACAGAGACTTGGTAGAATGAAAGATATGTGAGTGCTAATGGGCATGCATTACTCAGAGTCTTCCAGGGCTTTTGACTTTAGAGGGAACTTTTTTTCCAGGAGAGAAGCTATGCTGCTGAGGCAGAGAGAAGGAGAAAGGCTATATTCAGGTCTTGGCTTCTCCTGCTAAGTGAGAAGAGAAAGGGCATAGCATGTGGCTCCCTTGTAATGGAAAATAAATGATCAGACTGGGAATGGAAGCAAAGTGCTAAACAGACGAGAGAAAATGTGATTGGACGAGCCAACAAAAGCAGACTGTAGTGGAGATCAGATCTATTCATACCAACAGATTGGGGTTAGTGAGACTTCTGGAGGCCAGTCCATAGCACCTGTCTTTCCTCAATTCCTTAGAGTGCTCTCCCCTCCCCGCAATTTCCCCTTCAATTAATGAGAAGGGGAGAGAGAAAGAGATTCAACCTTCAGTCAGCTTCACAGCTTCACATGCCATCAAGGCCTCCTATAGAGAATTTTAATGCTTGTTTATATTTCTATGCAAGTACAGTCAAACCTCAACTTTCACAGGGGCAACATTCCTAGAAAACAGTGCAAATATTGACACATTGAACCTATGGGAAATAGGGGGTTAGGTTACTATGACCACCAAAAACTCTATTCTTTTGCTAGAGATTGCTGAAAATACACGTTTCTGCATAGAGTTCTTTATAATAAAACATAAATTCTGATAATAGGCATTTTTCTTAATATAGTAACACAAAAAACTTATTAAATATAGTATACAAAATAAGATTGAGAACATGCAACACCTTTTTTCTCACTAATAATTCCCTAGAATTCTGACCTTTTGTGCTAACATCTCAATAAAAACAAAAACAAAACATTGATTTCAGATAATACTATACTGCTGTAAACCTCTCTACTTCTGCTGCCCTCTGAAAACCAAGGGAGAGGTTGCTAGGACTTTAGTCGCTGCTGTCTGAAGGCTTCAAGACTGACATCGGCATCACCTCTGACATTCCAAATGGACAGGGAGCTCTTTACAACAAGATCAGTAAAGTACCCGGTAGGATACCAGCCACTCCACAAAATGGCATGCATCCCACCTCTCATTTTTTTTTCTCTACTGTGTATGGCCTTGAATATGCACAGTTGCCAATGTGAGACTGAAAAGCACCAAAAGTTAAACATGAGAATATTGAGGACTGACTGTATACAGAGATTTATGGTTATTTCAGTTTAGTTGTAAGTACACAGTTTGAAATCAAGAGCAGGGAAGATAACCCAAAAGGGGAGAGGAGATTTTTTCACCACATCAGGCTGGGGAGATCGGTGACAAGCTGATTGGAAAGATAGTTTCTGCAATTTTATTAATATCTTAGAACCTATTCATTCACACCTTCAATACCTTTTGAACTCTTAGAGATTTAACTAGGAAACAAGCCAGTAGCAGTGAGAGGTGGATATTAGTGTCCTTGCTGATATAATAAACATACTCAGTGCATAGCCCTTCCCTCCACCCCAATCTACATCTGTAAAATGGATAAGTTGAGTTAAGATCTCCAAGGTTCCTTCTTTTTATAACTTACGACACTCTGTAATTTATCTTCTAATCTAATCTTTCAACTGTTTTTCCCAAAGTTGATTGCCAAATCTAATGATTTTTTGTCAATCCTCATCCTTCTTGACCTCTTTGTAGCCTCTGACACTGTCAATCACTTCCTTCTAGGATTCCATAATACTGCTCTCTCCTGACTTGTCTTATAGATCCTTATCATTTACATATTCATATCTCTTGCCACTCATCAGCCTCCTTTTCTGGACCTTCATCCAGGCATGTCCAATAACTGGGGATGGAGGTGGGGGGTACTCCCGAGGGGCTCTCCTGACAGAGCTCTCTTCTGTTGTATGTCTTTACTATCTTTGCTGACACCATAAGCTCCCCTGTGTTCAATGATCACCTCCATACAGATGATTCCCAGATCTATACATCTAGCCCTAACTTTTCTCCTGGGCTCCAATCTCACATTGCCAACTGCCTTGTGGACATCTCAAATTGAACATCTTATGATATTCTCAAACTCAATAGGAGCAAATCAGAATTCCTTATCTTTCCCCCTAACCTCTGCCTTCTTCTGAGTTTCTCTATTACTGTTGAAGGCACCACCATTCTTCCATCATCAAACTTGGAACCTTGTTGTCATCACTGACTCTTCATTTGCACTCATCCAACACATACAATTTGTTGCCAATTCTTGCCATTTCTAATTTTGCAGTATCTCTTTTATGTGTCTCTTTCTCTCCACTCATACAACGACCACTCTGGTACAGGCCTTTATCATTTCATACCTGGACTATTGCATATCCTTCTGTTTGGTGTCTCTGCTTCAAGTCTCTTCTCATACCAATCCACCTTCTACTCAGCTACCAACATGATTTTGCTAAAGTCTTGATCTGACCATGTCATCTCCCACTCAATACAATCTAGTGACACATTACCTCCAAGACTAAATAGAAAAATATTGTTTGGCTCTTAAAGCTCTTGTGAAACTGGTCCCTTTGTACTTTCCTAGTCTCCCTATGTTTTACTGTCCTCTATGCAGTCTACAATCCAGTGACAATGGCCTTCTTACCGTTCTTTCATGTAACACTCCATCTCTTTATGCTGTACCCATCCATTTCACACACGTTCTCTTTTTTCACCTCTGCCTCCCAACTTTGCTGGGTTCCTTCAAGACTCATCCCAAATTCTACCTTTTGTAGCAATTGTTTTCTGTTCCCAACCTCAACCCCCCACTGTCAGTACCTTCCCTTTGAGATTACTTTCCATTTGAACTCTGAAAATTAAGAATTCACCTGAAACTCTGTTTTCTGTCAATTTTCTCCATCCTTTGTGTACTTTTCCTTTCCCAAGGTTACATCCAATCAGTCAACGAGCATTTATTAAGTTTTTATTATGTGCCAGGACCTGTGCTAAGTGATGAGGATACAAAGAAAGTAAAAAAACATGGCTCTCGCCCTTAAAAAGTTCACGTTCTTTTTTTTTTTTAAATAACAAAACTATTTATTTATACATTAAAGTTAAGGGCTAGATTTGAGTTTAAGAAAAAAAAAGAAAAGCAAAACGGTTTATGATACAGCGTCCTATACAGATGAGAGAAGAGGAAGAAGACCATTTATGGGAAGGGAGAAAGACAGATGCACACACATATACACATACACACAAGATGAAGGAAGGTAGATTAGGCAGCCAGGGTCAGGGCTCTTGGCTAGTCACCTGCTTCATGTAGGTTTCCAGCAGATGCTTTTTAAAGGCTGTGGGGTTTGTCCAAAGTTCAGCAGCGTGTGTGTGTGTGTGTGTGTGTGTGTGTGTGTGTGTGTGTGTGTTCAATGGGCTGTCAACATTGGGTTCTTCCAGCAGTCTCTGGATAGATAGCAGCATGGTCCTGACATTCTACAGAGCTGACCACTTGTTCTTGAGGATGTCCAAACAAATATTTCCTTGATTGTCCACATTAGGATGGTAACAAGGTATGACAAATTTCACAGTGGGAGCATTATGTAGGTAGCCACTGGGGAACACTAGGGAGAGCTCCTACTTTAGGTCTTCATATACTATGCCTGCTGCCTCCATGGATGGTCCCAACCCATTTGAAGAGATTGTCTGACTCTGGGAAGGCAGAAACTCCTTCGTCCCTAGACATCATTAGGGTCATCAATTCCTGCTGTAACCTGTTGCTCAAGGACCCACGGGCTGTGCCTGCCCCAGGCACAGCCCCCTTATAGGCCGCAGTGGGGCTGACAGTGGTTCTGTCACAAGGCCACGGATTTCTGGGGGTAAAGGAAGAGAAACTCCTGGGTGGCAACTGCCAAAAAGTTCACATTCTAATGGGAGAAGGCAGCCTCCAAAAAAGTGTGTGTCTGTGTGTGTGTGTGTGTGTGGAGATGAGAGTGCTTGTTGGATTTTAAAGTAAATTCTATACTTTTTCCCCCTAAAATATTTCTTAATTCCCATTGTTTATTGTTCTACTGGCTCTGGGTCTGAGAGCTTCTTGGTAGAGAGCAGAGAGGGCAGGTGAAATCCCATAGCTGAGAGCCTTGAGTACATGGCCTTCCAGGTAGGGAGCCAATGCCCCAGATCTTCACCGACACTCCTCTAAATCACTTCTCAATCAGCTTCCCTTTGTTTCTTAACGTAGGAGATTTGTTTTCAAGTTTTTTTTTTCTTTTTTCCTTTAATTGCAAAAAGGCATGGGGATATTAAGAGTGAGAACTAAGATGATGGGGGATGGTAGTATGGGAAGTGGGGGCTTTGTATTGGTAATCAGACTTGATGCGAAAAAGCACCCAATTAAGTAAATAAAAAAATGTAAGCTGTGTTGGGAAAAATGCAAATAAGGAAGCTTGGGGGGAAGATTGTAAGTGGTCCTGTGGTTAAAATTATGCTCTTGTTTATGGGGGAAAATGGATTTCCAAAAAATCTGTATACAATTGGGTGAATTATGCAACCACCTATTACGTAATTGAATAACAACATAATCCCCTATAATGACAGTCAGGGCAAAGCCATAGAAAGTCTCAGGGTAGCTATGCAATTATTGTTTTCCTTACTTGAACGAACACTCAGGAATCCAGAGTCTCAGAACATCTAGTCTGTCCCACTTTGATGCTTTGGAAAGGAAAGTCATCAGCATCCTTTCCCCAAATTTAGATTCTCAGGATCTTTTTGGCATGGAACGTTGGTTAAAAAACAAGAAGCCCCTAAAACAGAATCTGCCATTTTTGTCCACCACCAGTGTTGTAAGTGGGAGTTCTCCCAAAAGGCCTCTAGAGGAATAACACAGTTTGTAAAACTTCACACAAGTTCTTATACCAATCTGCAGAGACCACTTGGAAAACTCTCCTGCAAATTGTACTTATTTCCGAGAAGGGGAGAAATCCCAAAATGAATGCAAAATGTAAATGTAGTAAATTCTCGATTTTCCCCTTTGGGGATTGTCCGCAGTTTGGGATTTTTTTTTTTTTTTGCAGTTTTCTTTTTTTTTAATTTTTTTAATTTTTAATATGTTTAGTTTTCAGCATTGATTTTCACATGTGTTTGAATTACGGATTTTCTCCCCATTTCCACCCCCCCACTCCAAGATGGCGTACACTCTGGTTGCCCTGTTCCCCAGTCTGCCCTCCCCTCCGTCCCCCCATTCCCCTCCCATCCCCCTTTCCCTTACTTTCTTGTAGGGCAAGATAAATCTCTATGCCCCATTGCCTGTGCATCTTATTTCCTAGTTGCATGAAAAAAAAAAACTTTTTT
>CM053624.1:76302092-76319816 GCA_028646595.1 Phalanger gymnotis | reverse complement strand
AGGAAACTTCAAGGAGATGATAAGGTATTGTTAGGTTAGAGCTGTTTTCTCCAGCAGGTAAAGCGAATTAAAAAAAAATTCAAAATGACCTCAGGAGGAAATTTCAAAAAAGTGATAAGGAATTGTTAGATTAGAGCACATTTCTCCAGATTGTGTACTTCCTTCCTAGAAAGCCAATCAACAAATATTTATTCATCACCTATTATTTACAAGACAGGAGAATGCCCAGAATGTTTAAGATTGCCAACCAGCCAATGTTAGACTCGTGGCCAGTATTTCAATAGAGAAGTTTTTTTTTGTCTTAATTAAAATTTGTTATGTAATTCCCTTTTGGGTTGTTGTTTGCTTTAATTTTGCTTCATGAGCTATTGTGGTCAAAATATATCCATCACCAAGTAGTCAGTGGTCTGATGATTTACTTAGCTGGGTTGGTCCTCCAGGAGCAGGCAAAGTCTATTGCCAGAGCTATACTCGAAGCTTTTCCAGCAGGGTAGAACTTTCCAGAGCTTGTGCTCTGTTGGCATGGACTTTGGGGACTCAACGTCTCTTACTTGCCACAATGAGACCTCAGAATAGGGTTTTGTAGAAGCTGAAGTCTTTATCACTGGAAGAAATATCCACTTCAGGGAGATAACAGATCCATTGGCGAATTAGAGAGCTTCCATTCTAGTTCCCTGAAAAAATGGAGATGTTGATACCAGCTGACATCTATATAGAGATTTAAGTTTTGCAAGCACTTTATAAAGCTTTGTACATTTGGGTCCTTACCACAAACTTGTGAGGTTTGAGATAAAAGTGATAGGTTTTTTTTCAATCTTCTTATTTCATAAATAAAGAAACAGAGGCTTAGAAGGGCTGACTTACTCATAGTCATATAGCTAGGAAGTATAAGACGCAAGATTTGGACCTGAGTCTTTGTGGTCCCAGATCCAGTACTCCATTCACTGCAACAGACTGGGATTTGGGCCAGATTATGATGAATCAGCAATTATTAAGTGTCTGTCTTGTGCAGCTTGGTTTTACAGTGGACAAAGCATACAATTTAAATCCTGCCTCAGAGATATACTAATTATCCCCCTCATCTCAGTTTCCTCATCTGTAAAATGGGGATAATAGCACCTATCCCACAGGGTTATTGAGAAGATAATATAAGTTAACATATATAAAGCGCTATGTGAATGCTGGCTTTATTTTATTTATTTAAGGCCCTATACCAGACTCTATGGACCAAAGATGAATAGGATCTAGTCCCATTGTTCAAGGCTTTATAGTCTAGTTGGGTGAGAAAGTGCAGAGTAATATGTAAAGGATAGACACAATTCCCACATACACATCCATAGGTGGAATCATCCATCTCTAGAAGTTTTCCAGTCTCTTATGAAGGGAAATGCCTCTAAATCAAAGAATGGGGAGACTCCAGTCAAGGGTTAGAGGCCTGACCACAGAGGCAGAGCCTTAGCCTCTGCCTCTAGGCTGGACAAAGTCTGCTTTCAAAGTAACATGAATTCTTAGAATCAGTCATAAACTTGTAGAGTGAAAGGGACTTTGCTTCAAGAACATCACTTCTACTCTTCCTGATAACAGGAATCTCTTCTGCACCATACCTGACCGGGGCCAATTGCCTTTGGCTTCAATACCCTCTAGTGACAGAGAAATCTTTACCTACCGAGATTCGATATCTGATCAGCTCCAATTTGTAGGAAGTTATTCCTTATTGTCAGATGAAATCCAGGGGCATATTTATATGAAATGATGAAGAGTAAAGTGAAGGAACTAAGAGACTTTGTACGCAATGACTGGAAAGACGTAGATGAAAAGATCACCGAGGAAAGTAGGACTCTGAATATTTTTAAATGGCCTCAATGAATAAATAAAGAAGCACAGCTTCTTCCTTTAGAGGTGCTACTAGGACAGAATGGCATAGGCAGTTTCACATGGTAACTTCTCTTGCTTGATGGATTAATTCTTTTTCACAAGGAAGGATTCACTTTGGACATCAGGCACCAATATTAAATGAATTTTTTAAAAAAGTCTAAGCTCATCTGTGAGTTCCCTGTATGGCCATATACATCTCCAGATATTTCTCCCCTTTTTTAATTCAAGAAAAAAGATCTTCAGGAAACAAAATTTCTGGAAACTGTGATCATAATGAGAAAACACAAAATTGCGTTTTTTTAATCTTAAAAGTTTGAAATGGATTTTTAAAAATTCAGGAGGACTGCTTTTAAAAAATTAACAGAATCAATTCAATTTCTTAATTATTGTTCCCTTGGAATTAATTTATTGGAAAAGAGGTGAGAGGGGGAGGAGGTTGTATTGTAGGTTGGGAGGGAGGCTTCTCAAGGCTTTGATTTGAGTCCTGTGTAATCAGAAGAATTATAAAAGTTACCTTTTGCACAGATGCATGATTGGCATTATCTCTCCTTTTTACCCCTCCTACCTTGTTGACAAACTATGGAGAATTCAGCCTCCTGACTAACTACTAATGGGTCAATTCCCATAACACTCCAGCCCAATGCTTCCTATTCCTGTCATATTTTATCTTTAAGATCTCTATGTAGATTTATTGCGTGAGTCAAAATGATTTGGATAAAACAATGTAGGATAACATAGCAAGGCTAATTTTAGTAGTCATTAACTATCACTCTCATAACACTTTGAGACATCTAACAATGAAAATATGTTAATTTATTGCTTTTTAAAATAAATACTTGGTTAGAGGAACTTTACAAGGGGGTTGGGGAATGATGGGTTTGGACCTATGATTTATTGGCAAGAGGAAATGTTAAAAATGGTCAATTCCCTAAAACTGATAGCTTAGAAACCTGCCTGGGGCACTGAGAGGCTAAGGGACTTGTCTGTAGTCACATTGCCAGCTTGTACCTAAGGCAGAACTCTGAACTCAGATCTTTGGACTTCAGAACCAGCTATCTATCCACAATACCATGACACCACATGCCAGTTTTTAAATATGGAGTTTGGCTGATAGTCTCAATAGAAACCACTTAAGGGGACTTTATTGTATTATTGGTGTTTAAGAATAAGCTTGAGTTTAAATCAGGCCTTGGATACTTATAGCTGTGTAACCCTGAGCAAGTCATTTAACTCTGTGTACCTCGGTTTCCTTGTCTGTAAAATGAGCTGGAGAAGGAAATGGCAAATCATTCCAGTATCTTTGCCAAGAAAATCCCAAATGGGGTCACAGTGAGTCAGACATGACTGAAATGACTGAACAACAACAAATAATGATATATACTACCACTTTTCGGAATGGCTCAAAGTGATTTCACATTTAAAATTTTTCATTTATGCTTGGGAATATCCCATGAAGGGAGGAGAAGGGATTATTACCCCCCAAATCTAAAATAACAAAGAGGTTAAATGACTTGGCCAGGGTCATGTATGGATCAGTGCCATAGACATTTGACCAAGGTCCAACAGAGAGTCAGAGGATGAGACCCAGAACACTTGTCTCCCATTAGACTGGGTTCCAAGGAGTTCACTTCTATTCCCTCTGGGGTCCTTTGTGCTGCTGTTCCCTCCAGATCAAGTTTTCACATCTTAGTGGCTTCCTACTCCCCTTTCCCTTCCCATTTAATGCCTGTTCTCAGTAAGGAGTCACTTAATCCTTAATGTAAATCCAAATCTCTGTGTTCTGTCTCCCAGGGTCATCTACATTTAACTTTTACCACTAAATAAATGTTCGTTGTTGAATGGATGAATGACTAAACAAATGGAAAATGAATGGAAGGATCCAGATCCTGGTAAAAAGCATTTCCAATATCAGTGAGTAGGTGGGGAAGATATTTGGGGGTAGCAACCCTTCCCCGACACCCCTGAAATCCTATCCTGTGCTCAGCCCCAGGAAGCTGCTCCTTCTGTGTCCGAAGAAAAAGAACCCTGCTTGACTTTGCAACTGTCTTCCATCAGCATCTTGGGAAAGACATTGCCTCTGCTTTGGTGCAACAGGTGGTCTCCGTGAGAGTAGGTTCCTCTTCTGAACTTTCCTTCTGACTTAAGAGGGGTAAAATCATAGACATTTTGGGTTCTGTTTAGTTTCACAGGGGAAACGACTTACTAATTAGGGTAAGAGCCTTTACAAAAATATGTTTTCGATTCCACTGATAGTCAGTTACAAGCGATAACACTGTTAAACGTAGTGCCTAATAAATCTAGAAAAACTACCCAATAAATGTAAGTAGTAACAATGATTAACAATAAATTAAATGCAGAGAACTAGGAATGTACCACATTATTTTTAACTAGTTTGGACCATCAGGTTCTGATTATTCAGTTTGTCCTACACACCTGGAGTTTATTAGAGTGTAATACAAACTCAACAGTCCCTCAGAGAGGCCATTGAAAGGGCTTAGTATAAAACAATATACAAGTTTAATAGTGGTAACTGACCTTTCTTTCTCTTGCAAAAACATATCTTTGTAACTTGAGCCCTGAGGAAATGTAATACTTTTTACCTAATCCTGATTGTTAATTTTCTTTTTATTTAATTTAAGCTTTCATTTGTTTCATGAGATAGCAATATACAAATTTATATTCAATAATTCTTCCTGAGCTGGAAAGAGATTCAGAAGGACTGAATTTCTCTTATTCCTGCCATGTATGCTACAAGAACAAGGAGGGAAACAGATGAATGGTGTGCTCGATATTAATGGCAGCTGGTTAAAAACCACATTTTAAAATGGTCAAATGAAATGGTATACATATGTTTATGATCAAGGTGCATTTGCCTAATTTTCCTTAAACTCTTAAGTATTACTCATTCGCAAATGCCGGATAATTAGGAGCACTCTGTGTTCAGAACATGGACAATGTTAGTCTTTGGAAAAAAGAGGACTCTTCCAATTAATATCTCAAATGTCTATTGTTCAGATGGCATCAAATGGTCTGATCCATTTGCTGAATCTTCCAATCTTAACACACTCTTCCTAAGTAGAAATATTTTGTTTTGAATGGATGCGAGCATATTACAAATAGCTTCTCAATTCTTTTCCAAAAGGGAAGGGCTTTTAGTCAAACTATGTTTTGGGGGTCACCATTTTCTGCAGCCCCAAATGCATCCTTTCACTGTACAGATTCCAAATTGAAAGAATATCTGCTGAAGATAGTTTGTCTTGGGTAAGTTATCTTCATCCCTGAAAGCATCTGGAAGCTGAAGTACCAAGAAAAAAAAATCAGCATGGGTAAATAGTCCATAAAATCCTGCCTTGAAATAATTAAATGAGAATGCTAAGTACAGAGGGGCAGAGGTGCAAATAAGGGTAATTGCATAGGGGAGTCAGAGTAGACCCAGAAATAACTTCTTATAGTCCATGTTATCTTTAAACCTGCTAATCAGCAAGGATTGGCTCCAGTTCTTCCCTGACCAATTGCCGGGGCCTCAGACCGCATACAGCTTGCTGACTGTAAGTCTTCATTTTATAATCAAAACCATTTAATTCAGAAGCAATTCTTCATCTCAAAGGCTGGGGATGTTGTTCAACTACATTGGGTATAAAGAGAGGTACCCTGCTCCAAATCAGAGCTGGTTGGACTTTCTAAGTGAAAAGATGAGGCTAAAACAAAGAGGAATATAGTTCCCTATCCATTTTCTAGACAAATGAATACTCATTGGTAAAGGGGGGTTGTTTTATTATTAGAAATTTGTAAGAATTTCTAAGACTTACTTTGACTTTCTCCACTATAGGAGTGATGCTTGGGTGGTGGGTGGGAGTAGGAAGGGGAGCTTGGTTAAAAGAGCTGTAATTCCATGACAAATGGGCAAAACCTGGGTCAGCCAGTCTGAGGCCAAATTACAAAGTAGGCAGAGTTTATTCCTGGAGCCTCCATGCCAAAAGGTGAAAGTTTAAAGGAGGTAGAAATCAGTCAATATAAACACAATTTTCTTTCTTAAGAATAAATTTTATTGGGTTTTTTTTGCTTTTACATTGCTTACATTTTCTCCTGTATCCCTCACTTTCCTTCCTCTTAGAGAGCCATCCCATGTAACAAAGAACATTTTAAAAGAAAAAGAGGAAAAAGAAAAAAAGACAACCAGCAAAATCAATTAATACGTTGAAAAAAATATGGCAACATCCTCAATATTCTATGTCCATAGGTTTCCCCATCATTTCAAAGGAGTAGCAAGCAGTGTCTTTCCGTAGCTGATCTTGGAGGCCCTGCTTATCCTTTGTAATTTTTCGGTATTCACTTATGATTGTTTTATAGCTGCTCTCTCCATTTACATCACTGTAGTCATCATGTGTGTTGTTTTCTTGGTTCTGCTTATTTCACTCTGAATCAGTTCATGCAAGGTCTTCTATGCTTTCTAATATTCATCCTATTCGTTTCTTAGAGCTCAGTAATATTGCATTAAGGTCATGTACTGCAGTTAGTTTAGACATTCTCCAAACAATGAGCTTCCATCCATCCATTTGTTCCAATTCTTTGCTTCCAAAAAGAAGTACAAGCAGCAGCTTTTTAACAATTTTATCAAACCAGCAATGGAACAGGTCGTCTTGTGAGGCAGTAAAAGATAGTGTTCAGTGAAAAGCTGGGATACGTTAGGGGATACTTTAGAGGCAATTCCTATTTGGAATGGAAGCTTGGATTAGAGGATTTCTGTGGTCTCTGTCTATGATTGTATTTTTTTAAAAACATCTTCAAAAAAAGTGTTTGATAAGTTTAATTCATGCCAAGGTATGAATGGCTTAATCTGGTAGCCATCTCAGGGTTATTTGTATTTCATAGAGCACAAAAGAATAACTTTCTCATTGTGGAATTTCAGCCATTTGTGAACAGGTTTGGGGAGGTATATTATTGGGCAGGGGAACCTTCCCATGGCCCCTGAAGTAAGACCATGTAGGCAGCCACTAACTCCTATTGGTAGTCCTAGATCTATAGGCTGTCTCAAAAGATTTTGTATCCCAACACACTGTCCAAAAGGGTTGTACATACTAATTCCCTATGGTTAATTCACTTTTGATCACTCTTGGCTGCTATGAAAACTAAGCATCACAGTGTACAGTCAGAGGCTCTGCTTTCAAATCTTGCCCATCCCTATTATTTCTGGTGGAACTTTGGGCAGGTCATTTAATCTCTCTGGGCTTCATAGAAAAAATAAGGGAGTTGGACTACAGTCTTTTGCAGATCTAGATTGTCGTTGCATATCCTAGATGCTAAAATAATTGAGGCAGGGTCAAGTGGGTGCCGGTTCTCCTTATCTGGAAAAGGAAGTAGTACTCTCTTTTATGCAAAAAGGAAAAACCAACTAATTATTTCCATAGCATTTCCATTTTTTCCCTTAGAAATTAAGAGTACGAGGATAACTAGAAAGATGGTAGAAGCATTTAATGTTAGGATCATACTTCCTATATAGTTTTGGACCGTGGCAGCAATGCTGGACTCCCTATTAAAGACTTGGGAAAGATTAAGTAGTTCTGAAGTAACAAAACATTTATATTGCAGAAAAGCTCTGCTCCCACCTTCTAAACTCTGGAGAGTATCAAGCTTTGTGTCTTCTGGGAGAAACTTACAAAATATTTGTGGTGCTCTAACAAAAACATAAATAACTTCTTCACTCCATGAATGTACATGCTTTCCTGAGTTGTTCTGAATGAAGGACGTGTATCAAAGATTGGGGTGGGGGAGGTGAGATAATTTAATTCTGTCATAAATTAGGAAATTTTCTTCTACTTGGCTAAGGGGAAAGAGGCTGTGGACTAGCCCACATGAAATAAAACTTCTTTTAAAGCTTATTTTATCCACCTTTAAAGCATATTTGACTATTGCATAATTTCACACACCTTTGAACCATAGAAAAAAGATGAGATTCCATTCCAGACTTTAAAAAAGGTAAAGCAACAAGTCAATTCAACAATTTTCACAGACATTTGTTTTTATTTATTATCGCATCCAAATGATTAAGTTAAATAAAGTTCAGATTAAATTATAAGTGGCAGGGGAGATAAAGTTGGCTCTGGACGCCTAACTGAACCATTTGGTGTTTCTTTCATTGAATATCTGGAAAATCAATTGTTGACTTTCTAACTTCATCTATGCATCCAATATCCTGCTCTGAATATACACATGTGTATAAATATGCATATATAGACACACACATATAACTATATAATATATTCATATATCCTCTACTTAAAATTCTCTTAATAGATGCTGTGAAAATTCCCGGGGGATATGGATATGTGAATCATGTTTTCAACTGGTTGCAAAGGTATGTAAAACAAAGTACATTAAATACTTTCTAGCTGATTGTAAATAATTTTCTAAAATTATCTAGATTATTTTTCTCTACACAAATTACACCCTAAAAAGGAGAATTTTTCTGAGATTCTAATTATTAGAATATAAATAATGTAATCACTGAAACCTAACTCAGTCTGGGTAGCCTCATATTTGCAATAAAGATATTTTTGTCCTGTGAAATACTTACTAAAATCTAAGTTGAATTAGAAAGTAATGATGACCTGAGCAAACTGAATTTTGTAGGCCTGGTCCATTTTTCTAGTTTCTGCATCCTGTTTGGAAGTCTATATTTGTACTTTTTTAAAGATTAGAGGTAGAATGGAGAAGGAATAACAGTGGCCATATTGCCAGAAACTGCCCATTGCACTGGCACGCTAGGCATTGGCCTGGACATATTTGGTGATGTCATCCCTTTGTGTTATGGCCAGAAATAGGACAAAGAACTCATGGGAGCTCTGCCCTCTATTCCTTCAACGTTACACTGCTGAGTGGAAGGAATAAAGGTCAGGGTAGACTTAAGTTATGTTTCCTTGTGTCATCATCTCAATTTCTCAGCCATGGTGGTTGGCAAATGCTCAAAACTCTTCTTTTCTCTTAAGAAAAGAACATGACCAAGAATTAAATTTCTGAGCAAAATTGTAGATAAAAATGTGAGCTTGTGGGGATATGCTGTGGGGGCCTGCATGGGTTGGCTCGGTTATTCTGCGATTTGTGGAAAAGTGTGTGATTCTAGGAGGTGGCAGAGCCGTATCTAGGGAGGGATCACAGGGGCTTTGCTCCAAAGTGCCAAATTTTGATGGTGCTGACAGTGTTTGCAGTCCTTCAGCAGCGAAGAAGCTGCAGAGATGGGCATTTTGGTCAACAAGAATTATCAAACTAGTAAGCTACCAGGTGGTGGGCTGGGATGAGCTCCTCTCTCTCTCTATGCCCCACCCTGAATGGCTCTAGCTATGTAGTAACCCCTGAGTATTCCCTAATGTCGAACAACTCTTTACATGCACATCTCAGGCACGATTTGTAGCACTTGCCCCAGGTTCAAACATTCCTAGTTAAGACTCTGGAGTTGTGTTGTCCATTTGAAACTACTAGAGTTTGGTTTAGTGTATTTATTTTGGGAAACTACCCATTGACATCTTGATCTGGAAGAGTGAATAGCCCCTTCCTAAATCATTGCCATTATCTTAGGAGGTGAGTGCTTCCCCATCAATAGGTGAACTAGCCTGGGCCAGAGCCAGCTGAAATAATAGAGGATTCAGTAAATTGGCTAAGGTCCCAAGCTGAAAGAGAATTCTATCATTTACTTCCCGAAAGATTGTTCCCATGAACAGAACCTCAGAGTTTGCCTTACTGGAGTGGGAGGAGGGGGAACAGAAACACAAAACTCCCTCTGATTTTGTGAAAGGCAATTCTTACATAAGACATCCTACTATTTACAAACCTTTTAAAAGCAAATCAACTCATTTGCTAAACCAGGCAGAGCAGTGAAGTAACCAGGAGAGGCAGAAAACAACAGGGAACACAGGCTGGAGAATACAGAAACAGACTCATAAATTACCCAAAATGAGTTTGAAGAAAACACGAGGTTCAATTTAAGCAGACCTTTCACAACTAGGTGTGCCCACAGCTGACTCATTAGGAGTCATTAAAACACATTGCACCCAATCTTTTTACCCACAATCATCTATGTTACCTGGGCAGCCCATCCATCAGCTTGCCAATTTAATGGATTCTCCTATTTTGAGCAACTTTCTAATGAGCAAGGAACTTGAGAGGGGAACCTTGCAGAAACAGCATATTGAAAGCATGAAGATCCCCAAAGCTCTGGATGCTGGGACCACCTCTGCCTGAATCAAGTAATGAAATACATTTTTTTCTTTCCAAACTGTTTCCAGAGAGGCATGAAATAAAATTGCAATTTTTATTATTATTAAAAACATCATAATATGTTTACAGATGAAACTTGTTGGGCCCAGACTCTGAAATTGGCATTAAATGCACAGAGAACTTTTGTCTCCCTTTTTCTATGTGTCCTTTCCAAATATTCCTCTGACCCCCCCCCCAAATAATTAAATGTAATGATGATAGCACAAAAATGGAGCCAATCTTTTGGTTTATATCACTTGCAGGAGATTATAAACTCTGATCTGAGAGTGTTCCTGAATTTGACTGGACTGGAGGCATTCTCAACTGGAATATAGTATTTCGATTGACTCATTGAAATGCTTAATGAGAAACTCCTTTCTGTGCATTGCTTCTCATGGCTAAGTGCTAAACTTCGATGGGCCTGAAAAAATGCCTTCTATCATAAAAGCACACTTTTGGCAGAGTTTAAAAAGTAATAAAGTTATGTATGTATTTTACAATTTGGAAAGGAGATGGGGTGGGGGGTGGAGCTGGTGGAATAGAAATTTTTAGTATAATGAAAATGACTGAAGAATGACAGGTAAAAATTGACCTGAAAAAAGTCTGTAAGTGAAAGACAGAGAAATGCTTAAATGATTCTGAAGCACTTTACCATGAATTAAAGATGGGAGAGTCTATGTATGAATGGATAGCACTTGCTTAATGAGCATAGCAGATGTCTCCATTTAGGAAATGCAAAGAAAAGTAAAACCTTGTAAAGTTTTATGTATGATCCCTTTCACCGAAATATGAAAAACAGATTAGAAGTGGGGAAGGAAATATCTTCTATAAATAAATTTGAAGAAACACTCAGCCAGAAGGAGACAATTGTTTAAGTATAATGTCCAGGAGAGAAAACACAGTCAAACCAACAAGAAATCCCACTTTTGATTGTGCTGCGCAAACATTTTTGCGTCGCTAGGCTATAAAGCAGAAACTTTTTTCCACCCTACCCTTAGAGAATGCCTCACTGACCTCAGTGTTCTTTGGCAAGACACATTTGTTAGAAATAATAAATAATAGCAGCTGAAGATCTGTAGCCTCCTTGCAAAGACTTGTAGACATTATAAAGACATTTTTATCAAGTGTCTATTGAAGTCTATAGGTTCACGTTTGGCCCAGATCAGTGAAAGCCATTCATTTCTTCTCTTAGGCTGCCTTTTTAATTTTTTTTTTTGCATCTTGGATCTGTGCCACTTTCATATCATAAACAATTTGCCAGTTGCTGAGTTGTCACTGAGCTATGTGAGAGAAACGCTTCCCTTAGGCATGAGATCCTATGTCAGAGGCCTCTCTGAGAACTAGTGGCTGTGAGCATGAGTCTGCCATTCCTGAGAATAAGAAATCAGTTTTAGAAAGAGAAAAAACTCAACTTAATTCATTCTTAATGGTTGGGTTGGTTTTTTTTTTTTAATTATAGTTCAGGTTCTTTAAAACAAACAAAAAAACCCAAAACGATCTTTGGATCATGTCTCTTAATACAAAGCTGTATAGTTGTCCGTGAGAATAACTTCAATTGCAAAGTTATTTCTACCTAGAATATTCAGTAGGAAATGCTAAACTGGCTTCTAAAAGACCAGAAGACCCTGGAGTAAAGAATACTGATCAAACCCTGTGACATTTTGGTTCCATCTGGAATCTACTCAATTTGGGAGATTTCATATAGCTACATTACTGAAATTGAGATTTATGTTCTATTGGGTTCCAAACAAGCAAAAGGATTTGGCTTTTTCCTCTTCGGCAAACTCTTCTTTAGTTCTTAAACAAAAAAGACAATTGTCACTTTAAAAAAATGGCTATAGTGGAATCATAGGTATTGATCAAATGCAACAGTGCTAAAAAGAAGAAGTTAGTCATTCATGATCAGCAAAATAGCCCAAATGATGTCATCCATCAAGATGGACACCACAATTTGCCAACTATTTTCTCATAAATCAAGTCATGGTCCCTCAAGGAAGAAGAGGCGCGCCTGAAGAGCCAACATGGCAGCCGTTATCGGCAGACTGAGAGAAATGCTCCCTCAAGTATACAGTAATTATTTCTACTCGATAGGAAATAAAGAGAGGAGAGATGGTAGGGTAGAACTGGAGAGTGTCTGCCTCACTTCATTACTATTCCCCAGGCAAGGGACATAACATATGCTTTTCATTGGGAAGCCAATAATTTTGAATCGTGGGACAGGTGAAAACTTAAATGACATTTGCAAACCTTGATTTATTTCTCTGCTTAACTCTGGAACATGCTTTAGATTTAGCTATATAAGTTTCCATAGATTAGTGGTCAATGTCAAGTATTTTCAGTGACATAGGCAAGCTTTCCCTGTCCCTATCAGTTAATTAAATATTTTCACTACTAATCTTTTCTTATTGAAATAGCCCCTTTTCTTTGGGTTAGACATTTGGAAAACAACCATCTAGAGTTTAAACTTTTATTTATTTATTTATTTTAAGATACCCTTTTCCCCATGTGCTATTTTACTTGCTGGAAATCTCATTAAAAGTTATTTATGAGCTGTTAGTGATCCCATAAGGATTACACCTAATTCAGTCTGTAAAGCTTTTGAGTTACATAGCTTCCCAGGAATAGTCACTTTAGCATGAAGGACCACCTTCTCCATTATTCTGTTTTCCTTATCACCCAAATAAATACTGTAGACTGCCTTCCTGATAGAAGAGAGCTCCTTAATTCCTAACCTTGTTATCCTCATTTACATAAGTATGATGCTAACCTGTAAGAGCAAGTCTTCTCCTCTAGATTTTCTCATGGGCTTTCCTTGATATAGGCATGCTTTATCAGACTAGTAAAACTGAGGTAAGATAGGAGGGAGGTATTGGAAAGTACAGGACTCCAGAGACATGAGTTCTAGTTCTGACTGTGCACTGACTCACTGTGTAACCTCAGGGCATGTCATTCCACCTCTGCAGGCCTCAGTGTCATCATGTGTGAAAAGAAAAAATTGAGGAAATGGTTGGGCTAAGGTTGGGAGTGGGGAAACTGTGGCCTTGAGGCCTCATGTAGCCCTCTAGATCCTCAAGTGTGGCCCTTTGGGATTGGAAGTTTGGGTGAATTTTTTCTCCTTTTTGCATTCAGTCAAAAGACTACTTGAGGACCTAGAGGGCCACATGTGACCTCAAGGCCACAGGTTCCCCACCTTTGGGCTAGGTGATTTCTAAACTGCCTCTCAAATATTCTATGATTCTATGGGCTGAAAGGCATTATGTAAGTATCTATTTTATGATTATTAGATTTATGTTACCATGAATTCAGTGGACTTTAGGTATTATTAAGCTATAGGATTTTATAGGTCAATCATCTATTCATATGGAAAATATTCCCTAATTGTCTCTTTTCCTTCTCTTCTGAAAAAAGCCACATTTTATCTGATAGGTGTTATTTAATTTGTAGACCAAAATGTCCATGACTTTGAATATTTATAGAACTAACTAAATTCAAATTATCTGAGCCCCGTACTTGCCTGACAGATTAAACTGTTATTTTAGTTCATTGAAGGAAGCTTTTTTTTTAAAAAAAAAAAGATTTATCTCCATGTAATGTGTAGGAATTCTCTTTTTATTAATGATAAAATAATTCAGATTTTTATAGCTCTTTGATGTATATTTGTATAGCTCTTCTAACAGCAAGTTTGTGTTCATCTGGATGCTCAGAGAAACAGATTAGATTCTCTGTATGTTACCTAAATGGTCTTGCATTTATAATAACCACCAAAAGAGCATATCAGTAATCAGAGTCCATGGAGGACACCAATTAATGCAACAGGCAGGGATGGGAACTGGATGGCCCCTAAGGTCCCTTCCCCTCTGAATTTATGGTTATATTCCTCCTAGTTTCTTTCCAGGATTTTTATCAGCTTCTTAAATATGAGTTCATTCCTCCAATAGAGAAAATGGGCAGCGAGAATGAGCTTTCTATTTCTGAGTCAGGTAGGTGAACTTTCAACTTTAACAATTACTAGGACTGCAGGAGGAAAGCCAGCACAGGAACCTCAAATTTCCATCAATTCCTCTACTCTTGGATCTCAAACCAATTTATAATTATGAATGCTGGAAATCTAAAAGTGTATTTCCACTTGTGGATAAGAGCTGGTTTCCTCAACTAATAGAAAATAAAAAAAACAATGAAATTTTAGGTTCTTTCCTTATATCAAGCCTAAATCTATGTCACAGGAACTTCCTCCCAATTCTCTTCATTCTGCTTTCTGGGGCTAAGCAAAAGAATCCTAGACCTGGGAAAGCCCTTAGCTTAAAAGGGCCAAGGTCTCCCACTGCATCCTGGGCCATCTCTAGTCAAGCTGATCTGTATCTGGCCACTGGACTCAGATGGCTCTGAAGGAGAAAATGAGGCTAGTGACTGCACAGCCTTGCCTCACTTAAATCCAATTCACTTGCAAGTCAAGACATCACCTTTCTGGTGTCATTTATCCTCTTCGAGAATGAAGGACAAACAACAACATCAACAACCCTTCAAATACTTGAAGACAGCTGTCCTATATTCCCTGTCTTCTCTTCCCCAGGCTAAATTTCCCCCATTCCTTCAACCAGTCATCATGATGTTTAATTTTGAAGCCCTTTACATTCTCCAACTTACCAAATTTTGGACCCCAGAAATGAGTAGAGTATTCCAGATGGGGTCTGACCAGAGCAGAATACAAGCAGACTATGACTTCCCTAGTCCTGGCTGCTATACTTCTTTTAATGCAGCCTTGATTCATAATAGGTTTTATGTGGCTTCCATATCACACAGTTGATATGTGGGAGATAAATATAAATTATACCTGTAGCATCAACTTGACCAGCCAGTCAAGTAACCTTATTAAAAAAAGGAAATAAGGTTACTTTGGCATGATCTGGTCTTGATGAAACCCTGTTGGCTTTGTCAATCAACCAAGCAACGCAAATTTATTAAGTGACTACTGTGTGTCAGACACTGCGATCGGTTTCTTGCCCAAGACTTTGTAATCTTTGGAAATTATTTCAAAATGCCATCTGACCAATATCATGTGAGTCTATGTGAATTACCAAAAGTGGGGCATTAGGTTTAACAAGTTTTGGTATGTTCTCTTGTTATATCCTAGATATATGCCCTGGGAGATGGAAGACCTCTCTCTTGTTCTTGTTAGATTAACATATGGACACCCCAGTACCCCTTTGCAAGGAATCACCTACTCACTTCAGCAACCTTAATGGATGAGTGTTCACATGTTGGATCTATGGCACTATTCTTGGCATCCACCTAAAAGCATCTAGCTCTCTCCTTTTTCAGAGGTCCCTTATATCTGTGTTTTTGATCTAAGTATTTGGTGATCTTTCCCACTTCTCCATTGCCTTCCCTTCCTCTTCTCTCTTTCCCTCTCCTCTCCCTCTCTTCCTTCATTTCTCTTTTTCCTTTGGTCTCATTCTGATTCTTTGTCTGATTCCATCTCGGTCTCTCTCTCTATCACTGTCTCCATGTCTCTGTCTCTCTCAAAATATTAAAAAAGTCCAAGTCCACAGACTCCTTGAAATCTATACATGGACCCCCTAAAAAGGTAGTTAGATTCCAGATTAAGTATTCTTTTTCTAAAGTATCTTTTAAAGATGAGCAAGAAGAGGAAATAATTCTTAAAAATAATTCCTAAAAACAAACCAGCATAAATAAAAATGAACAAAAATAACTAACAAAAACAACTTTAGAAGAAGAGTAAATTTATCCAGTCTTCGAAATAGAATATTAGAGATCCAATGATCAGAGTATCATGTTTCTTCCCAAATGTACTCCCAAACAAGGGAGATATATTATGGTTGTCAAAAATAAAATTATATTTGGGAGATTGAATCAAGTTAGGAATATATCTGTTCTTTGGTCAGAACTCCTTTTTTATGGAATGTTACAAGAAGGATATGAAATGGGGAGAGAGTAGGTCTTTGAAGCACAGTATGTTATTTCTTGGTTGCTCTGAGAAAGATAGAAGCCAATCAACAAGCATTCATTCAGCGCCTACTATGTGCTAGGCACTGGGGCTACAAAGACAAAAAAAAAAAGAAGCTGAAAGCCTCTAATCTCAAGGAACAATATTCTAGTAACATGGAACTATGGAGAGTACTAGCCCCTTGATTTGAGTCTAAGCGTAGGAATATTCTCTCCTTGACAGAATTCCCTTGTTTTCACTCTTTTCCACAAAGTTACTGATAAGCCAGCAAAGCTGTTTATAATACGATTTGCTTACCACTTAAAATCCCATACCTTTTTTTTCTGACCAGTATTATGGGGAAAGAGAAGACAGGGGAGGAAGGAAAACATTAAAAAGAAACAGTATAGGAGTATCATTTGTAAACTAATCTATAGACTCCGAGCCAAGTTATTTCAGCACTCTCTGGGGACAATTACAAGTGAATGAAGAAACATTTTGAAATACATCTTATGCCTAATTAATCATGGGACCTGAAGAACAAAGGTGATGATCCTTCAAAGTTTCCAGCCTTCCCTCTTTAAGTGGAGGAAAACAACTCTCCACTTTTACCTATTGGCTCAGAGCTCCCTAATACCCTATTGGTCTCTCCCTTCCCTGCCCCCTGCATAGAGAATTTCCATAGCTTTTACCTTTCTCCAACCTCTGAATCCTTGTTTGATGCTGAAAATTTTAAATTTTTATGTTATTAAAAAAATTTTAAATTTGTTTGATGACCCTCATTTCTATTTTTAAGCTCCTGATCCCCTAAATACATTACTAATGTTTAGATTATGTAAAATCCAGACACCAAGTATGGATTGATTGAGTTGATGCTACCCATGATTTTATAAGAGGTCCAGAGGCCCAGTCATATACAACCTAGGGTAACCCATGCTTATTTATATGAAATCCTGGTTTCATTCCCATTTTATCCCGTTATCACCTATGCAAACCTATGCACTCTGTACTACATGCCTTAGGCTCTTTCCACTGCAAAAACTATCTCAAAGTTATCAAGATAATTATGCAATCCTCTGTCTTATACTGGTTTTCCAAATGTAGAGATACAGAGATAAAAATTATCTTTTTAAAATTTTTTAAAATAATTTATTTATGGAGCCAAGATGGTGGCTGGAAAGCAGGGACTAGCATGAGCTCCCCGCCAAGTCCCTCCAAAAACCTATAAAAATGGCTCTGAACCAATTCTAGAACTGCGGAACCCACAAAATAGCATAGGGAAGCAGGGCTCCAGCCCAGGACAGCCTGAATGGTCTCTGGGTAGGGTCTATCCCACACGGAGCTGAGAGCGGAGGGGAGCGGAGCTGAGTGAAGCAGAGCCCAGCATGGGCAGCGCGGACTGACCAGACTGGGAGCCGGGCGGAGTGTGCCCTAGCGCCCTGAATCAGTGAGCTGCGGCAGTTACCAGACTTCTCAACCCACAAACACCAAGGACAACAGAGTAGGTTAGTGGGAGAAGCTGCTGGGGACTGGGAGTTTGCGGCTGGGTCACTACCCCAGGGGGCAGTGGAGGTGGGGCAGCTACATAACTACAGCTGCAGTTGCTTCTGGCCCCAGGCCCACCTGGTGGGAGGAATTAAGTGGCAGATGACAGT
>CM053624.1:76268461-76301592 GCA_028646595.1 Phalanger gymnotis | reverse complement strand
TATATATATATATATATATATATATAGACAGAGGGCACAGCGTGAGTTGCATATGAAGGGATGATATCTAAAAAAAATAAAATCAAATTAAGGAGGAATATGTAGAGAGAGGCAGAAAGGGAGAAATAGAATGCCACATAAAAGTGGCAAGAAAAAGCAGTTCTGTTGGAAGGCAAGAGGAGGCAGGTAAAGGGGGAATGAGTGAATCTTGCTCTCATTGGATTTGACTTAAGGAGAGAATAACATACACACTCAACTGAGTATCTTACCCCAGAAGAAAGTAGGGGGAAGGGGATAAAAAGGGGGGATGAAAGAAAGGAGGGCAGATAGAGGGAAGAGGTAATCAAAAGCAAATACTTTTGAAAAGTTCCAGGGTCAAGGGAGAAAATTGGATAAAGGGAGACAGGATAGGATGGAGGGAAATATAGTTAGCCTTTCACAACATGAGTATTGTGGAAGTGTTTTACATAATGATACATGTGTGGCCTATGTTGAATTGCTTGTCTTCTTGTGGGTGGGAAGGGAAGAAGGGAGAGAATTTGGAACTCAAAGTTTTAAAATCAGATGCGCAAAAGAAAAAGTTGTTTTTGCATGCATCTGAGAAATAAGATATATGGGGAATGGGACATAGAAATCTATCCTGCCTTACAAGAAAGTAAGGGGAAAGGGGATGGGGGGGAGTGGGGTGACAGAAGGGAGGGCTGACTGGGGAATGGGGCAATCAGAATATATGCCATCTTGGAGTGGCAGGGTATAGTAGAAAATTTGTAACTCAAAATCTTGTGGAAATCAATGTTGAAAACTAAAATATTAAATAAATAATAAAACAAGATGCATATTTGAATTTGGCCACTTTAAAATTGTTAGTCCCATTTTCCAGCTTCCCACTTTGGGAGCAGGGAGCTGGACTTTGGCTTGCGATGGCCTATAACCCTCCAAAATGTAGCCCTAAACAGATTAAAATGTAACTCCTATTTGATTTTAGTGTGTGGATGTATTAAAAAAAAAAAAAGAAATACATACACAGTGGCAGCCAGGTGGTACAGTAGATAAAGCACCAGGCTTGGAGTCAGGAAGACCTGAGTTCAAATCCAGCCTCAGAAACTTACTAGGCTGTGTGACCTTAGGCAAGTCACTTAGCCTCTGTTTGCCTCCATTTCCACATCTGTAAAATGAGGGTGATAATAGCATGTATCTCCCAAGGTTGTTGTTGTTGTGAGGATCGAATGAGATAATAATTGTAAAGCAATTAGCACAGTCCCTGGCACATAGTAAGAATTATATAAATGTTAGTTATCATTGTCATCATCATCATCATTATTATTATTAAACACGTGGTTTTCTAAGCAAATGATCAGCTTGTAGGGATCCTTACATATGGTTAAATGCCATCCTCCCAACTGTGCACAGCATCTAGGTGGGAGAGTGAATAGGATCCTGAATCTGGAGTCAGGAGGGACTGAGTTCCATTCCTGTCTTAGATATTTACTAACTTAGATATTTACTAAGATTCTGGATAAGTCGTTAGCATCTCTCAGCCTCTATTTCCTTATTTATAAATATGTGATAACATATAATGATAATAACAGTGGTTACCTTAGAGGAATGTTGTGGAAATCAGATAAGGTCAAAGCCAAGTGTTGTGGAACAAGCCTAGAATTCCTGCCATGGGGCCCGCTGAGGCTGGTATATTGCTTGAACTAAGAAATTCTGAGTCAGAACAGGCTAAAGATAATTGAACCTCCACACTTATAGCACTGATGTGGTGAGGACTCTTGGGTGGCCCATGGAGGGGCAAACAAGCCCAGGTTGCCGATGGAACAGGACAAAGCTCTTAGGCCAGGTAGCGGTGGAACAGCTTCTATGAGTGTCTGGTACGTTTCCAGCCTAGGTAAAATAGGGATTTGCTGTTATTCAGTCATTTTTCAGTCATGTCTGACTCCTTGGGACCCCATTTGGGGTTTTCTTGGCAAAGGTATTGCAGTGGTTTGCCATTTCCTTCTCCAGCCCATTTTACAGATGAAGAAACTGAGGCAAACAGGGTTAGATGACTTGCCCAGGGTCACACAACTATTAAGTGTCCAAAGCCAGATTTGAACTCAGAAAGATGAATCTTCCTGACTCCAGGCCTGACATTCTATCCACTGTGCCACCCAGATACCTAGCCTAAAAAAAAAGTGAGATTAAGTAAGATGATATAGGTAAAGTGCCTTGAAAATGTTACCTATTATTAATATTATTATTGCAAAACTGTTCTGTTCCCAGGATCACCTGTGAGAGACAATATGGAGCACTTTCAGAGATAGACGAAGAGTGACATTATATCATTTAATTGTTGTAATGAATCAGTCGCTGGGTTACTCAATAATTAGATTGAGGCAGTGCTTCCAAAGAGAAAAGTATAAATTTCGTGGCAGAGGAGTGTGGGAAAGGGCTGATCCGTCACATTTTTGGAGGCAAGAGGAAGGATGATAATGACAGTTCTCATTTTTCAGAATGAAATAAAGTTTTCAAAACACTTTCCCCAGAAACTTGTTAGGTAGTTTATATGTGAAGGATTTAGAATGTCTCAATTGTGGGAATTCCCAGTGTAGAAACTCCTTCCACCGCCACAGACAGCGACTTGTCTATGATTTAGTAGCCAAATCCCATGGAGTTGCCCTAGGAACATAGACCTTATGTGAATTGCCCAAGGACAGCTACCAAGTAGGTGTCGGAGGTAAGATTTGAATCTGGGTTTTCCTAACTCTAAGCCCAGAACTTTATCCACTATGCAACATTGTCTCTAATGGATTATATTTATGGCCTTTGAAAATTTATAATCATTGTAATTATTTTTATTTTGCAGCTGAAGAAACTGAGACTTGGGGAAATTAAGCAATTTAAATACAGTCACTCAGTGTCAGAGTCTTTTTTCTACCAGGGGATCGATTGTATTTCCTAGAAGGAGAGAACTGATGGATGGAATTTAGAGCTCTTTGATTCTCCCTGTATATGGACCCAACTCATCAAAAAAACTTCCCTGGAGTCACATGGTTTTTTTGCTGTTCCAGGGACCCCAAAATGATGATGATGATGGTGATAGTAATAGGGTCTCACACGAATATAGCACTTTACGATTATAAGGGGCTTTACTATATTATCTCATTTGATGCATTTTCCAAAAGGAAAAACTAAAGCAGGGCAGCTAGGTGACACAGTGAGCAGAGCACTGGTCCTGGAGTCAGGAGGATCTGAGTTCAAATGTGACCTCAGATATTTGATACTTACTAGCTATGTGACCTTGGGCAAGTCACTTAACCTCAACTGCCTTGCCTTTCCCCCTCCAAAAACCAAAAAAACCCTAAAGCCTAGAGAAATTTCAACCATGCCCAAAGGGTGTTGTTAACCTGGAGGAAATATTTAGTAAAGTGCCGTAATTCTATCTGTGGTTAGCAGTGACTTGGATGAAGGCATAGATGGTGAACTTAATCAGATTTGCAGATAACAAGTCCAGAAAGGAGAAGAATATTCTGCATGAAACAATCAAGAGCCAACCCTCAAATCATAATAAGTTAGGAAAATGGGAAGAATTGGATATAATAGCATTTAAGGGAATAAATGAAGGTTGTACATTTGGATTAAAAAAAATCAACTGTGAAAATATAGGATACAGGAAATGTGATTGGTTAGAGGACAGTTAATGTAGGAGGTGGCAGTAAAGCACCCTAGAAAGGTGATGAATTTAAGTTTAGTATGAGTCAAAAGTGTGACATAGCAGCCAAAAAAACCTATCACCATCTTAGGCTTTATCAATAGAAGCATGGAATGAATGTTATGCATCTGCTCTAATGCATCCCAGTAAGACAACGTTCAGGGTATTGTGTTCTGTTCTGGGTTTTACATTTTAAGGACATTGACAATCTGAAGGGAGTTTAGAGGAGAGTGACCAGGTAGGTTAGAGGACAGGAAGCCATTACATTATAAAAAAAAAATAGTATAAGGAACTGGGTATCTCTACTCTGCTACTTTTTCATCAGGCTAGCCCAGGCCAGTCATTTCTTCATTTCTCACCTGGCTGCCCTCTTCAGGACTTTTGTCCCCGAAACTTCTCCATCCTGGAAGATCATTTCGGTCCTGGAATTCATACCTTATAATTTACCCTCTGCCCCTGGTTGTCCTGTCTCTTATTGGTTGGCTTTTCCCAGAACTTTCATTCAAGAAAACACTCAGACAAGACATCTATTCATTTCTCATCAGGATGCTGTCCTCTGGATTTCTCCATCATACTCCATTCAAAATGCCAAAACAATGAGTTGACTCAGGTAAAAGGTGAATTGAACCATTGGCATCATGTAGAACAAACAGATTTCCAAAGGCTTGTTTATGGAGTTTTTCAATGCTCGCTGTCTTAATACTTCCACTCAGCCTGAGTGAATGTCAATACCCTGCTCCTTGGATTCATAGGTGAGAGAAGAAAGTAATTGGGGAGACCTGCACTGACCATGGCTCATGGTAATCACTTTAATAAATGCTTGCCAATTGAGTGATTTTAAGGATGTCTTCTGTTGGTTTGTGTGGAGCCAGGGAACAGAATGCCATTCAGCACCATCACTGCTCACACATTTCAGAAGTATGGCCTTGTTCTTCATGCTTCCTTTTAGGAACATAGAACAATAGAATTTTAGAAGTAGAAGGACCTTGTGATCTTGTGGTCCAACCCTCTCCTTATGCAGGTTGTGCAAAGAAATTCAAGTGACAAACCCAGGGACCACACCTAGTTGGTGGCAGATAAAGGTTTTGAGGCTTTTGATGACAATGCATTATCATTCCCACTAGGCCAAGACAGCCATTTTCATATCTGGCCCCAGCTGTGGGAAGGAAGACCCAGAATGGGGCAGGGATAGGGAGGAATCCTACCATCTAGAGTTTGAGCATGAACTTCTAAAGAGTGTTTGAGCCAGGCAACATGAAGGTGCTCTCCTAAGTGGAGAAGAGTAGAAAAACCATTGACTTTGGTCTCACAGGACCTGGGCTCAAAACCTAGATCGGCTACTTCTTATATCACCTTGGCAATGCTCTTCCACATTCCTTTGGGTCTCAGTTCCCTTCCACTTCGAGATCTATCTTTCTCCTCCTGGGCCCCTGTACTTCAAACCTCCCCCCCCCCTTTCTCGCCCAAGCTCCTTTTTGTATGTTGTCTTCCCCAGTTAGAAAGTAATCTCCTTGAGGGCAGGGACTGTGTCTTACTTTTTGCTTGTATTTGTTTCCCTAGCACTTAGCAAAGTTCCTGCCACCATAAACACTTTTAAAAATACTTATTCTCTTCCTCCTTCCATGCTCCTAAGATCTGGCATTTTATTTTAAAGAACACTGGCAAAGAGATGGCAAAACCACCCTTAGTTCAGTCACAATGCCTTTCACCCACCCAAACTTGCATCTGTGGGTGTGTGACCCTCCCTAACTTATGGGCCTTTTGGAATTTTAATGTGCTGTCTGGACATTGAATTTTCCTTGTCTTGCTCCACCCAACCAATTACCATTCACAAAACACTTTGAAGATGAAGTGTCCAGCAGCTTTGAATGTCATCATTAGCGCTGCCAGCAATGTTAACAAGTCTATGGCTGTGTATCTGGTAACCAAGGAGAAAGAGAAGGAAGGTGAGCAACAGCCCCTGTGTTTGTTTCTTAGGTGCCGACTTGGAGTTTTTCTGTGAGCTATGAAGGAAACCTTGGGTTCACACCTTTAGAAATTAAAAGCACATGTCCCACTTTAGGAGGAGAGCCATAAGACAACGTTCAAATTAACCTGATTTCTGTTTTGTTGTCCGTTTCTGTGACCGATATTGAACCAAACATGCAGCATCGGAGGCACACCCTGGCATCAAACGTTGGAAAGGCAGCTGTTGCCTCTTGCATTTGGAATTACAAACCCACTGATCCTCCACGGCAACAGCCTAAGAAGACAGAAGCCAACTGGCATGTGAGCTTGCTGAAATGGACGGTGAAAATCACAGGAGCCAGTTCCCTTCATCCCCCAGCCCCTATTGCCTTGAAAGGCTATCTTCTCTTTCTTTAACTGGGGTGGGGTTTAAGTAGCCAAAGCCCACTCCCTCTCTGAGCTGGGATATTATTTTCTTCAGGGTACACTCCTCTCAACAGCTTTGCTGGTGATGGAGCCAAGTCCAAACCGCTTCATTCTTGACCTCCCTCCAGCTGATCTGTGGAGTATTAATCTTGCCTGAGGCTCTGAGGTCTCTTCTCTCCTCTCCTGGCTTAGTAAGTGGCTGAGTTATTGAAGGCCCTGGGTAATAAAAGATCCTTGTCCCGCGTTACCTCCTCTCCCACCCAAGGTTGCCCAAGGCTCTGCTCAGAGACAGTGCGCATAAAATACGAAACAGTCAACTAAATGCCACTTGATGGTTCATATTGTGCCTTAATGAAAACAAAGACTCAGGAACACTATTTGAGAATGTGTTACTCAATAAAGTGTTAGAGAAGGAGCTCATAAAGCTGCCAGGAAAGTTTAACTGTTGCAAAGAACAAGAGGTGAATACAGTTCGACCCTGCAGGACAGGGCTGGGGAACCTGAATCTTTTTTATCTCACTCACTGGGGGCTTTTTATTTAAAACACATGGAAAACACTAAGATTTGGCACAGAATATTTTGTGGTTTAAAAAAAATTGGAAATACCCAAAAGCCTTAAAAAAAGAAAGAAAGAAACCCCAAACAACCAGATGTGAAGAAATTAAGACGGAATGACAGAAGGTGTTCCACGGGCAGTAAAACCCATTTAAAGTGACGGCAAAAGGCGAGAGCAACCAGCGTTTTCCAATGGCAGTTGATAGACACAAGCAATTGAATGGTTCATACCCTCTCTGTTGTCCCTGTCATAAGATTTGTAGGTCGTTCTCAGCCAGCCACCAGGGTGAAAGGGCAGAGGTTATGACCTGCTGATTTACCAAAGTATGATCAACTCACACAAATTATAGGCGTAAGAGAGTCCTGACAACTTCAATATGATGAGCAATGAAAGCAATTATTTGTGACATGTGAAACCAGTGTGAGAGTATAATTCTGTCACTGCGTGACAAGGCATTATTAGTCGGGGCAGGCAACGGCTTGAACTGGGAGCAGCTGGAGGGGAGGTATTGAAAGGGAGAGGGCTGTCCGGGAGGGAAGCCCCATAACAGGCTTTCTCTCCCAGGGCAGCGAATTATTAACTGTACCTCTTTGTAGTGAAGAGAGGCAAAGCCAGAGGAAAACAAAGTTTCTCCATCTTTGGGGAGTCTGGAAAAGACGAAAACAATGCAGGACGTGTGTGTGTGTGTGTGTGTGTGTGTGTGTGTGTGTGTGTGTGTCTGTGTCTATGTTTCTGTGTCTGTATGTTTCTTGTGGGAATAGTGGTGCAAACCAGCATTTGAGGAGTGAGACTGGCATTTTCTTTGAACTAAATTGCTTGGGAAATATCTTACATCCAGCATTCATGAGGTGTTTGGTGAAACGAGATCCCACATTCCATTTGGTGGCCTGAAAGCCAGTCATTTGCTATGACGGTGTGAGATGAGGAAGATGAGGGAAAAGACAAAGAAGAAGAAGGCCCTCAGTCTGTGTCCATCCCTCTTCTCCCATTAGGTGATAAGCATTTCTTCTCTTGCGGGATAATCAGCTACAGCACCAACTGGCCAGCCTCATAGTTAAGTCCTGCCAGGAATAGGAAGTTTGGCCAGTTGATAATAAGCAAGGAAGGGATTGAATGGAAGCTCTTGCGGTCTTTCTTTTCAGCCTATTCTTCTCTGTAAAGGGCCACAATTCTGCCAGCAGGGGAAGCTGTGGATGATGCTGTTTCTCTTCCTAGGGGGTAGCTAGCTGGATTAGAACAATCTAGGTTGCTGAAGAAGGACTTAATTTAATTGCACCCAGTGAGGGACGAAATGAGGTTACCTCAAGGCAACAGCCCATAGTATTTGATAGGCCATTGATGGAAGTTTCTGAAACTAGGAAACAGAGGCATGGCTGGGGGTATAACATAGATCATAGGGAATGACCGCTACGTTCAGTACCTAGTTCCATTTCTTTACGTTCTAGTGCACTATGTTAAACCATGGTGCAAACGATACCAACATCTTGTTTTAATCTATTTGGATGACAGTTAGCTTCCCTGTCTTTTGTAGAAGTTACCCTATCCCAGGGCAATCATCTCATAAATATGTGGCTTTTGTATCAAGAGACAAAAAAGTACTTTTGTATCATAGAAACACTACTGGAAAAGCAACCCTAAGGGCATATTTTACTGACCAATAATACTGTCTTTGGCTGTGAAGGACAGGAGTGTGCTGAGGCAATGTGGTAAGGTAGAAAAAAATTAAGACAAAACAGAAGACCTAGATTCGAGTTGTTCATCCTTCATTTTCCAAGAGGACCAATGACTTATCGCTTATGATGTCTTGACCGGCAAGTGAATCAGATTTAAGTGAGGCAGAGTTGTATAGCTGTCAGCTACACTACTCCAGAGTCATCAGAGTTCAATGGCAAGACAAAAGACCACTAGCGATGCCCCAGGATGCAGTGGATGATGTTGGCATCTTGATGTTTGACCAAGCTCTAAGCACTCCACAGCACCTGCTGCAGCTGCCTTTCTGGGTATTGGAACAAATTGTTCTTATTCTCCCATTCCACCAGGGAAGTCTTCACATGCTTGGGGCAGACATCTCCCTAACTCACCGACAGGTTGGAAGCCTGTCAGTTACCTTCAACCTGGTTTAGCCCATCTGCAGAGAAGGTTTTACTGGGGTGTGGCTGCTGAGCATGCTACAGCTTTTTGGAGCCGCAGGTGAGAGTTGGGTGAGAGGTAGAAGCCAAAGGTGGATGAGCAGCCCTGAAAAGGGCTCAGCAAGCCATCACACCAGAGATGCTAGTCCTCCCTGAACACTTCATAGACCCCTAGATTCTACTATCAACTCCACCACTAGCTAGATGTATAGACCTTTTCCAAGTGGCATACCCTTTCTAAGCCAAGCTTCGGGACTCCTGACCCTTACCTTAACAATTAGGCAGCACCAGGGACTCCTCACCAGTCCTACCACCCAAGTACCCTATTCTCCATTTTGCTTCCAACGTTTTTCTTGGGAATTAATAATCAAATTAGCATTACCACTCCTACTATAGGATATGAAATCTACTATACTACACCTCCACTTAAAATCTCTGTGACTCTAAGTCAGAGGCTAAATACTTTATATATGTTTCATATTTTATTTTGTATGTATATCTTATCTCTGCCCACCCCACCCCCAAGAATGTAAACTCCTTAAAGACGAAGATTCTTTTACTTTTCTCTTTTTATCACCATGCATAGTACCTGACACCTAGGAGATATTCAGTAAATGCCTATTGAATTGAAGGCCTCAGTTTCTTTCACTCTACAATGAGGGGGTTAAATGAAATCTCTTTCAACTCTGAAATTCTATAATTCCAGGATTCCAAAGTACAAAGGAGATAAAATAAAGAAAAGCTTAGCATAATTAGTCCTCTGGGGTCACATCTATGTACAATTAAGTTAAAGAACCTTCCTCATCAGAAGTGTCAAACATGTAGCCCATGGGTTGTATGTGGCTTATAACATCCCCAAGTGTTGCTAGAACCAAATTAAAATGTAATTGGAAAACACTTACAAAATAAATACAAATTGAAAAACGCATAGGTATTATATTTAAAAACTAACTCAATATACACTTGCAGGGATCCTTATGTATGGATTAGTGGCCTCTCTTTATTTTTGAGTTTGACACCAGCGCTCAATATCACGATTTTATCTCTTATGAGGAATTTTGGGGGTAGTTAGATATGATGATAACAAGATGGTTTGTCTTGTTTACAAAGATCTTCATCTACATGATCTCCTTTGATTTTCACAATGCCTCTGTGAGGTGGACACTACAGGTATCAAATATGCCCATTTTATAGATGAGGATATTGATGCTGAGAGATGTATAGCTAATATGTGTCAGAAGTCGGATGAACTCAGATCTTCCCAACACCAAGGCCTGATCTCTTTTGACTATACCATACTGTCCCTTAGAAAGCCCATATATAAGAATAGGTATAGTAGATTAGAAATGATTAATATTTGTTTGTAACAACTATTGCAATGAATTAGATAAGTTCTACAACTCTTGAAATGGGGAATATTTACCACTCCAAAATGAGGGAGGACTCCGAGGATCTACCTGTGGTTAGTTCTCTGGCAGAAATTCAGAGACTGAGCACTTCTCCTGGTTATTCAACTTTCTCTGGACCCATCATTCTCTTTGTGTCTATTGGGATCTTGATAATTCTCTCCATTAGTCATCACTTCACCAATTCTCCTCTACAGAGTGCTGGTAAACCTCTTTGCTGCCTTTACTCCTCTGTTCTATTGCAAAGCCCAGAGTGATGAATTGGGAGCAGCTTGGATGCAAGGGAAGATAAGGCAACTGAGTATTTCTGAAAACCTCTACTCCCAGATGGAATCTTCTCAGAATAACTTTATACTTCTGTGCCAAGTACTTAGGGGATAGAGATGGACCTGAGATTTCATTAACATGGGAACTCTCCCATGAGGTACCTTCCTCTACTAATGCAGGTCAGCACCTTCTCTGTAACATATCGTCCCATCACTCTGCGAGGTTAAGTGATTTGCCCAGGCTCATGCTGAACTGAATTAAATTTTGAGGGGTTAGGAATTTCCAAATTGTCACACACACCCTCATATTCAAATGGAAGAATGTGTTAGGGATACTTATAGAGAGAGCGTTCCTGAATTAGACCGTGGGAGTTGGACAACATGACCTGTAAGATCCAATCCAGATTTAATTTTCTGTCATTCTAGAAATGAGTTGGAGGTTGTTTTGGGTGGGTTTGTTGTTGTTGTTTTGTATTATACTTGCTGCAGCTGCTCTTTATTAGCAGGAATCAGAAATTAGTCCGAGTTTTGTACAAGGAGATTGTCTAAGCCACCTTAAAAGGAAAAGCTCCATCTGTCTGTCTGTCTATTTACAAATCAAAATGGCGAGTTATAACTTTGGACAATTGTAGTGTGATGTCCAATCAGTCAGTGTTGGCCAGGCAAAGGGGGCCAGTAGACTGGTTTGACCAATGATTTGCAAGTAGTTGACATTTTGTAAGATATGTATTTTTCCTATTTGTTTCCAAATGTTTCCGTTGTATACAAAAGTGAGACAGTGCTCTTTAAATAATTTTAAAAGTTGTTGCTATTTTGGGTTTAAGCCAAACAAAGTTATATTTAACCAAATAGGAAATAAGGTAGTAGGTGCTCTTTGCATGAAGATTGGGAGAGAATTCCATAACAGGGAGAAGGAAATCATGGTTGAAGTCTGGGCTCGGCACATCTTCTGAGGGAACGGGGAGGAATGAATGAGTGAATGAATTAAAAATATTGATTATGGATTTATAACGTGCTAAGCACTGAGTTAAGTGTGGAGATACAAATAAAATCAAGCAAAACAATCTCTGCCGTCAAGGAGCTTACATTCTAAAGGAAGAAGACAACACATAAAGGGAAACTAGGAAGGGGGTATGGGTACACACATGGTGACCAGGTTCCCAGTAAGTGACATGAAGGTCTGGTTCTTAGCAAAAGAAGGTGAGGGGGAGGGAGTTACCTATAAAAGCCCATGGAACCTAGTGGCACAGTCTAGATCGTTCCTGTGGGAAGAGGTAGAGGAGAATGTCAAGAATAAAGGCAGCATGGTCTATAAATGACCAGGAAGTTGTAACAACAATGCGGCTAGCCACTGCTGTGGAGGTAAAAGACCAACAACACCAGCAACAGGAAGGCTGCTAGCACTGATTCTTTGATCTGCTTTTCTAAGGAAAGCAATTTTAAGGGGTTAATAATCTCACTTTAATCAAATATACATATATCATTTACTTAGTTCAAGGGGAAAAGCCAGCACCTTGAACTTCACAGCAAATATAAACAGAAATTACAAACAGAAAATATCAACAGATCAAATAACACAAACCAGTAGATAGGCTTCTAGCTTTCTGTCCAACATCTCAGTACGTAGTTACCAGAGAAGTACCAACATCTGGATCTTCAAGCCGGGGGGGCTCTTAATAACAGCTGCCCAGTGTCTCATCTAGTCAAATCACAGGACACTCTTCCAGAGAGTGAGATCCCCAAACAAAACCCCAACCTCTGAGCTTATATACCCTTCCTAAGACCCACAGCCTTCATACCTAATCAGCAAAAGGATGTGGGCATGGGACTTAGCACCTAGCAAGAGTTAATCAAAGGCACTTGATTACTTTGGCACTCTAAAAGAGAAAACAGTAAAAAAAAAAAAAGTCCCACCTTAATTAATATTACACAAGTGACGAGATGCCCCCTTCTGTTTCTTAAAGATGTAATGCTACCAGACTATAGGATCTGTCCCCACGACATTGAAATTAGGTTGAATTTATGTTTCAGCTTTCAAATGGAGCTCTATATGCTATAAGTAGAATGTAAGCTTCCTGAAGACTGGGGATATTTTTTGTTCTCTCTTTGTGTGGCCACTGTCCAGCACAGTGCTTTACACATTGTAAGTGTTTAACAAGTGTTCCTTGGATTGAGTTGGGTTGGACGGGGGCCTGAGGAGAACGGGAAATAAAACTCAGTTCTCATTTACTCATGGGTTGTCAGAAGGAAAGTTGATTCCTTAGCTGGACAGTTCAAATGCAGCTGAATTCTGGAGCAATTTATGAAAACCTCTGGAAAAGTTTTGTCAGTGTGAATGTGGCCTCTGGTGGCCATCCCTGCATTTCTGGGGGCTATGATCATTTCCCCCTTGGCTGGGGTATTATGTATCACTTGCTGTGATATTTCTGGCCATTTGTTTTCTTTCCAAGATAAGGCAATACTCAAAATAAGTACACTCATCCATGGAAGTAGCAGGCTTTATTTTAACAAAAAGGCGTCACAATATTTATTCTGTAGCCACCAGTTTGACCAATGCATCCCAAGTAGCTGACATTTTGCAAGACATGTATTTCTCCTATTTGTTCCCTAATGTTTCCATTGTGTATAAAAATGAGACAGTGCTCTTAAAATAATTTTAAAGTTGTTGCTACTTTGAGTTTAAACCAAACAAAATAATATTTAAAGAAACATTAAATACATTATTTATCATGTTGGTCAATGGTTAGGGGATTATGGTTTAAATAAACACATTAGAATGCCAGGTACTCTCTAAGAGTTGCTTTTAAAAACCCTCAAAGGAGTTGTAATAAATCTTATAAATTTTTTTTATCAAGCACTTGTTTTCAATGCTGAATCATTTGCTTTTGCTGAATAATGCTCATTCAAGAACTCAGCTTAACCACAAGAGTTCTGACATCCATGCTGGAAAAGTCATATGCAAGGAGAAAACCCACACTTATGCCAAGGACTACCACCAGTCAAAGAATTCTTGTTATTTTCCAAGAATCTCAGAGCTGACAGACACGTCAAAGGTCATCTAGTCCAATCCTTTCCTGAAGAGTGGAGCCCTTCTACAATATCCTTGACAAATAATCTTATAAGCTTCTGTTTAGACTATTTCAATGCTGGTGAACTCACTACCTATAAAAGATAATAGGGTCATAGGATTTTGAGTTGAAGAGAAGTAGAGAGGAAAAAATGGTTTAGGAACTCAAAGAAGAGGTGATTCTTAGGGCTGTTGGTGACTAAACACTTACAGGGCAGCCAGGTGGTACAATGGAGGCTCTTTTTCATAAGTTCAAATCCTGCCTCAGACGCTTACCATCTATCCGACCCTAGGCAAGTCACCTAACTCTGTCTGTCTCAGTTTTCTCATCTGTAAAATGAGCTGGAGAAGGAAATGACAAACCACTCCAGTATCTTTGCCAAGGAAACCCCAAATAGGGTCACAAAGAGTCAGACATGACTGAACATCACAGGTGAGAAACAAAGAAGAAATATAGTGAATAGGGGTTAGATGATAAGGAAGTGGGATGACATACTATAAGTATTTTTAAAAGTGGGAGAAGTAGAGCAGGTAGTATAGATAGGTTAGAGGTGGTACAGCATTTGAGATGCTAGATAACTGTTTTGGCTCAATTCCAGATGCAATTTATAATTGAATTTAAGGAATAAATTTAGAGAACCCTAAAATATCATGGAGGAATATCTTTCTCCTTTAGAAAAGAGTTTTATTTATTTTTAATTTATGAAATAAAACAAGCATTTCTATAAAATAGTATAATTTTAAAAAATGATTGCACATGAAACTGTATATCTATTATGTACATCTTGATATTCCTTTTAAATACATAATAAAGTTATTGTGTAAATTTCTTTTCTTTTTTTTTCCTTCCTCCTCCTGCCTCTGTCTTACAGATGGCTACATTAGACACAAATACGTATATATATATATATATATATATATGTATATATACATATATATGTGTAAAATTATTCTATACATCCTTCTATTTATCAGCTTTTTTCTCTGGATACAGATAGCATCTTCCTTCATATGTCCTTTGTAGTTAATTTGGGTATTTATAATAGTCAAAATGATTTATTCACTCAAACTTGTTCTTAAAATAATATTGCTGTTACTGTATAAAATGTTCTCTTGGTTCTTCTCCTTTTGCTCTCATTATTTAATGCAAGCCTATCTATGTTTTTTCTAAGATCATTAAGCTCCTCATTTCTTATAGTACAGTAGTATTCCATCACAATCATATGTACCACAACTTGTTGAAAATATCTCTTATGAAAACAGGAGACCTTTCTAAGACATAGATAGCCCTTAGAGAGTCCCCATTCTCACATGCCCTTGCTTTTGCCCAGGGTCTCCCATACTTGGAACATTCTTTCCCCTTATTTCTCCTTTTAAGAGCCTTCCCTTCCTTCAGGTTCCAACACAGGAGCCACCTCTTCCTTAAAGTCTTATCTTCATCTTTCCCCAGCTGGAAGTAATCTCTTCCCTTTTTGAATTTCTCACAGAACTTTTTATGGGCCTACAATTTTCTTCTCCATTTCTAATTTGTATTATAGTTTTTTTATACAAGTCTTCATTATCCTACTAGATTATAAGCTCACTGAGGGCAGGGACCAGGTGTCATTCATCTGTGTATCTCTCATAGCACCTAGCACAGAGCATTGCACAGAGTAGGGTTATCGAATTGAACAGTTTTACCCTGGTAGGATAGTTTTTGCCAAGTTGAAGAACAAAGTAGATCCTCTGCTTTCTCAGCTTCAGTGTTTCCTGGTGGGTAGAGCAGTCTCTAGAAAATCATAAGCTACATGCAAAAGGATATTCCCTGTTTATAGGAGGGGAAAATGTTTGCAAAAAGTTGTTGGGTGTGGATTTGATGGAGTGGGGGATTGCATTTCCACAAAGTACCTCAGGGTTTGAAAGGGAGAGTGCTTGTCTGACCACATCTGGGACTTGGGCATTTATTGAACTGGGTAACAAAAATAATCTTTTCAAAATATTTTAGAAATATTTGATAAACATAGACTAAGCCTGTGTCTATACACATAAGCCAGGGATTTTTGTTTGTTTTATTTTGTATTTTTGGGGGTGGAGGGGGGCGGTGAATAACTTTGAATTCATGTAGTTGTTAGTAACAGGTTGAAAATAGGATCATAGATCTAGAGATGGAAAGAAACTGATCCTCTATCTAGACCAGCCTCCTACTTTATTATTGAGAAAATGGAAGCCTACAGAGGTTAAATAATTTTCCCAAGGTCAAACAGGAATTCAGGGGCAGAGGTGGGATTCAAACCATGTCCTCTGACCCTAAAATCTATTGCTTTTTTTCTGTACCACACAGACAAACATAACAGGACTGGACACCCAGTCAATGCTTGGCAAATACTCATTGAATTGAATTAACTAGTTGTTTTCAAAATAGCCAGTTGTTTGACTAAATTCAAAAAGGTCTTGTTTAAAATAGCTTATGGGGAGACAGCCTGAGGCAGACAGTGACCCTTTCACAGTCTGCCTTCTCTCTTCCCCATAGTTTGCATCAAATTATAGGAGACAGGAAGAGAGGAGAGAAATGAAGGAATTTCGTCAAGAATTAAAAATGATTTCTTCCACTATTCTTGCTTTATCATCTATCAGTCCTTTATAAAAGTCTTTCACCCCAGTCCAGCAGAATGACTTTCTGGTCCCCAAAGATGTCAACGATTTCCTGCCTCTATGTTCTTGTACATTCTACTTATTCCCTTTGCCAGGAAGCCTTTCTCCTCATATCTTCACCTCTCAAAGTACTATCTATTTTCCAAGGCCCAGCTTTAGTGCCACCTTCTCTATGAAGCCTTGCAGCATCCTTTCCAATCAAATATGATCCCTCTTCTAATAACAATTTAAAACTCTCTTATGACACTTAGATTTCTTTGATTATATTTTATGTGAAGAATCCAGGCTTGTACCATTTTCCATATGCTAAGTGCCTGCCAGACTCTGAATCTTCCTGAGTATCAAACATGAGATGAGTTGAAACTGAAAATTATTATTCTTAAAACCTATAATAGAGTCCTTGGACTCGAAAAAAATTATAATACAAAAAAAGGATAACATCAATGCCTTGGAAACTATCTACAACTCTTTTGAGAATCAGAATGTAAGAATGGATAGGGATTTCGCACACTGGCCGGTCTAACCCACTCATTTTACAGATGAGGAAACTGAGGTCAAGTGGTAAAATCATTTGACCAAGGTTACATTACTAGTTCTTGGCAGGATGAGATGTGGGCCCACATAGGTTATTGACTCTACACTAATCTTACCTTCTGGTCTTTTCAGCCCACATAGGTTCAATTGTCATCTCTAAACAGATGATTCTCATATCCATTAATTTATCCCCATCCTGTCTCCTAATTTCCATTCTCTCATCACCAACTGTCTACTGGACTTCTTGAAACTCAACATGTCTGGAAGAGAACTCTCTAACTTCCCCCTCTTCCAAATGTTCCCATTACTTTTAAGGCTACCGCCATCTTCCCAGTCAGCCATGCTTGCAACCTCAATGTCATTCTCAATTTCATACTCACCTCGCATATCCTATTTGTTGTTGAGTCTTGTTACTTATTCCTTCACAATGTTGCTTGTGTATGTCCATTTCTGTCCATTCACGTAGCTTCAATCATGGCTCCGGGCCCTTATTACCAGTAGACAGTTGCAATAACCTTCTGGTTGCTCTTCCTGCTTCAAGACTTTCCCCACTCTAATCCATCTAGTGCCAAAGTAATCTTCCTAAAGGGCAGGTCTGACTGTGTCAATAAATACCAGTGTTTCCCTATTACCTCCAAGATTAAATATGAAATTCTCTGTCTGGCTTTTAAAGGTCTTTACAAATTGGCTCTTTCCTATCTTTCTCGTTTCCTACACCTTATGCTCCACCATGTACTTTATAATCCACTGATGTTGGTTCCTTGCTGTTACTCCTGATTTTCCTGACTTCCTTCAAGACCCAGCTCAGATCTTTCCTTCTGCCTCTCCCTAGCTATACCTCCCAGAGCCCCTTCCCTCTGCCTTCCTTTCGAGTTTACTTCCCATTTATACTGTATTATATATCTTGCATACATATAGTTTTTTACATGCTTTCTCTCCCAGCTTTTAGCCTATGATCTTCTCAAGAGCAGAGACTATGTTCTTTCTTTGTATCCCCAGAACTTAGTTTAGTGCCTGACACAAAGTAAATGCTTAATAATTGCTTGCTGACTGGTTCCAGGAATAATAGGCTTTGGCAAATATGTTCTATCTAGTTACAAAGGAATTAAAAATCCTTTAGAGAGCAAAGCAACAGATAATTTAGGCAATAGCTCAGTAATTCTGGCCAATTCACATAAATTACCTATAGATTTAATGCAAATGTGAATTTGGTAGCTTGACTTAGGGTAGTAATAACAATTCTCATTCAATTTTATTTTTATTGCAGGAGGCCAAAGCAAATATGATTGTCTGTCCATCATATAGATTTGAATTCTGTTGGTTGGGGTGTTTTTGGCAAATATTCTGAAGGATTCCTTGCTTTGATATCTTATATTTTTGGTGATACACAAATGCCATGGATGCAATATTTCAAAAATGGATGACAAAGCATTTATTAAGAGCTTAATATGTTCCAAGCACTGGAAATACAAATATAAAAGGGAAGAGAATCTTGTTCTCAGAGAGCTTACTTTTAACAGAGAAACTATGCCAATAGGAAAGTGGTAGCCTGGAGAATGATATATTTTGGTTTGGAAAATTACAGGGGTAGTAAAGGGAGCCATAGGAGAGTAGATTGGCATAGCCTTTCCAGTAGCCATGACATTTAAATAAATATTTATTGTGTGGGTGATAATAATCAAGGTCCAAATATAGAATTTACCTTCTTCTGGCATATCTGATTTCACTCATTTGGAATAACAATAATGAGATGGGGCGGGGATGGGACTAGGGCTGCTAGTTTAACACAAACCATTGACAACTCTAGTGTACTATCGACAGCATAAGAAGCTCTTTGTTCAACCTGCATTGCTCCCTGGCATCAAAGCTCCCCAACCTTTCCTTTCTCTTAGTTTCCTTCTCAGTAACCTTGTATTTTCCTGTTCTTCTCCATCTCTTTCACAACTAACTTCATAAATTGCTTAGAAATTAAATCAATTGATCACCAAGCATTTCTTAAATGGTTTCAATGTGCCACTGTACTTGGTACTAAGAATACATAGACAAAAATGACCTCAAAGAACTTACTTTCTGTCATGGAGACAAAATGTGCACATACAAGTATCTAATATGCACATATGTATACATGTAAGTACACGTATAGTAATAACTATATTTTATTTACGTGCAGATGTATGTGTGTATATACAGAGAGTTATAGAGATAGATAGATAGACAGGCAGACAGACAGACAGACAGACAGACAGACAGACAGACAGACAGACAGACAGATAGATAGATAGGTAGATAGATAGATAGATAGATAGATAGATAGATAGATAGATGGTAATTTGCAGGGAGGTGTTGTCAGAGATTATTAAAGTCTTACTGCGTGAGGTGGTAGTTGATTTGAAGTAGGGATTCTAAGCCATGGAGGTGAGGAGAGAGAGCATTCTGGGCATAGTGGACATCCTATGCAAAAGCCTAGAAACTGGAAATGGCATATCATGTATGAGGAACAGCAAGCAGACCAGCCTGGCAAGGACCAAAGAGTGTGTGAAGGGGAACAATGTATAATAAGTCTGGAAACATAGAGTAGAGCCATGTTGTGAAGGGATTTAAACTCTTTTCTCTTCTAGATGACATCTGGCACTTAGCACAATGGTATTTAATGAATACTCGCTGGTTGATTATTACAGGCTTTATGAGTACAAAGCACTTCACATTCATTCTTTCATTTAATTCTTGCAAGGACCCTGTGAGGGGAAGCAAGTGACATCGTCTTTATTTGGCGGTAGTTCTGAAAGATTTACATTTTAACGGAGTATCAGAGACATAGTACTGGAAAGGGCTTCAGAGGCCATCTACTCCAACCTCTCCATTTTACAGCTGGGGAAACTGAGACCCCAGGGAGGCTTGCTCAAGGTCACCCAGGTAGTAGTATTTAGAAGTGAGATTTGAACCCAGGTTCTTCTAACTCTAGAGTCACCACTCTTTCTGTAATACCTTGCTGTCTCCCAAAGCCAATTTAAAGACATGACTTTTCTATCTTGGAATTTTAGGCACCAGAGAGGTAGTGAAGATAATGTTGGTGAAAGGGAGAAACAACATCCCCCGCTCTTCTGAAATCACACCACATGCCTGGTCTGGTCAGGCTGGCCCAGAGCACTGTAATTTCTGTGTTATATCTGACAGCTGACATTACCCCCATCATTGCTGATATGGATGCCATGAATTCTGTCCAACAGGAAATTCTGCATAACAAGTGGGGTGGGCCCACATAAATCCCTGGCCCCCTTAGCAGCTGATTGATTTAAAGATGTTGTCTTTTTCACAGGGCAGTAACTGCTTTAGAATTTAATATCGATTATCCTTAATAAAGTTGGATAAGTTTTTTTAAAATGTTGACTGTAAGGAGGGAGAGGGAGGTTATCATTTGTTTATTTAATTTTTAGAGGAATGCTTGCTGTTCCAAACTTGCTGCCGAGGCACCCACAAAGCATTGTCTGTTATTAAGTTAAGTTCCCATATCACAAAAGCTTCACTGAGGTATGTATGATGATTCGCGGAACAACGAATGCACTTCACAGCAGGTTGTTGGCTTTGTGTCGGTTCATTTCAAGGACTGCTGTTTGAGTAGATTGCCCCAAGTTGAGAATATGGATGCATGTGATATGCACAGAGGTATATACATATTACATGGTTGAGTTGGATTGATGTTTGGTTAATGATTGAGTTCCTTTCCGTTGGTGTCTCAACGTTTCCAGGGAGGAAAGTGAAGGGTAAGAATTAAAAAGCTATCTGAGCCTTTTTGTATTGGTTTTGGTTTGGTATTAGGAACTTGGAAAGCTCTCTTCCCTCTTCCTGATCTAATCAAGACCAAAATGAACTAAACAAGAGTGTGTGACTTCAAGGACCAGTTTCCAGGCATCCTGAGCCTTGGGTGTGCTTGACTTATCCTTAAAAGATTACTGAGCATTTTTTCCCCTTTTCTACATTTATTTTTTTAGTTTTTAGTTTACAACACTCAGTTCTACAAGTTTTTGAGTTCCAAATTTTTCCCCCTGCTTCTCTTCCCCCGTCCCTTGTCCAAGATGGCATGTAATCTGATATGGGTTCTACATATACCTTCATATTAAATTTATTTGGACAATAGTCAAATTGTAAAGAAGAATTATAACCAATGGAGTGAACTATGAGAAAGAAGAAACAAAAACAAAAAAGAGACAGAGAGTAAATAGTTTGCTTCAGTCTGCATTCAGACTCTATAATTCTTTCTCCCATGCGGATAGCTTTTTCCATCATGAGTCTTTTGAAGCTGTCTTAGAACCTTGTATTGCTGAGAAGAGCCAAGTCTATCAAAGATAGTCATCATAGATGCCTTGTGTCTGTAATCATGTATACTGTTCTCTTGGTTCTTCTCCCCTCCCTCAGCATGAGATCATCTAAGTCTTTCCAGGTTATTATGAAGTCTGTCTGCTCCTCATTTCTTATAGCACAATAGTATTCCATTACATTCATATAACACAACTTGCTTAGCCATTCCCCTATTGATGGGCAACCCCTTAATTTCCAATTCTTTGCCACCAAAGAAAGAGCTGCTATAAATATTTTTGTACATACAGATCCTTTTCCCATTTATATGATCTCTTTGGGATCCAGTCCTAGAAGTGGTAGTGCTGGGTCAACGGGTATGCACATTTTCATAGCCCTTTGGGCATAGTTCCAAATTGCTCTCCAGAATGGTTGGATCAGTTCACAACTTCATCAACAATGCAAGTGTTCCAATTTTCCCACATCTTCTCCAGTATTTGTAATTTTCCTGTTTTGTCATTTTAGCCAGTCTGACAAGAGAGATGCGGTTCCTAAGAGTTGTTTGATATGTGTTTCTCTAATCAATAGATTCATAGCATTTTTTTCATATGACTATAGATATATGTAATGTCTTCTTCTGAAAACTGCCTTTTCATATCCTTTGACTATTTATCAATTGGGGAATGACTTGTATTCTTATAAATTTGACACAGTTCCCTGTATATTTTAGAAATAAGGCCTTTATCAGAGATACTGGTTGTAAAAATTTTTTCCCAATTTTCTGCCTCCCTCCTAGTCTTGGTTGTATTGGTTTCGTTTGTACAAAAACTTTTCAATTTAACGTAATCAAAATATCCTGAGCATTGTTATCAACTGATTTATAATTTTAACCTTATCAAATTTGCAGATCATACAAATGAAGGAAGGGGAGCCCATCTATTGGAATAGTAGAATCAGGAACCACAAAAAGCTATACTAGAACTATAAACTGAACTTAGTAAGATGGAGTTTTAGAGAGATTAAAGTAAAATTCTAAAATGGGATCAAGAAGATTAACTTTATAAGTTCTAGGTCGGGGAGGGGAGTGATCGAACAGCAGTTTTTGTGAAAAAGATCCAGAAGTCTTAGTGGACTTAGATGTCAGCAGTGCAACCAGGAAGCCAAAGAAAGCTCATCTTATTTTGAGCTGTGTGAAGAAAAGATGTATCTAGAAAATAGAAGGTTTGTTGTCCTTTCTCTGGTCAGCCTCCATCTGTGGTACTGGCAGGGGTATGCTGAGGCCAGCTGGAGCCCGCTCAACAGAGCTGATTGGAAATTGGCAAGTGCTACAAATTGGCTTGATTTATTGTCCTGTTGATTGTCTAGGCCTAAGAAAGTGTTAATAATGCAGATTAAACTTAAAAGTATGTTTCCGGTACATCACCCCCCACCCCCAGAACCATTCATTAAACATTTGCCAGCATATCTCCAAACTGAATATGGTTTACAGCACCGTATTTTGGTAAGGACATTGACAAATTAAAGCAAAACAAAAAGGAAACCAAGACAGTGAAAGGCTCTGACTTCATGCCATGTAAGTGTCAGCTGAAAGAAATGAGAGTGTTTAGAGGCCTAGAGTAAGAAGATTAGGGGATAGGTGAGCTGTCTTTAAATACTTTAAGGGATGTTACTTGGAAGAAGGACTAGATTTGTTCTGCTGAACAAAGACCTGAAGGGCAAAATTAGAAGTAGTGAGTAGACATTACAGAAGGTCAGATTGCCTCTTGACCCGAGGAAAAACATTGTAATAAACAGAGCTGTTCGAAAGTGGACTAGGCTGTCTGGAGAGATAATTCTTCCCCACTGGAGGGTCTCAAGCACAAGGAAATAATGACTCGTTGGAGAGCATAATAGAATGGCTGGCATGCATATGGCACTCTAAGGTTTGCAAAGGCCTATAATGCACTTGATCTCATGAGATGTGGGCACCAGAGGCTTTATTATCATGACTTTGTGAAAAAGGAAACTGAGTCTCATAGAAGTTAAGTGACTTGCCCTTGGTTACACAGCTGGTTGGAGGTGGAGGTGGGCTTTGAATCCAACTTTCTCCAGATTCAAGGTCTTTTTCTACTGTACTACACTGCCTCTTTAAGGGAAATGCTTATAAAAATCAAAGGTGGCTAATTAGACGTGTAGGTCCAGTTATAAATATACACACATGCATATCAAGTTGGACTTTCACAGAACCCCTCTCTCTGTCTCTGTCTCTCCCTCTATTCTCTCTCCTCTTTTCTCTCTTTCCCTGACCCTCCCATACTCTCTTATTCCTTTACCTTCTTTTTGACTATGGAGTCAGATGAGGGGAAGCATCATGTGATCTCTGTAACTGGTTATTTCTATACTTCTTCGTAAGTTTATAACTTTTATATCTTTAACCTTTTTTCTCAAGCCCTATCTTTGGAAAACTCACTTCTGGGTTGGGCCTGCCAAAAGAGATCCAACAAATAGAAGCCAGACAGAAGGAGGCTACGCACCTCCCTATCCCCCTCCCTACCCTAAGTAGCTTCAGGGTCTGATACAATGTATGTAATTAGAAAAGACAGCATGATGAACTCTAGGTTGCAGCTAGGACATTGATTTGATCTCATTTCCAGCCTGGAGCTGAAAGATGGTTTGCTCAAAAGACAACCAGGACCCTGAATACCACAGATGCTGCTGAAAAAAGGGACAAAAAAACCTTTCCCTCTTCCCTGGTGTCCCATCTCCCCAATCACCAATACATTTTGAAAGACATGTTAAATGCTGATATTAGGAAGTTGACCCAGTAAATAGAATGCTAGATCTGAAGTCAGGAAGACTTGAGTTCAAATCCAGTCTCAGACACTTACTACCTGTGTGACAGTGGGCAAGTCACTTAACCTCTGTCTGTCTTACTTCCCTAGTCTATAAAATAGGGATAATAATTTCACCTTCCCCTGAGGGTTGTTGTAAGGATAAAATGAAGTATTTTAAATTGATTTGCAAGCTTTAAAGTGCTATATAAAGTTACTATTATCATCAGGATTATTAGTATTATTTTCTTAAAGAAATAAGAGTGGAGGTACAAGATTCATGAAAAAAGAGACAAAAGAGCGGGAAAAAGATATACAAAATTTACTGACAAAAAAAACTCCCTAAAAAATAGAATCGGTCAAATGGAAAAGGAAGTACAAAAGCTCACTGAAGAAAATAATTCTTTAAAAATTAGAATTGAGCAAGTGGAAGCTAATGACTCTATGACACATTATGATATGATAAAACAAAATCAAAAAAGTAAAAAAAAGAGAAAAGAAAATGTGAAATTTCTCATTGGAAAAACAACTGACCTAGAAAATAGATCCAAGAGAGATAACATAATAATTATTGGACTACCTAAAGGCCATGATAAACAAAAGAGCCTGAACAGCATCTTTCAAGAAATTATCAAAGAAAACTGCCCTGATATATTAGAACCAGAGGGCAAAATAGTAATTGAAAAAATCCACCGATCACTGCCTAAAAGAATCCCAAAATGAAAACTCACAAGAACATCATAGGCAAATTCAGGAGTTCACAGAGCAAGGACAAAGTATTGCAAGCAGCCAAAAAGAAACCATTTAAATATTGTGAAGCTACAGTAAGGATTACATAGAATTTGTCAGCTTCCACATTAAAGAACTGGAGAGCTTGGAATATGATATACTGGAAGGCAAAGGAATTAGACTTACAACCAAGAATCACCTACCCAGCAAAACTGAATATAGTTTTTTTCAGGGGAAAAATGGATATTTAATGAAATAGAGGACTTTAAAACATTCCTAATTAAAAGACTAGAATTGAATTAAAAATTTGACCTCCAAATACAAGAGTCAAGGGAAATATAAAAAGGTATGGCCTATATGGCAAGGTAATATTTGTAATGCTTAAGAGCTTTATTACTATAAGAACAATTAGAAGGAGTATATATAGACAGGGGGTATGGATATAAGGTGGCTTTGATGGGATGATACAAAAAAACGACAGCCTAACAATCACAAAATAAAGAGGTAAGATAGAAAATTGCACTGGAAGAGGGAAGGGGGAGATTGAATGGGGTAAATTATACCACATAAAAAGGGCATGAAGGAGGTATTATAAGGAAGGGGGAAATGGGGGGTGAGCATGGTGGGCAAAGTTTGAACTTTAATCTCATCAAAATTGACTCAAAGAGGAAATAACATACACACTCAGTTGGATGGAGAAATCTATCTTATCCTATAAGGAAGTAAAAAGGGATGGGGATAATAGAAGGGAAAGGGGGGACTGATAAAAGGGAGAGTATGTTTGGGAAGCGAGAGATCAGTAGTAAAACACTTGTGAGGACGGAACTGGTGGGGAGCAAGAGGGGGGGATAAACAATGGAAAAATAGCATGGAGGGAAATACGCAGTTATCATAACTATAAATGTTAATGGGACGAACTCATCCATAAAATGGAAGCAGATAGCAGAATGGATTAAAAATCAGAATTCTATAATATGTTGTTTGCAAGAAACACATATGAAGCAAAGAGATACACAGAGGGTAAAGATAAGGGGTTGGAGCAAAATTTATTATGCTTCAGTTAAAGCAAAGAAAGCAGGGGTAGCAATAATGATCTCAGATAAAGCAAATGCAAAAATAGTTCTAAAGTAATTAAAAGAGATGAGGAAGGAAACTATATCTTGCTGAAAGGTACAGATTGAAGTCATATCAATAGTAAACATATATACACCAAATGATATAGCATCTAAATTTTTGAAGGAAAAGTTGAATGAGTTACAGGAGGAAATAGAAAATAAAACTATACTAATGGGTGACCTCAGCTTTCCCCTCTCAGAGCTAGATAAATCTAAGCAAAAAATAAACAAGAAAGAAATTAAGAAGGTAAATAAAATTCCGGAAAAGTTGTATATGATAGATCTCTGGAGAAAATTGAATGGGAATAGAAAGGAATATAACTTTTTCTCAGCAGTATACGGCACCTACAAAAAAACTTACCATGTATTAGAATATAAAAATTTCACAGCCAAATGCAGAAAAGCAGAAATAGTAAATGCATCCTTCTCAAATCTTAATGCAATAAAAATTTTGTGTAACAAAGGGCCCTGGAAAGATAGACTAAAAATTAGTTGGAAATTAAGTAATCCAGGGGTGGGGAACCTGCAGCCTTGAGGCTATATATAGCCTTCTAGGTCCTTGGGTGCAGCCTTTTGACTGAGTCCAAGTTTTATGGAACAAATCCTTTAATTAAGAGGATTTGTTCTACGAAGTTTGGATTCAGTCAAAGGGCTGCACTTGATGACCTAGAGGACTACATGTGGCCTTGAGGCCACAGGTTCCCCATCTCTGGTTTGGCCTGACTGGCTGCTTGAACTTCACAACATTCTATCACGAATCTTTTGGAATTCTCTTAGATCATTGTATCATTGAGAAGAGATAAGTCTACCAAAGTTGGTCATTGTACAACGTTGCTGTTACTGTGTACAACGTTCTCTTGGTTCTGCTCACTTCATTCAGGATCAGTTCATGGAAGTCTCTCCAGGTTTTTCTGAAATTCACCTGCTCATCATTTCTTATAGAACAATAGTATTCCATTACATTCATATACCATAACTCATTTAGTCACTTCCTAATTGATGGGCATCACCTCAATTTCCAATTCTTTGCCACTGCAAAAAGAGTTGCTATAAATATTTTTGTACATGTGGATCCTTTCCCCTTCTTTATGATCTCTTTGGGATACAGACCTACATAAAACACTTTTCACATAAATAAAGTGAGATCTAGACAATTGGAAAAATATTATTTGCTCATGAGTAGGCCAACTGAACATAATAAAAATTACAATTCTACCTAAATTAATCTATTTATTCAGTGCTATATCAATCAAAATATCAAAAATTATTTTGTAGAGCTAGAAAAAATAACAACAAAATTCATCTGCAAAAACAAAATTTCAAGGATATCAAGGGAATCCATGAGGAAAAAAATATGAAAGAAGGAGATCTAGCCATATCATCTCAAACTGTAATATAAAGCGGTAATTATCAAAACAATCTGGTACTGGCTAAGAAACAGAGTGGTAGATCAGTGGAACAGATTATATACAAATTGCCTTATAACAAATGACGAAAGTAATCTAGTATACGATAAACCCAAAGATCCAAGCTTTTGGAACAACTCATTATTTGGCAAACCTACTGGGAAAACTGGAAAACAATAAGACAGAAACTAGGTATAAACCAACCTCTCACACCATTTGCCAAGGTAAGGTCAAAATGGGTACATGATTTACAGATAAAAGGTGATACCATAAGCAAATTAAGAGAACATGGAATAGTTTATCTATCAGATTTGTAGATAAGGAAAGAATTTAGGACCCAAGGAGATATAGAGAACATTACAAAATGTTAAATAATTTTCATTATATAAAATTTAAAAGTATTTGCACAAACAAAAAGCAATGCAACCAAAATTAGAAGGAAAGCAGAAAACTGGGGAAATTTTTTGCAACAAATATCTCTGATAAAGGCCTCATTTCTCAAATATATAGAGAACTGAGACAAATTTATAAAAATATAAGTCATTATACAATTGACAAATGTTTAAAAGATATGAGCAGGTCATTTTCAGACAAAGAAATCAAAACTATCTCTAGTCATGAAAAAATGCTCTAAATCACTGTTGGTTAGAGAAATGCAAATAAAAACAACTCTGAGGTACCACCTCACATCTATCAGATTGGTTAATATGACAAAAAAAAAGAAGATTTTTGATGCTGGAAGTGATGTGGGAAAGCTGGTACACTAATGTACTGTTGGTAGAGTTGTGAACTGATCCAACCATGCCAGAGAGCAATTTGGAACTAAGCACAATGGGCTTTAAAACTGTGTATATCCTTTGATCCAGCAATACCATTGCTAGGTCTATATCCCAAAGCAATCCAAAAAAAGGAGAAGGGACCAATTTGTACAAAAATATTTATAGCAGTTCTTTTTGTGATGGCTAAGAATTGGAAATTGAAGGGATGCCCATCAACTGAGGAATGGCTGAACAAGCTGTGGTATATAATTGTAATGGAATGTTGCTGTACTATAAGAAATGACAAGCAGGATGATTTCAAAAAAACCGAGAAAGACTTACATGAACTGATGCATAGTGAACAGAAGTAGGAGAATGTTGTACACAATAACAGCAATATTGTTCAATGAAGAACTGTGAATGACTCAGCTATTCTCAGCAATACAATGATCCAAGACAATCCTAAAGCACTAATGGTGAAAGATACTTTCTGCCTCCAGAGAAAGAACTGATGCTATTTGAATACAGACTAGAGCATGCTATTTTCACTTTCTTTTATTTGAGTATTCTTGTACAATGAAAATGTCTTACATAATTGCACATGTATAACATATATACATATACATCTATCTATCTATCTATCTATCTATCTATCTATCTATCTATCTATCTGTCTATCTATCTATCTGAAATAGCTTACTGTCTGGAGGGGAGAGAAGGATAGAATTTGGAACTCAAAACTTTAAATAAAAATGTTAAAAAAACCTTTCAGAAATATTTGTTTATATAATGTTGATGTTATGATATGAATTATTCTCCTGGCACTGTTCATTGGGCATCAGTACATACAAGTCAGTTTCAGTTTTTTTTTCCCCAAACTGTCACTTTCCTCATTTCTTATAGAACAACAGCATTCCATTCCATTTACATGCCATCATTTGTTTGCCTATTAACCACAATAGCTATAGAGCTTTAGAATTTACAAAGCAATTTACAAATATCACATTTTAACCTCATAACAATCCTGGGAAGTAAGTGCTACTATTATCCCAATTTTACAGATGAGTAAACTGAGGCACATAGAGGTTAAGTGACTTGCCCAGAGTTATGCAAATAATAAATATCTGAAGCTGGATTTTAATTCAGTTCTTCCCAATTCCAAGTCCAGTACTCTATTCATGGTGCCTTGCCACCTTTCCAATTAGAGGAATCCCCTTGGTTTCTAGTTCATTGCCACTATAAAAATAGCCACCATAAATATTTTTGTACATATCTTCTTTTTTTTCCTTTTTCTTTGATCTCTTTGGGGATAGTCCTACTGATGCTGTTGTTGGATCAAAGGGTTTGCACAGTTTGGTAAATTTTTCAATGTAGACATATAGCTACAGATAGTTCGGATTTATTCCCTTCTCATATCCTTTGATCATTTATCAATTGGAGAATGGCTATTTTTATTATTTGGAATCAGTTTTTTTATGTCTTGGAAAAGAGACCTTTATCTGAGAAATTTTCTCCAAAGATCTTTCCCCTAGTTGTTTTTCTTCTAATCTTAGCTGTATGGGACTTGTTTGTACAACAACTTTTTAATTTTATGTAATCAAAATGTCTTATCTTCTGTGATCTTCTCTACAGCATTTTATTTATTTATTTATTTTTTGCCTCTGAACTCTTCTTCTAACCATAGCCTTGAAGGGTAATTTCTTCCTTGTTTCTCGATTTATGTAATTTTTATATATACGTCATGTATCCATTTGGAGCTTATTTTGGTATCTGGTGTGAAGCGATAGTCTAAGCCTAATATCTGCTAGACTGCTACCCAGTTTTCCAAGCAATTTTTGTCAAATACTGAGTATTCCAGTAGTTGGGTTTTTTGAATTTGTTAAATATTGATTAGTAGGTTTGTTTGCTTCTGTATGTTGCTTATCTGTTCCACTGATTGACCTTTCTATTTTTTAACCAGGACCAAATTGTTTTGATGATTATTTCTTTGTAGTATAGTTTGAGATTTGATGCTGCTTGGCTCCCTTCTTTCCTACTTTTTTCATTATTTTTTGAGAATTCTTTTCCTTCACACAAATTTTGTTATTTTTTCTAGTTCTCTACAATATTTTTTTTGGTAGTTTGATTGCTATGAATTTGTACTGCTATACTGAGGTTGGGGGCAGCTTCTTTCCATTCGTTCTGTAACCAGAACTACTAGTATCTTTAGAACACCCTGACCAAACAGTTTCTCTCCCACATTCAAGTCTAGAAGGAAAGACTTTCTTACATCATGTGAAGGGTCAGGGGAAAGAAGGCCTGAAGGTCACCTCTCCCCACCCTTAAGCCATGTGACCCGAATGGCACCGAATAAGTAATTTAGATAGTAGTGCCACTTTTATTACATTGGCTCAGCCTACTCATGAACAACAAATATTTATCCAATTATTTATGTAACAGGGATTTGATGACTGCTGAAATGGCATCATTCACTTGGAAGAGACTTTGGATCTGCTCCTGACAGACAGGAGAACTGGTATACTTATGCACATTTTACAATTGGCTTAACATGTGGTTCAGAGCAGTCTTTGCCTGTTATCCATTTAGTCAGAAATGTCTGTGTCTTTAAATCTACCAGAAAAAGCACAGTCATTCTCTCTCTGACATTCACATTTAGCAGGTGAAGGACACACACACGCGCGCGCACACACACACACACAGAACAGACATCTTTTCTTGGCTAGAAACCTGGTACACACTGAACTTTCCAAACCACATGGGGCTCTCTTAATGGGACTTAGGACCTGAGGTCGATTAGCCATCATTCAGATAAGAAACTTTACTGTGTGAAATTCTTCCATGATTTCCTTAGTACATAAGGTCATCCAACTGGAGTCTGATCAATATTTCCAAATGTCCCTTTCTATATCACATATTCCAAAATTTGCCAGGAGTCCCTATGCCATTGGCAATCCCCTTAGAGGTCCGGGCAAATTTGCTCTGGGCCTTTATTGCAATAGTACCCCAAATACCCCCAGTCAGTCCCTGTTACTGCAAGGGTAATCTAAATTGCAAACTCATCCAATAGGACAAGTAGCCTCAGGTGGAAAGATAGCAAAGAAAATTAACTACTTCTAGTCATAGGCAAACCTTACCTTTCGAAGTTTTAGGGCATATTGGTCTCACAATAAGGGAAGAAGTCTAGGTCTGTTTAAATGCATAAAGAATATGAACGTTTTTTATTAGGCAGGAGCATTCTAGTGATGCAAACTTCATATTCCTCAGATTCACCTTTATATTAATACTTATGCAGAAAGTATCAGTATTCGAACACTCAAAGAATCAACAAATGCCAGGTTTTCAAAATGACATCATTGCAACTGACTTGTGAGGGAACACACACCAGAAAAAAAAATGGCTGTGCAATTATAAACTTCCCCCCCAAAAAATTTCTCTCAGATATCACAACCAAGAATACCTGAAATTTCAAGCCCCAGACAGAAAATCTCTCCAGGGTTCCTAAAAATTTAAAAGGCCCAATTTTAACCCAGATGATATCCCCCATGTAACAATGTCATTCTTCTATCTGAGGAGCAGGGATGTTACATCTCACTTCTCCCCAGTGCTCTCCAACAACTTGAGGAGGCTGGAAAGAGGGGGTCTTTCCTTTTTGCTCTGTGTGAGAGCCCACACCAATTGTATTATCCCAATTTGAAGGGGCCAGGACTAGAATCCATTTAACCATTTAATATATTAGCTTTTACAAAAGAATATTTATTTCAAAGATATGATAAGAATAAATAAGACCTCAGGACTATAATTCCTCTTTCACCACCTCACTTTCTTGGTAAGGGAGGGAGATTACACTCACATTTAGCTCAGTGCCAATATAGCATTAGTTCCATCAAATTCAAATCTAAAGCCCCACTAGACTAGTATCTTGGGACCTTGGGTTCTCACAGCTTCCCTTCTGGTCTGGCTGCTAGATCTAGACAGGAATCCTGGGCTGAAAGATCCTCATGGCTTAAGCCCTAAGGTCAACCACTCCCCTTTCTACACCTAAAACGGAAAAAGACAACCAAAGCAGATCAAAGTCCAAGACTGTTTCTTTAGATCAAATGGCCTAAGGTTGGGGACAGGACCTTCAGGCCTTCTTTCCCCTGATCCCTCACATGATGCAAGAAAATCTTTCCTTCTAGACTTGAATGTGGGACAGAAACTGTTCAGTCAGGATGTTCTAAAGCTACTAGTAGTTCTGGTTACAGAGCAAATGGAAAGAAGCTGCCCCCAACCTCAGAATTTCCACACAAATACCAACTCTCTGGCCTCTGCTGTTTTATGTGGTCTGGTCATATGTCAATGCCTCTGCAGTCCTCCCTCTTCCCCATTACAGCAGGTCTTACTTTATTTCCTTAAAGATTACTTTGTAATTATAATCAAATAGTTCTTTTGTGGGGAGATGACCAAATATTTTATATATTCTGTAGTTAATTTCAAAGGAATATCTCTTTCTATTTTTTATTCTGGGTTTTGTTAGTGCTATGCAGAAATTCTGATGATTTATGTGTATTTATTTTTATAGGCTATAGCTTTGCTGAAGTTACTAATTGTTTAAATTTCTCTTTAGTTGATTCTTTAGGGTTTTCTAAATACATGATTATAAAAAGTGATAATTTCTATCTTTGTCTATACATTAGAAAGCACTCTAGCTTATCACCATTATATATAATTATAAGGTTCTTGGTTTTAGATACAAAGTATTTATCACATTGAGGAAGGGTTAATTTATTCTTATATTTCTAATTTATGTTTTCTAGTGTTTTTTTAACAGGAATGAGTTTTATTTTATCAAAAGCTTTTCTTGTATCTCTTGATATATCCTATAATTTGAGTTGTTCTTGTTATTAATGTGCTCAATGATTTTTGTAGTTTTCCTAATGCTGAAACCAAACCTGAATTTCTCTTATGTTCTCTTCCTTCTCTCCTCTGACATTGTCACAACTTTGGTGCATGCCTTCACTACCTCTTACCTGGACTATTGCAACAGCCTGATGATTGGTCTTACTGCCTCAAGTCTCTTCCAACTCCAGTCCATCCTCCACTCAAGTACCTATCAAATTGATATGCCTAAAATGCATGTCTGACCATGTTATTCCTTCCCTATCATTCAATAAACTCCAGTGGCTCCCTATTACCTCCAGAATCAACTAGAATCCTCTGTTTGGCATTTAAAACTCTTCATAACTGAGCCTCTGTTTCCACAACCTGGCTAGCAGCTTCTGTGGGGGGTCCAGATCCACCCACAGCCAGCACCCAGAAAGCTGCCGGACAACCAGAAAGCCCAGGTTCTTTTGATATGCCTTAATAAGGAGAGCAAGGTTAAGG